>CAJHQQ010000135.1:0-344851 GCA_905132885.1 Moricandia moricandioides
AAAGTACAGGTTTTACCTTGGGAGTATCGATCAAAGGACACATAGACTCTTACCTCTACAAGTATCTGAACACACACGTAGTCTTTTCTGATCTCTTTCCTCTCTCTCTTTTCACTTCTTCTTAGTCAATGTCTCCCCTTTTTGAGGGTATCATTTTATTTTTTTTAATTGACTGAGATATTTGGACATGTTTCCATGAATCAAACCCTAATAGTGTTTGCCACCAGATTATGTTCACTTCTTTTTGATCGTTATCTCTTTATAGGATGATATGAATTAAGATTTAATGGTTGTAGCCACAAATCATGTTCGACTTTTATTTAATCTGAAGGGGAAAGAGAGGGGAATCAGAAGCACACAAACTTTTACCTTCCAGACTTCCAGAATGAATCTGATCCAGTGTATACCAAATCCTAAAGCAAGCAAATAATGTCAGGATTAAGGTTGGAAATCATCTTCGGTTCCTTCAACCTTTCTTAAGAAAGTGTGATATAGTGGCAGAATGATCCACTATGGTATCTCTGCAAACAACCTTCTAAGAATGGTGCTAAAATTTGGTTAGTCAATAATAAATCTTGATCATAGTCCTCTTCTTAAGTCATTAAATTGTTTTGAAAAACTTATATATATAGTAAATAAAACTCAAAAACAATAAAATAGCATTAACGGACCTCCCCCAGACTTAAATTACACTGTCCCCAGTGTAATCCATCCTAGATTGATTAGGAAAAATCAAATCATAAGTAAATAGCTTAAGTTGAAAACTCGATACCTCTCTCTGTAAGAGAGTGTCGATCGATGGTAGGCTGGTTTGGTCGATCGATGGTCGTGATCCATTGTCGACCGATTGGGCCTCTATGGTGTCGATCAATGGTAAACTCAAATAGTCTGTTAAAATAAAGTAAAACTCGAAAATAAGCAATAGTATAAGTAAAAACTTACAAAACAGTGGGTTGCTTCCCACTCAACGCTTGGTATAGTCTTAAGCTCGATGTATTGACCTTTCTGACTAGAATGGAGGGCGATCAACACTTGCAAAACAAGTGTCTACATCTTCTTTGCTCTTCTGAAACCATGTACCAGCGAATTTTCTCATTGCCTTATCTCCTCTGGCTTTCTCATTCTTTATTATCTCCATAGTAACCTCCATTGAATGCATTCTCCTTTGAGATTCTGAATACTGCGCTGTAGCATTCTAAGCCTGGCAGCTGTAGTCTCTGACATATCCTTCAATTGCTGAGAAATACCTTCCTTCATCAGGTTTTGAGAAAGACTAATCTCATTGAACCTGTCTTCTAGTTATTTTTCTGCTGCGGAATTTTGTCTGTCGAACTCAGTATCGATCAATGGCATGATGCTACCGTCGATCGATGACACTCGGTTTGCTCCAATTACCGGTTGTCTTTGAAAAATATCCAGATCTTGCTTCACCTCATCCATGCGTGTAGTCAAACCGGTGAGGCACTTGTCTATAGGATAGTAGACATCCTCAAGCCTCTTATATAAATCATCCAATTGCATCTCTTGAGCTTTGTAGATCTCACTCACGATATCGTCAATCTCTGCTTTGTTGTATTTTTCTTGCTTCTTCATGGATATACCAATCTTCGCTGCATGTTAAGGTAAACATATGGAGCTTACTAAAACATAGTATATCTTTCTAGAACTGCCCTGATATCTTCTTCTTGCACATTCACAACTCTTCCGTCTATAGCTCGTGCATTACCATTCTCATCTCTGTAGATGCCATACTCATCTTTATTTTCCCAATAGAAATTTCTCTTGCCATCAGCATCATAAGCTCTCGTTTCATACTCTACATTATTGTCGATCAATAGGGGGTTTATCCAACCGATTGATCCTGGATTTTCTGAACTAAAGGGGTTAGATGTATAGAACTCATGGACTCCTTGAATGGTGGTATCGATCGATGTATGCTTGTTGTCATCGAGCAATGTATGATTGTGGATCAGCTCGTGCTTCTGCTCCTTGATGTCGATCAATGCAGGTACCTGTGCGTCGATCAATGGTTGTTGATGTTGTCCAAATAAATTTCCTGATCCATTAGCCATAACAAGGGCGTCTGCTACATCCGCCTTAGGTAGATTTAAAATTCTCCCATAAAGATCTCATTCACGTCATTCTGTATCTCTGAAAATTCCAAACTTATCTGGTTTGAGATAACCATCTTCTGATCTTATGCTCCAAGTAATTGTTCTGGTTTCGTTTGAAATCGTTTGATGGCCAAGAGATACCTTCGATCGATGCTCGATTATCAACTCTCACGTTCATTACCCAACCAGTTTCTTCTAGTGCCAGGCTGCGAGACTCAATCAGTTCTTCCTCCTTTAATTCGAATAGTATTCTTCATAATCTTCAATGCATCCTTGGTAAGCCTGATGGCGGTCGATCGATGGTGTATGGTGACCGTTGATCGATGCTCGATAATCA
This sequence comes from Moricandia moricandioides, assembly GCA_905132885.1. Classification (NCBI taxonomy): domain Eukaryota; kingdom Viridiplantae; phylum Streptophyta; class Magnoliopsida; order Brassicales; family Brassicaceae; genus Moricandia; species Moricandia moricandioides. Next base: position 2,452 of record CAJHQQ010000135.1, read on the forward strand.
GACTGGTGGCCAAAAAGGATTCCAGCTCCATTGGCCATTGCAAGTATATATGTCACATCTTCCTTCGTGACATGTAAAATTTTGCCATCCATAGCTCTTGCATGACCATCTGGATCTGAACTCGTTTGGTTCTAGATAACCATATCCTCTTTCTCGTTCTCCAGTTGAATCTGGTTCGATCTCTGAGTTACGAACAATATCGATCGATGGTGAGTGGTTACCGTCGATCGATGTCAATTCCCCGAGTTGATGGGAAACATGAAAAACACCAGCCTCTTCCATAGAAATCCCTTAGTATTCGATCATCTATTCTTCTTTGCAATATTCGTCGTACTTGAGGTAGGCTGGGTTGTAACCAAGATTTTCATGGTATGTGTTGATCGGTTCTGAAGGGTGAGTGCCGATCGATGATGAAGGGTGGGCGTCGATCGATTGTTGACTACCAAGATTGTCGATCGATGTGCGAGTTTGGGTATCGATCAATGCTCCTTCTGTCAACTCCTCATGGAACTCGTAATCGCAGAAGCATGTGGCCACAAGCCGTGCATCATTACAAAATTCAATCCAAGTAGATTTGCTCTTATTCTTAACGAGCTCATAAAAGATGTTTTGATCCATTAGAGATAGATATAACATGTTTAACTTCATATCAAATATAGCTTCCACATTAGCCATGAATGCTCTCCCAAGTAGTAGCCAAGAGTTCCAATGTATCCTTATATCCATCATATGGAAGTCTACTCGAACAAGGGTATTGTTGATCTGCACTTGAACATCTTTTACCATGCCTTCTGAGTTCACTCTGGAGCAGTCTATGAATGTGAAAGAATCGTTGGAGGGTTCCACTTTCAGGTTCAGCTCCTCTACCATAGACTTTGGCATAAAACTCACTGATGAACCAGTGTCACAAAGGGCGTTGGGATATTTTTTTCCTTTGATGAAGCATGGAACCAAGAATTTTCCAGGATCACTTTTCTTCTTCAGACAGGTCCTCTGCTTCATCTTCTCTCTGAGGTGAATGAACATTATATCTATATCATCATCTGTCTCCCTTGTTTCCCTAAAAAACATCCACAATCTGTAAGTATAATAAGATTCATCAAAAGAAATATCTAGAGGAATTTGAAAAACTCTTTTAGCGAAGATATCTACCTCTTTTTCATTGGCTTCTCTGCATTGATGTTTTGGGATCTTTTGCTTCCTCTTGGAGTGTCCCTCATCTTCTCTATCAAGATCCATAGCTTTAGATGTGTATGTATTCTATTCTGAAACAGTCACGGTCGGATATACAATCAAACTTGCATTGAGGTTCGGTAGTCGAACTAGGTTTCTCTCATGTCGATCGATTCTCAGGTCGCACTGTCGATCGATGCTCCTATCTCTCTGTCGATCGATTTTATAAGTTATATGTCGATCGATGTTAGTCGATTCACACAAAGCCACTGATATGGCAGGCTTCACCATCGATTGATGGTCACTGGTCGGTATCGATCGATGCGGATGAAAAGTACCAAGTGACATAAAACTTTCCAAACAAAAATTGCTGCCTTGGGGATTCTCCCTCTTAACTTGTTGCAAGGAATCATCATCAATCAATGCATTGACGTGGTGCTTCTATACAGCCTTGATTTTCTCCTTAATCAAGCTCTCATGCCTCTTAATGGTCTCACTTGTTTGCATCACTTGATTCTCCAATCTCTTCACACGAATGCTGAGCTTTTCGAATTTAGTATTGAGTTTGACGTACAGACCATCTATCTTTCCACTGAAATCCACAGTGATCTTCTGCTGCCCCTCTAAAACTCTGTCAACCATTGCTTCAATCTTGCTTTCATGAGTTTCTGGAGGAGGGTTCTGGTATTAGGAAGATCCATAAGTCATGTTTTTGTTGAAAGGTCTTCGCTGTGAACTTTGATTAAAATTACTCCTTTGACCAATACCATAGGAGTTCATGTTGAAACCTGGATTCCCTTGTCTCTGGAAACCGTTCCCATCGATGTAGTTCACATCCTCATCTTCAATCTCATCTTCTCCAGACTCTATTGATTCTACCTCTGCAAAAGCGTTCTTGATGTCAGTTCAGGACGTCAGAGATCCTGGTGATAGTTGCTTTAGCCAATATGAAGCTTCTTCAGCAAGTGAGTACTTGAAGAGCTTACAAAAGAGATAGTCCTCAAGGACTCCATTGGCTTTAATAGCAGTCACTAGATCCTCAAATTGCTCTAAATGATCCATAAGGAGCTCATGTCGCAAGCCATGGTAAGGTGTATGTGCTAAAAGTCCAAAGAAGTGGGCTTGATCTCAAAATCGTTTCTCTAAAAAGCTGGAGGATGAATGGCGAATCTGTTGGCGTAGAACTTGTCTTGACGGTTGTAATCTGCCAGCGTTTTTAGAGAAGCTTGGGAGTTAGCTTCAGGTTGAGCTATTGCAACGTCTGCTTCTGCTTCTGCGTCTGTATAAGGTATTACACCCCCCTGATCGTCTATCTTTTGACATGCTGCATTACGCAGATGACCGTTGAGGTCATGCAAGTCTTCATTCTCATTCTGAACCACTACTATAGGCGCAACCATCTGAACTCGTCTCCTGTCGTCGATCGATACAGGTGAGATGATGTCGATCGATGCTAGAGTTCTGAAGTCGGTTGATGCCGTCCGTAAAGAAGTGTCGGTGGAAGCTGAGTAGATGTTGTCGATTGATGCTTGTCATCTTTCTTTGCGGATCGTGCGTTCAACTTTCTGTGGGTCTGAGAATAGTAATTCTTGTCCTATATTGCTCCTGGTACTCTTTTGCATGCACCTGGAAAACAAAGAAAAATAAATTTTGTAACTTTGAAAGTAAAAACAAACCTAAATTAAATTCTAAAAATTAAATCTAATGGCCATCAATTTTCCCCCACAATGGCACCAAATTTGACATGAGAGTGTTTTTATTGTTCTAGCAGGGTATAAATATCCTAAAGAAGGAGGGTTTCTTGAGGAACTTGTAATTCATAAGGTGTCACCTTAGATTTGATTGAACAAAGTGGATTCATTAGTTCTTTTCTTATGAGTTACTGATCAAATCTCTTGTGTGTGTTCAACTAAATCTTGTGGAGGATCTGAGATTTGTCAAAGGTTTTTAACACCATGAATTTGAAACAGGATAAAAGTTGTGCATGCATAAATGCAATACTAACACCCTTGTAAAAAGAGCAACAGCCATGCACAACTCATTCATTCAAAAAAAAAAAACAGGATTTGAGATCAAATCCATTTGAAGGAGGAGAGGGAAGTGTAGTTCACACACACCAGCCAAGGTAAGGGAAAGGAAAGCAGGGTGTGGCACCTTGGCCTCCTTAGCATCCAGCTCGGATCCAGGTATGAGCAGAGTGATTCCTTTGGAATTCATAGATCATCCTAACATTCGGCCGCCTAGCGTCATAACCCTGATTGATTTGCCTGACGAAAACGCCGACGAAGTCGATATCCCAGCGACGCAAAATTCCAAACAATCCGAGTACGGATTCGACAAACTCTTGGCGGAGACAATCCTTGCATACACCACCGACGGGAAATTACCAACAGACAAATGGGCGTCTTGAAAGGTTAAGACCCAATCCGGGTGATACGTTTTGGTCGACGGAGAAATCTACAATTGGAGATTTTCTAGGCCACTCATGATCTGCGTAGAAGGAAGGAAAGAACAAAGGATAATGGAGGAGGCCCATTCTGGATCTTGCGGAAATCAATCCGGCGGAAGGGCCCTTGCAGTCAAAATAAAACGCCACTGACATTACTGGCCGACGATGATCAAAGATTGCGAAAACTTCGCATGAAAATGCGAAAAATGCCAAAGGCACGCTGAAACACCCCAACCCGAAAATCTTTGTAAGACATGTTGAAAATTCTAAGTAAAGATCTTTATAAAACTTCCCAAACATTACCCATGTTCAAAATACCCCGCCCCGATGGTCTTCATCGTCCCGCGCTCCGGTCCACACAATCAACCGTACATGCATCCGCAAAAAGAGGCATGCGTATACAAAATTACTTAGTGAGGGTGCTCAAAACCGCCCACATGCAACTCAATAATCAAGCAATCAAATTCAATATTCCATTCTAACAAACTAGCAATTTCCAATCTATCAACCTAGCAATTTGTTTCTATCATTTCTTACTTAGCCAATTTTCTTCTTTATTACTTATTCCTTTTCATGCATTCAAAAACTAACAACCTAACATCCGGTTCTAATATTCCTTTACTTCAGCATTTCCTAACATTTCGACCCGAAGGTCCATCAACCTACAGCCATAGCCAAACCTGCGGCCGAAGCCAAACCTGCGGCCGAAGCCAAACCTGCGACTCATCAGTCCATTACGGCCGTAGCCAACCTGCGGCCGAAGCCAACCTGCAACCCGAAGGTCCATAACGGCCGAAGCCAACATACACGGCCCGAAACCAAAACATAATCATAACATCTTTACGGCCCAAAGCCAAAACATATTTTTCTTCCTTAGCTTAATCACGTTCTTCTAATCTCGTACTTTCCTTAATTACTTCAATTCTCAATCCGTTTCTATAACATTTTCAACCTAACATTCCAATTCTTGTCGGATCAAATCAGAGTATTTAACGTAAACAACTTAATTAAACATAACATCATTTCACGCAATCTATCATGCAAATATCCTATGAATGTATTAACGTTGTTCGATCCTTGAGAACTATCTCGAAGAACGAAGAACAAACTTTCCATAAACAATTCCTCTAACGCATAATCTTAATCCTAACAATCCAACTATGATAAAAAATACTAACTATTAAGTTGCCACGAATCACGCACTCACCTCGGTTGATCTTCAAAGATCGAAGACTCTGAACCTTCATGCGTTTCCTGACGAATAACTCCTCGGATCCTCCTTGTTCGATCCTTTTTTCTCAAAATCTTCTCTCTATAACTTCGTTCATGCTATGGCTTCTCTCTAATTCTTGTTTATGAGTTCCCTGAGAAATGAAGGCTTGAGGTCTCCTTTTATACTTATTTCAGGACTTTCTCACCAAGCCAGTCATTAAGTGTTGTTTCGTTATTTAGCTTGGTCAAACTTATCATCAATGGCTCCAAGAATATCTACGCTTGTTGCTTTATAGGACTCCCATAGACCCGACCTTCTTTTTGTATAATCTCGTGAGTTGCACCTGATCAAACTTGCCTTACTTGGAACCCGCATTCTCCGACAGCCAAACTTTTCATAGTTAAACTGGCAGTCTGTAATTCCCTTGCTTAGACATTGACCGCTCTATGTGTTTACCGAACATCCGACACTTAGTCGAAAATGTGGTTGATTCTTCCAACCCTCGTAAATACAAATGTTTCCACACTTAGAAAAATATGCTCCTTGTACAACTAAATCTCTTGCGATTTATTTCCTTCGAATTTAAAAAATACTCCGGGAGCGGGTCGTTACAACTCTCCCCCACATAAAAGATATTCGTCCTCAAATTTAGCCTCGACCAACTGATGAACATCTAGCAACTCTGGAGCATGGCTCATACCTTTCTTGCAAGTAACTTACCATTTTCTGCGACTGATCTTGGGTTTCCACCATCCCACACTTCCTTCGTCACTTTTAGCAGTAGATTTTTTTTTCCACTTTGATTTCACATGTTGCGGATTCCAAAAACAAAATCTTTCCCAGCTTGAATTTTAAGAATGTTACAAATAAAAATGATGTCATGTATTCTCCAGTTTATGACAAGTGCACTCTATGCTAAATGATTTCGCAAATGCCATCCAAAATCTGAACATAAAGTTTCATCGGGTCTGAAGTCTCACCATCTTGTTTTTTCCCAACTAAGCACACTTATCCACCACATCCTCTCTTGAACTGAAATGTGCATATTCACTTAAGTAGACCACTATTATCCATAGTGATCCCTAAAGATTTATTATTTATGGATAGTCCGTTCACAAAAATCCATTGTGATTAAAGTCCCCTTTCACTCGAACATTGGTAACTTGCAGCAACCCACTTGGTGTCGAATGATCTGGTTTCATTAATTGTTATATCAGACTTTCATCCACCAATAGAAACTGCTTCAAATAATACTTCTTTACTCGAAGCATTTCAACCATTATAATCTGTTGTTCTACTTCTTTCTCTACCAAAACACTTGCCTTAATGTGACTAATCGCATCTGCCACTTGATCATAGTCCATGACTATCTCCATTCATCTTCTTTTTCTTGGTTCATCTCCGGCTGACATTGATGTCTTATCCTTGACTTCTTGTACTTCACCACGCTTCCATGCGCTACTCTGATCATAGCTCGTAAGTGAACTTGATAAATGCTTCCCCACTCCGTGCACTATCTCATATGTCACGACAGTAACTCGCAACATTCTCAACAGCTCATTCAACCCTTCTGCATCCTCAACCGTCAAAACAAATAGGTGCTATCAAATTCTTTGAAAACTTCAAACACCAAAGTCAAATCTTGGATGAGTCAATGCATAAGAATTCTTACATGGATGGTACTATCACTGCCATACCCATCCGCCGCACTTTCGGAACCACATAACTTCCCATGCATTATTTCGCTCACTATACTCAACAATTTTTTTTCCGTCAACCTATTCAATAAATCAACCACTTGAAACACCTTTTACAAGTTGTCAATTCTTACCCACTAATCCGAACGGAGTTTCTGATCTTTATTGGATCCTTTGTCCATGGAAAATTGCAGTGGTCGTGACCTTCCTTCGATTCGCACCACTCTTCCTTTGTGTGCCAAGTATCCTAAGAACCCAATGCTCATGTTCTAAAACTGCACTTTGCTTAACTTCCATAAAAACGTTTTGCTTTTTAGTCACTCTATCGCATTGAAGTTTTGATCAACACCTCTTCTTGCTCATCTCTCGAATTCGCGATGGTCCTCAGATTACTTTGCACCGTTCTTCACCATCTATTTCGTTCTTATTTCTGGTGCTACTGAAATCTCAAACCATTTCCTCATTCCTTGAAATATTATTTTTTCTTTTTCCCATTCAATCTAACTTGCCATCTTTTGCAATCCACTTAGCTCGGTAATGCGCAATAAGTCCATTATAAGGATTCCTATGTACCATTTACCTAACATTTCCAAGCTTTCCACCAGCATTGAAACATCTTGATAAATGACATGCGACTTGAAAATCACCATTTATGCTGCACGACCAAATCTGATCTCGTCCTCGCACTCATTCTTGTGTGACCAATGTTGGGGGATTTCGTGCCACACAAGGAATGCGACACCCGAAGTCGAACAAAGTTAGGCATTGACCACCACGCCACTAACAAGAAGATTAACTCCATCCTTACGTCGACCTTGTGAACCCCTAGTGCCACGTTCTACTAACCACACGTGCGCTCTTGTTGCACTTTCATCGACCCATTAATCTTCCAGCAAGTGTGCTACACCACCCATGAACATCCATCAATTCATAATTCCATGAGACATTAACTTCCTTCATTCCCAGGAATTAAATTAACAACTCTCACAATCCTATCTTTCCAGTTACTCAACCAAAAATCAATATTGCCAATTGCTTCGTACTTCCTACCATCGTATCCACTCCTTCCCTAAATCTGGCATATCTTGGTCCATCGCGCACGACTTTAAGAAAATTTACTCATGCTGACCTAACAAACCCAATACCCAAATTTCATACTTTATGAAAACCCCGATCGACGACACTTTCTCATCTTTAACAAGACGTAAATTAGTTTGCCCTAACTTCCTGCAACTGTCGAACACAATTTCGCTTAGCCATTTTCTAAGCAATCCAATAAAAACACATACTAAGATATACCCTAGAAACATCATACCACACATCCTTCGCGCGAGACTTAGACTATCGGTTTCTTTCCACCCTTACCCACAAATCCAATTTTCGAAAAGCGGACAGCCAGGACAGAACTGACTGGCCTACCCCGCTCTGATATCAAATTGAAACACCCCAACCCGGAAATGTTTGAAAAACACGTTGAAAAATATAAGTAAAGATCTTTATAAAACTTCCCAAACATTACCCATGTTCAAAATACCCCGCCCCGAAGGTCTTCATCGTCCCACGCTCCGGTGAACACAATCAACCTTACCAGCATCCGCAAAAGGAGGCATGAGTATACAAAATTACTCAGTGAGGGTTCTCAAAACAGCCCACATGCAACTCAATAATCAAGCAATCAAATTCCATATTCCATTCTAACAACCTAGAAATTTCTAATCTAGCAACCTAGCAATTCGTTTCTACCATTTCTTACTTAGCCAATTTTCTTCTTTATTACTTATCCCTTTTCATGCATTCAAAAACTAACAACCTAACATCCGGTTCTATCATTCCTTTACTTCAGCATTTCCTAACATTTTGACCCGAAGGTCCATTAACCTACGGCCATAGCCGAACCTGCGGCCGTACCAAAACCTGCGGCCGTAGCCAAACCTGCTGCCGAAGCCAAACCTGCGGCCAAACCCAAACCTGCGGCCGAACCCAAACCTGCGGCCGATGCCAAACCTGCGACTCATCAGTCCATTACGGCCGTAGCCAACCTGCGGCCGAAGCCGACCTGCAACCCGAAGGTCCATAACGGCTGAAGCCAACATACACGGCCCGAAGCTAAAACATGATCATAACATCTTTACGGCCCAAAGCCAAAACATATTTTTCTTCCTTAGCTTAATCACGTTCTTCTAATCTCATACTTTCCTTAATTACTTCAATTCTAAATCCGTTTCTATAACATTTTCAACCTAACATTCGAATTCTTGTCGGATCAAATCAAAGTATTTAACGTAAACATCTTAATTAAACATAAAATCATTTCACGCAATCTATCATGCAAATATCCTATATATGTATGAACGTTCTTTGATCCTTGAGAACTATCTCGAAGAACGAAGAACAAAATTTCCATAAACAATTCTCTAACGCATAATCTTCATCCTAACAATCCAACTATGATAAAAATACTAACTATTAAGTTACCACGAATCACACCCTCACCTCGGTTGATCTTTAAAGATCGAAGACTCTGAAACTTCATGTGTTTCCTGACGAATAACTCCTCGGATCCTCCTTGTTCGATCCTTCTTCTCGAAATCTTCTCTCTAGAACTTCGTTCATGCTATGGCTTCTCTCTAATTGTTGTTTATGAGTTCTCTGAGAAATGAAGGCTTGAGGTCTCCTTTTATACTTATTTCAGGACTTGCTCAGCAACCCAGCCATTAAGTGTTGTTTCCTTATTTAGCTTGGTCAAACTTATCATCAATGGCTCCAAGAATATCTACACTTATTGCCTTATATGACTCCCATAGACCCGACCTTCTTTTTGTATGATCTTGTTAGTTGCACCTGATCAAACTTGCCTTACTTGGAACCCGCATTCTCAGATAGCCAAACTTTCCATAGTTAAACTGGCAGTCTGTAATTCCCTTGCTTAGACTTTGATCGCTCTATGTGTTTACCAAACATTCGACATTTAGTCGAAAATGTGGCTCATTCTTCCAACCCTTGTAAATACAAATGTTTCCACACTTGAAAAAATATGCTCCTTGTACAAATAAACCTCTCGCGATTTATTTCCTTCGAATTTAAAAAATACTCCGGAAGCGGGTCGTTACAAACGCCCCTACTATCCACCAACCAGCAGAGGTCATCTCATCGATCTCGGCATCGTATCCATTCATGCGATGGTCGATGAAGATAATTGGACCTATGCATAGGTTAAAGCAAAAACGCTTCCTGCTGGTCTTGACGGTTTTTTTCTCAAAATGGGTCAAAGGAAACTCCTACGTAAGCATTAAAGACGCTCAGGTCGACAGCTTCGTATGGAAAAATATCGTTTGCAGGCATGGGGTCTCATACGAAATCGTAACAGAAAATGGATCTCAGTTTATTTCAACCAGATTTGAGAACTTCTGCAAAAAACGGAAGATACGACTGACCAAATCAACCCTAGATACCCGCAATGCAACTCCCAAGCCGAAACTACTAATAAGACCATCCTTGATGGACTTTAAAAACTTTTTGACGCCAAAAAGGGTAGGTGGGCTGAAAAACTCAAAGGAGTCTTATGGTGGCACCGCACGACTCCAAGACGCGCGAAAGGCGAAACTCCATTCGCCCTTATATACGGAGCATAATGTATGATCCCAGCAGAAGTTTAATTCCCCAGAGTACACAGAAGATTGCTCCCAGAACGAGAGGGTTCAAACAATCTAATGTTGCTTGACTAGCTCAATCTAATCAACGAACATCGGGACCAGGCCCTCATACGGATTAAGAAATATCAGCAGGCGGCCGAAAAGTACTATAACTCCAACGTATACATCCGTACATTCAAAGAAGGCGACTTAGTCCAACGAAAAGTTTTTTAGAACACCGCCGAGCGAAACGCTGGAAAACTCAGAGCAAACTGGAATGACCTTAAAAGTCATAAAATAGTCCGACCAGGCGCATACGTAATCTCAAACATGCAGGACATCAAGATTCCAAGAACTTGGAACGAAATGCACCTCAAAAATTACTACCAGTAGACCACTAGATAACGCTTCAAACTGAACTACAAGATGGCTTGATCCCTGAAGAGGGTATGTAGGCAATTTGTCGCTGGACTAGCTCAGTTGTTCCCCCTCATTAAAAAGGGGGGGGGGGAGTGGGTACGTATATGTATATTCGTATACTCCCAAAAGTTCAAAATATAAGCTCCCAGACTCGATATTTTCAAAACTCGATTAAGATAATGCGGCGGAACACTCCATCTCGCAGCTCGCTTCACTTAAAAATGACATAAAAACAACCTTCGACACAGCGAGACGTCGCTAACGCTCGAAGGATTCCTTTTTCATCAAAATTTTCTGAAAAGGAATGCTCACTTTAAAAACAGTCCTTCCACGATTATAAATCATATACACCTTATTAACATGTATCTTTCACGAAGAATCAAAAACGGTAATATCGACCGATAAGTTTGTTGCTGATCACAACAAACTCTTAACGTCCTAAACAGACCAATCCATCTCATAGAGATAGCTCTCGAACGCCTGACACAAGTCGGACCAGTCCAACTCGCCGAATGGGTGAGTTGGGACAAACATCACCGCCAATCGGCGAGTTGGACCAAGAACGTTGGTCAAATCGCCCGTTATGCGAGTTGGATCAGTCCAACTCGCCAAACGGGTGAGTTGGACCGAGAACGTTGGTGAACTTTCCCGTTCAGTGAGTTGGACCAGTCCGACTCGTCGAATGGGTGAGTTGGTCCAACCACGACGGTCAACCCGCCCGTTTTGGCGAGTTATACCAACCCAACTCACCTCGAGGCAAGTTGGACCGAACATAAACCAGATCTTATGCCTTCCGTTGAACCTCGGCGGATCTACCCCTTGTTGTCTCGATCAGAGTCATCGTTGGGACTTTACAATAAAAACCGCAATGACTCATTTTCCCGAATGAAATTCATGGTTACCATACAAATGGCAATGGTGAACTCAACAACACAGTTGGCTAAACTATACAAGAAGTATGAACTTTCTAGCTAAAGCGACACCATATCATTAAACGTTCTTTCGAAGAAATCGTAAAAACTTTTAAGTCAAAATACAGCTCAAAGAGGCCTAAAACGTGGCTAAAGACCCACTTGCGATGTCATACGAACTTGAGCCCATCAATGTTATGACGGTGTATCTTCGCTCACAGAAGAAGATAAATCTCGCGAGATCAGAAGATAAATTCAAGTTTCCAAGATAATGATGAAAATGAATATTTCCGCGAAGCGATAAACTCTACCTAGGGACAAAAAAGGAAAGAGGAACCGACCCAGAAGCCATATATAAGGGGATCCGAAGACTTAGACCTGGGGGGACGGGGCTAGCTTAGGATAATTTAGAATACATACGGCTGCATACTCGAAACTTTACCTAGATATTTCTCCATCTTTGTTTCTGAGATCCTCTGGGTTAGCTAGGTGATACTCTTTCTTGTTCTTCAGATAATCCTGTAACTTTGTTTTTTTCCCAATCAATAAAACGCCTCTTTGCAACTTACTTTCAATATTCTTTTATCTCTTTCTTCTTCATTTTCGTGTGTTTACGTTGATAAACTGGGACCTCTGGAAAGTCAGGTCCTCTTGGCTTTTCCTTAATTTACGGAAATCGACGGTGTGAATTTCGGTTCCCATAGTTTCTTTCAAACGCAGCCACTCTCTGGTCCATGTCACATCCATTGGTTAGGTCGTTCATAAAGCAAGTCAGGCATTGCGTCCATTCTTTACCTAGACGAGTAGGATATTGGTTTCATCACACACTTGGAGAACGTCCAATACCACTCCCCAAAGTGTCACACTTTTGCGAATGCTGACACCATTCACAAGAGTGTTTATAATATACCTCAACCCTCACCATACAAGGATATCACACATCATATTCTTTTAAGACCGTTCATTACTTCTTATTTACTAGGTTGTCTAACCTTCTCGTATAAGGCTCTTGCCCTTGGAGATTGTATCTTGGCTAAGCGGTTCATCTTGGAACTTCCCCGTTTTCAAGTGTGATACCCTACTTACCTCAACTCTCTCTTGCCGCACCCTAGCTAAGGTTTTTATAATCAATTTAGTTTTTCAGAAATATGTCGGTTTGAACTCAACATCTTTGAGCACTGTCCTCCACAGGATCAAGCATTCTCTGATACCAACTTGCAACACCCCGATCCGGCTGTCTGGGCCGCGATCGATGCGCTACGCTGCTCGGTCCATACACTGACCAAACCTCTAAATTTTGCTCCCTTCATTTATAATATCACCCTTAGGAGAGTGCTATCTTAGACCTTAGCTAAAAGACTACCTTAGTATTTTCCTACCTTAGATCATTTCAACTTATATGCAGTGGATTATCATCTAATAACCATTGATCTATATCCAGTCTTTAACTTTTCCGGTCCAATTGTGTATGCCTTGGTCAGTTTCCTTACTACCATTCAGCTTATAAAACAATCCTTGATATGGTTTAAGTCATACTGATATGAGGTTCCATTCCTCTAAACCATTCTACCAGCATCCTAACAAGATACTAATTTATCCAAGTATTTGCTAATTCATAGCTTTGTCACATCCACTGAGCTTAGTAGCTCATCGGTCCTCCATTGATCCGAACTACACATACTTGTCTACTGGACCACGATCACTAAATGATCATACTTAAGGTTTTTATCTTTGTTCCTACATAAAAAACTCCCTTTGGCTACTTAATCATTCAACCAACCATCCCCATACACTTAAGTAACCCTTGAAAGGTCTTTGAACGGTTATGGATATGCATTTGACCTTACTCTGCACATGCACCATCCAATTACCTTTTGTCCGTCTAATGGACTGACAATGCTCAATAGATCCTAAGTCAATCAACCAAGAACCCTCACATGACTCAGAATGGATGGGTCTTCATATTGCCTGATCGGCCATGTACTATATCCAAGACAATCGATCTGACTTGTTCAATACCAACCGATGTATTCATTAATCCGTTTAGATCCGACACCTTGATCCATCATATATGGATCAGGTTTTCCATTCTCAACCATGATCAGATCATACACATCCTTCCTTGAACAATCACACCTTTTCGGTCCCGAACCATTCGTACCCTTTGAGGCCGAACCATTAGTACCTTTTTGGACTCGAACCATTAGAACCCTTTCGTTCCCAAACCGTTCGCACCCTTTTGTTCCCAAACCGTTCACACCCTTTTGTTCCCACCCCGTTTGTACCCTTTCGGTACCGACGCATTCACACCCTTCGGTCCCGACCTTTTTGCACCCTTTCGAATGACGACATGTTTGTACCTCTTGGATCACAACACGTTCATATCTCTTGGATCACAACACGTTCGTACCTCTTGGATCACAACACATTCGTACCTCTTGTGGGGGGTCAAAATTGGTCACGACAGAATCAATTCTAGAAAACTCCAGATAAATATTTCTTATCTAAAAAGAAGTATAAATCCAGGAAAAAAACTTTGTGTAATTTAAAAGAAAGAATTTATACGACAAGTTCTTGGATAGGATGGTCAAATCCAGACAAACGACTGTTGGGGGGTCAAAAACGGTCATCTCAAGACCAACTTCTAAAATTGCGTTTCCGTGCGAAAGCTTTCTCAACACAATCTCAACAAAAGTTCCCGAGCAAAGGACTCGAGAGAAATGACCACGAGACCGAACAAGTAGTTCCAACTCGCCAAATGGGAGAGTTGGAGAGAGTAAGCAGTCCAACTTACCCCTGAGGCGATTTGAACAGAACATAAACCAGATCTTATGCCATTCGTTGAAGCTCGGCGGGTCCACCCCTCGTTTTGTCTCGATCGGAGTTATCGTTGGGACTTTAAGATAAAAACCGCGAAGACTCATTTTCCCAAATGAAGTTCATGGTTATCGTATAAATGGAAAACGGTTAACTCAACACCACAGTTTTCTAAACTATACGAGAAGTGTGAACTTCCCCGCTTAATCAATGTCATATCATTAAACGTTCTTTCGAAGAAATCATGAAAACATTTAAGTCAAAATACGGCCCGAAGAGGCATATGACGTGGCTAAATACCCACTTGCGACTTCATACGAAATTGAGCCCAACAATGTTATGACAATGTATCTTTACTCGCAGAATAAGATAAATCTGTTGAAATCGGAAGATACATGTCAAGTTTCCAAGATAATGATAAAGATCGAGATAAAGGGAATATTTCCGGGAAACAATAAACGCGACCTAGGGGCAAAAAGGAAAGGGGAACCGACCAAGAAGGCATATATAAGGGGCACTGAAGCTAAAGGTGCAGGGATCCGAATATTTAGACCAAGAGAAGCTCTGTTAGCTTATAAGAACTTAGAACTTAAGTGGCTAGAAGTAGAGAGTTATACTCAGACGTTTCTCCATCTACAACTCATTGCACTTAGAAACCCTAAGCTTTATTCTTGACAAGCTTGGTTTCTATGACTGGCACTCGATTACCAGACAAAATTGCTCTGGCAGTTCGATCTCTTGGTCCATTCTTTTAATTAAACTACGTTTGGCTTGATCATCGAAAGGGGTATGTAGGCAGCCTTTTAAAGGTTCAGTCTAAAATCAATCAAAACCTTTTCTCATATCTTTTCCGTCTTTTGTTATCGAGCTGTGACTCAACTAGATCTAAGGTTTTTGGTTGCTAGAACTAGGTAACTCGCTAACAGCTCTTGCGGCCGAAGATTTGATAATCCTTTGTAATGATCGCAACACTCTTACGCGGATTCAAAATAAGATCTACTTTTTCTATAGATCCTTTTTGTTATCTTTTCATACTTTCCGCGTTTATTCGATTACTTGTCATTGGCTCTCGCAGAGAATCCGGGACCTCAGGGAAAGTTAGGGCTTCTTGACTTTCCCTAATTTATGGAGATTGACGTTGTGAATTTTGGTTCCCACAGTTTGGCGTTATAAAGAGGTGGGGGGGGGGTCGGATTACTCTAACTCATGGCCACAAAACACTTGATCCAAACAATGTCTAGAAATACAAAAGACAATACCGCAGCTCGAAACAATGCTGGTAAAACAACTCCAGCAGTGACTGCTCCCATCGCAAACACTTTTGCAAACGCAGCAATGCTTGAGAAAACTGAAAACCTAGTCGCCACTTTTTGCCACAGGCGGAGTACCAAAACAAGCTCGCGATTTCTATCACTAAACAGAAAGGGCATAAGGGTTCGACCAAAAGACCTTTTTTGAAAACTTTTCAGAAAAATAAAAATTGCTCTCCCTGAATTTTCGGCGAAACCCTAGATTACTCACGCAGAGAGGAAGAACAACAAATCGGGCACCAAATCCCCCACTGTTGTACTTCTCCCAAACAATTTTCGAAGAAAAGAAGTTGATCTCTATTGAATAACTCAAAACCTAAAACGGCTGACAAAAACTAAACTAAGCAAAACGAGAGATTGTATCCATCACTGCTAAAACGTTTTCTGAAACCTAAGATATCGCAAAAAGTCAAGTTTGATTCTACGTGACATATTCAGTGAATTCTCGATATTTTCACTTAAACTTACTTTGGAAAAATACTCAAAATCCCCTCGGATCAATCCTGTGGAAATGAGAAAATCTTCAGTTAAGTTGACTCCCGATAATTAAGCTCATCACAGCCAAAGTTTCAGAGGCTAAAACGTTAGTTTTCCGAAAAAAACGGCTCTCTTACAGCCAAACTCGAAAACATGCTTACATAAAGACTTGCGCAAAATTAAACTTAACAACATTTTACAAAAAAAATTCGTGAAACTAAACTTACGACATTTCCTGGAATAAATTTTGCAAAATTAAAGCTCAACAGCATTTTCCGAAATAGCTTTCGTAAAATCAAACTTGACAATATTTATGAAACATCGTCCGCAAAGCGAAACGAGTTAGCATTTTATGATACAATTTTCGTATAAAAATTGAAAACAGTTCTGAAACGCCCACACCAGCATACAATGAAAACTCGAACCGGACCAGTCCAACTCGCTGAACGGGTTATTTGGACCAAACGAGCCATCCAACTCGCCCGTTTAGCGAGATTGACCGAACGAGCCGTCCAACTCGCCCATTCGGCGAGTTGTTCCAAACAATCCATGCAACTCGCCCATTCGGCGAGTTGGGCCAAAGGAGCCGTCCAACTCTCCCATTCGACGAGTTGGACCAACCAAGTCGTCCAACTCTCCCTAGCCCATTTGGCGAGTTGGGCCAAACAGGCGAGTTCGAATAAAAGAGCCGTCCAACTCTCTGAACGGGCGAGTTGGACCGAACGAGCCGTCCAACTCGCCCATTTGGCGAGTTGGACTGAACGAGCTGTCCAACTCTCCCATTCGATAAGTTTGGACCAAACGAGCCGTCCAACTCATCGAACGGGCTAGTTGGGCCAAACGAGCCGTCCAACTCACCGAACGGGCGAGTTGGACCAAACGAGCCGTCCAACTCGCCGAACGGGGCAGTTGGAACATACAAGCCGTCCAACTCGAACATTTGGTGATTTGGACTGAAAGAGACATCCACCTTTCCCATTCGGCGAGTTGGACCGAAAGAGCGGTCCAAGTCACCCACTCGACGAGGTGGACCAAACAAGCCGTTAGATTCGCCAAACGGGTGAGTTAGACCAAACAAGTCGTCCAACTTGCCGAATTGGCGAGTTGTACCGAAAGAGCAGTCCTCTGGATCATATTTGCGTTCTCTTTTGAATCCCGATCTGAACCCTTTTCGTTTTGTCTCAATCGGAGTTTCCAGTTGAGATTTTACGATTAAAACAAGTTGGACGCACACCGTCTAACTTGCCCCGAATGCGAGTTTGATATATTCCCTCCAACTTGCCTCATGGCGAGTTGGTCAAGCCCTGATGAGCTTCTCATTTGTGTTCTCTTTTTAATCTCGATCAAACTCGCCCGTTCGGCGAATTGGGCCAAACAAGCCATCCAACTCGCCCGTTCGGCGAGTTGGGCCGAACGAGCCGTCCAACTTTCCCATTCGACGAGTTGGACCAAGTAAGCTGTCCAACTCGCCCTCGCCCGTTCGGCGAGTTGGGCCGAAAGGGCGAGTTGGCATAAAAGAGCCATCCAACTCTCCGAACAGGCGAGTTGGACCGAACGAGCCGTCCAACTCGCCCATTCGGCAAGTTGGACCAAACGAGCCATCCAACTCGCCCATTCGGCGAGTTGGACTGAACGAGCCGTCCAACTCTCCCATTCGATAAGTTGGACCAAACAAGCTGTCCACCTCGCCCGTTTGGCGAGTTTAACCAAACGATCCGTCCAACTCACCGAACGGGCAAGTTGGGCCGAACGAGCCGTCCAACTCACCAAACGGGCGAGTTGGACAAACGAGCCGTCCAACTCGTCGAACGGGCCAATTCGAACAAACAAGCCGTCCAACTCGCACATTCGGCGATTTGGACCGAAAGTGACATCCACCTTTCCCATTCGGCGAGTTGGACAGAAAGAACCGTCCAACTCACCCACTCGATGAGGTGGACCAAACAAGCCGTCAGAGTCGTCGAACGGGCGAGTTGGACCGAAAGAGCAGTCCTTTGGATCACATTTGCGTTCTCGTTTGAATACCGATCTGAACCCTTTTTGTTTTGTCTCAATCGGAGTTTCCATTAAAACAAGTTGGACGCACACCGTCTAACTTGCCCCGATGGCGAGTTGGATTTATTCCCTCCAACTTGCCCCGATGAGCTTCTCATTTGCGTTCTCTTTTTAATTTCGATCAAAACACTTTTCTTTTTATCTCAATCAGAGTTTCCATGGAGATTTTACGAAAACACAAATAGGACTCGCCTAAACTCCTTGGCTTGCTCCTACTCGACCTCTTGGGTGTCCTGCTCGCCGTCTTGGGCATCCTAATCGCCCTCTTTGGCATCCTACTCGCCCTTACCTCCATATTTGCGTTGTCTTTTGAATGAGGATCGAAACGTCTCTTTTTCGTCTCAATTGGAGTTACCATTGGATCTTTACGATTAAAAACGCAAAGACTTGTTTTCTCGAATGAATTCTGATTGATCTTATAACACGGAAACTGTTAACTTAACACCCTAGTCGCCTTAAATATACGATTAATATTAACCTTCCTATAAAAATTTACTTCATATTAAAGGTACTCTTTCGAAGAAATCATAAAAATGTTTAAGTCAAAATACGGCCTGAAAAGGTCTGAAACACGACAAAAAGCTCACTTGAGATTTTAGACGAAATCGAGCCCAATGATATTATGACGGTCTATCTTTTATTTGCAGGAGAAGATAAAAGTCAAGTTCGGAAAATAAATGTCAAGTTTCAAAGGATAAACACAAATATAGAAAGTATGGATCGATGAACCAAAACTGCAAGACAGGTTCGAGCCTAAAAGCGGCCTGGAAGAACTAATATCTTTACAATTCTTAAGGGGCATACAGAAATGATAAGAGGA
Source organism: Moricandia moricandioides (assembly GCA_905132885.1). Taxonomy (NCBI): domain Eukaryota; kingdom Viridiplantae; phylum Streptophyta; class Magnoliopsida; order Brassicales; family Brassicaceae; genus Moricandia; species Moricandia moricandioides. The sequence goes on from CAJHQQ010000135.1 coordinate 21,426, forward strand.
AGGGGAGATGAGCAAGCAAAACAAACAAGAGGTTAACCCAAACCTTCGAGAAAACTAAGGTATGGCCGACTTGGAAGTTTTTAAAATAAGACTTGAAATTTGCGTAGGAAGGTACTAAGAAATAAAAACGCTTCAGAGATCGCCATAAAACTATAAGGAACTTAGGATCTAGGAGAATAGTATAGCGAGCTAAGTCTTAGGCATTTTCCTGTCTCGATCTATCTTTTTGTGACTATTCAGGCATATTTTGCAAACCGATCTAAACTCTCAAAAATTTAGAAACGATCGCCACACATACTCAGCTCGCTTCTGAAAGAAAGAAAGAACAATAAACGCGAATGTCGTCTAAAAACTGACTCGTTCCTAGCAATTATCTTAAAACCAAAATGTTCCTAGTCATCAACCCGAAACTCACCAAGTCACAATCCTAGCGTCGTCTTTAAACCGACCTGGATTGTCGATCATCCCAATCTTTGGAAAAAAAAATACACAACGCTTCAAAATATCGGTTCAGCCTTTTTCATTTGTAAAAAAAAAGAGGAGGGAGTAGGTACGTATACTATACTCGTATACTCCCATACTTCACAAAAAGTTTGTCTCGACATCAGAATAATGCTTTCGACAAAGCAAACTCTCGCTGCAGTAAACAGAAAATCATTTAGGAAATGCGATGCCTCATAAAACCGATCATCCACTACTTTCGTATAACTATAACATTTTATATTGAAGAGCCTACAAGAAAACAAGATCGATGTCATGAAAAAGGACTTCGAAATATAGAAAAGAGAATGAGGAAAATACATTCCTCGTTCGCAAATATCATGAGTAATCTGCGAGAGACATTCTCAATTTACTTCTATGCCATTCATTTCTCGTAAAATTACGCAAAACATCCTTTGTATAGGCACACCAAGTTATGCGAAGAAAATTTCGGTTACGAACGTAGCAAGTTTTATGGATAAGTATTTTTGACAATTTGCGTATAGCTAAAAACAAAGTCATATGACTCCTCTCTACAAGAAAAAAATAAACTTTATCTCTTCGCATTACGATCTTACAGATCTCATCCTTTATCCATGCGGCTCGCTGGCTTCTGCCTCCCATCTTTCTCGGTTCCATCCAAGAAGGCAATCATCTCGCACGAGTTCTTTATCGAGCCTCTTAGTTTTTGTCTTCATCATACAAAAATAAAACAATTTTCGTATGATTATAGGTAATCATTATACGAAACATTCATCGTGTAACCGATACCTAAAGTGGATAATCGTTTCTAACACAATTGGCCATCTTAGCAAAGAAAACTCTGTCTCGGCCCATCAATCTCGACAAACGCTTTTTGGCCCTTGGCCAATTATAAAATGGTTTGGACAATCTTAGGTTTGATTATAGTCTAGAGATTAGGAAGAAGGTTTAACCAAAGAACAAGTCTAAAATGTAATCATGTTTAGAAGTCTAAGAGAGGACTATGAACAAATCTTTAGACTATCATCAAACCTAAGATTATCAGAGCCAAGTTCCTCATAATCTGGGTTTGATTGACGCCAATACTCAAGACTTTTAGATCTCATACTTTGTTCAAGACAATCAAGATGGAAAACAACAAGGCTGTGGTTCCGGTTACACTCAAGGAAGGAAATTACCTCCTATGGTCTCGGTTGGTGAAGATTGCGGTGGAAAGTAAGGGTTTGTGGGGACATATCACGTCTGGTGAAGCTCCAAAACTCATTACTGAGGATGAAAATGATGAGGAGGCTCTCACAAGCGAGGAGAACAAGTGGTTGCAAGAAGACATGCTGGTTATGTCTATTCTCCAAAACTTGTTGGATCCCTCAATCTTGGAGGCATATAGCTACTGTGAGAAGGCGAAATACCTTTGGGATATACTCAAGATGGTGTATGGGAACATCTCAAACCTGAGTAGGGTGTTGAGGTGAAGAGGGCAATCAACAATCTTTTTCAAGAGGACGTGGAGTTTACAAGGAACTTGAGAAAGTTTAGAGCTTTAAGGTCAGAGCTGGAGATGTTGAGGCCAAAAACTACTGACCAAGATGAGATGAATGAGAGAAGAGAGCAAGATAAGGTCTTTGGAGTGTTGCTGACCCTAAATCCCACTTACAATGATCTGATCAAGCACATACTTAGGGCTGGAAAACTTCCGGATCTAGAGGATGTATGCACCCAAATTCAGAAAGAGCAAGGGCATCTGGGACTCTTTGGAGGTAAAGGAGAGCTCTCTCTAGACAATTAAGTTGAAGTTCCTCAAGCAAACAGAGTCATGCATAACCGGTTTGAAGAAAGGAAGTTCAATGGAATATGTGATCATTGTAAGAGGCATTGACACAAGAAGAGTCAGTGCTGGATATTACATCCACACATGAAACCGGCTAAGTTCATGAAGGACAAGCATGCAAGAGATCACCTTTCCTATGGAACCAGTGAGCAACATGGGACAAGTGCTGAGGGTACCTCAAAGCAGAACAATGAAGGAGATGGACAAGAGATGGTGACCATCAACCAAGTAACCAGAGGTTCAATGAAAATGACTTGATTAGGAGATCAGACATTGATGCTCTAATCAAGATCTTCAAGGACAATGGTAACACCCTTGAGTATTATTTTGATACATTCTTGGTTAGAACCGTTAGTATTGATCACTCTAGGGCTGAGTACGACCAAAAGAATAATCTAGATCAGTCTAGGATTGCACATGAACCAGCTAGAAGTTGTCACTCATATAATGCTTGCAATATGTCTAAACCTTTGATAATTGACTCTGGTGCATCCCATCATATGATTAGTGATCTTAGACTTATTAAAGATATTGAATCTGCTCATGGTCATGTATTGATAGCTAATGGTGAGAAGGTCTCAATTAAGGGAGTAGGTAATCTAAAATTGTTTGGTAAAGAAGCTAGGGCCTTCTACATGCCTAACTTCACTTCAAACTAGCTATCCGTGAAAAAGTGTACTTCTAACTTACAATGCAATGTGATATTTAGTCCTAATGATGTGAAGTTTCAGGATTTTGAGAGCAAGAGATTAATTGGGAAAGGAGTAACCAAGGGAGACTTATATATGCTAGAAGATCTTACTCATGTTCCTGATTATGTCTACTCATTTACTTCTGCTTCTATGTTGAATAAAGATGCCTTGTGGCATGCTAGACTAGGTCATCCTCATGTTAGAGCTTTGAACTTGATTTTTCCAGGTGTGGTGTTTAAAAATAATGAGTGTGAAGCTTGCATTTTAGGCAAGCATTGTAAGACTGTTTTCCTAAAATCAAGTACTACTTATGATAAATGCTTTGATTTAGTTCATTCAGATGTGTGGACTGGACCTTGCTTGTCTAGGGATGACTATAATATCTGACATTCATTGATGAAAAATCTAAATACACATGGATAACTTTGATGCCATCTAAGGATAGGGTGCTTGATGCATTTAAGAGTTTTCAAACTTATGTGACTAACCATAACAATGCTAATCTTAAATTTTTTAGATCAGATAATGGTGGGTAGTATACAAGCCATGCTTTCAAACAACACCTCCCTCAACATGGAATCTTACATCAAACAAGTTTCCCTTACACTCCTCAACAAAATGGTGTGGCCGAGAGGAAAAATAGACACCTTATGGAGGTAGCACGGTCAATGATGTTTTACTCCAATGACCCAAAACGTTTCTGGAATGCAGTGGCATCTGCATGCTACATGACCAACCGTATCCCCTCCAAGGTTATTCAAGACCAGTCTCCATTTGAGGTTCTAAACAAATAAAAGCCTCCATTACATTATCTCCGGGTGTTTGGATGCCTTTGCTTTGTGCTAGTCCCTGGTGAACTACGGAACAAGCTTGAAGCCAGCAATGTCAAGGCTATGTTTATTGGGAAATCAGCTACACAGAAAGGATATAAAAGCTATGATCCAGTGAGTAGACGGGTGTTAGTTTCAAGAGAGGTGAATTTTGTGGAAAAACATAAGAAAAAAATTGGACATACTTGGAGGAGTTATCCAAGGAATTAGATAGAGAAACTAATCTGAGAATGATCCTAGAAGGACTTGGTATTGGTGTTACTGAAGAACCAAAGAGTGAACCTCCAAGACGGCCAGGTGCACCACAATCACCCCACCTCGACCATGAGGGGGGGGGGAATGAATCTAGACCGAGTCAGGTGGACCTTCATGAACAAGGTGAAGGTGAAAAACAACAAGAAGAAGTTTAGGAAGAGGCTGTAAATGATGCTGGGGGGGGGGGAAGTAAAAGATCTAGATGAGTCAGGTGAACCAGATCGACTAGAATAGCCGGGTGAATCAAACCGACCAGATCGACCAAGACAGCCGGGTAGACTAGATCGACCAAGGTTGGGTGAACCATATGGACCAACGAAATGGATTCTTCCCACAGGAGGAATTCTACTGAGGAAAGATATGGTTGTTGAACATGTAGATGATCAGGGACAGGAAGAGGAGCAACATGGTTTGAGAAGAAGTGCAAGGTTAAGGAAGGAACCGCCAAACTCATTGGGTGCAAGGACTAACTATAATGCACAAGCTGTAAAACATCCTTCTCAAGTTCGGTGTTCACTTGCTCACTACCCTGAAGAGCAATGCACGTTCATGATCAGTCTGGATGAGAGTTACATTCCACAGTGTTATGAGGAGGCAATGAATGACAAAGAATGGAATGAGTCAGTTAGTTCTGAAGCAAATGCAATGATCAAAAATGACACTTGGTATGAAAGTGAACTACCAAGAGGGAAGAAGGCAGTATCTAGTAGGTGGATCTTTACAATCAAGTATCTTGTAAATGGGAAGATTGACAGGCTGAAGACCAGATTGGTGGCAAGAGGATTCACTCAAACTTATGGTGAAGACTATCAAGATACATTTGCTCCGGTTGAAAAACTTCACACCATCAGAATAGTGTTGTCAGTGGCAGTGAACCTTAAATGGGGTCTTTGGAAGATGGATGTGAAGAATGCTTTTCTTCAAGGGGAACTTGAATATGAGGTTTACATGTATCCTCCTCATGGGTTAGAGCACTTGGTGAAGGAAGGGAATGTTCTGAGGTTGAAGAAAGCTATCTATGGTCTCAAACAGTCGCCAAGATCATGGTACAACAAACTAAGCACCACACTGAATGGGAGAAGTTTCAGGAAATCAGAGCTCGACCACACTCTCTTCACCCTCATGACACCCTCAGGTATCATTGTCCTTCTAGTGTATGTTGATGATATCATCATCACTAGAAGTGAAAAAGAAGGTATACAAGCTACCAAAGAGTATCTGAAATCTGTGTTTGAAATCAAAGACTTGGGAGAGATGCGATACTTCCTTGGAATAGAGATATGCAGATCCAAGGAAGGTTTATTTCTGTCCCAAAGAAAGTATACACTTGATCTTTTGAAGGATGCATGTATACAAGGAGGAAATACAGCCAAGACACCATTGGAGGATGGATACAAAATACCACGAGAGGGGGATATAGAAGACATTCCACCATTCCAAGATGCCAAGCTTTATAGAAAGCTTGTTGGTAAGTTGATTTACTTGACTATCACACGACATGATATATTCTTTGCTGTGAACCAGGTGAGTCAACACATGCAAGGACCAAAGGAGCATCATTGGAACATGGTGAACCGTCTACTCAAGTACCTGAATGGATCACCAGACAGAGAAGTTTGGATGGGATGCAATGAGAATACTGAGGTGGTTGGGTATTGTGATGCGGATTGGGATGGAGACATGATGGATAGGTAGTCGACCACTAGTTATTGCACCTTCATTCGTGGAACTTGGTTACATGGAAGAGCAAGAAGCAGAAGGTGCTCTAGTGCAGAAGCCGAGTATAGAGCAACGTTGAATCTTACAAATGAGCTAGTATGGATCAAGGGTATATTGAAGCACTTGGGGATTGAGCAGGCCACACCCATGACCATGCATTGTGATAACCAAGCTGCCATCCACATTGCATCCAACTCGGTGTTCCACGAGAGGACAACTCACATTGAAGTTGATTGCCACAAGGTGAGGCCAATGATTGTATCCGGAGACATCTTACCTTGCTACACCTGACGTGAAGATCAACTAGCTGATGTCTTCACTAAGGCAGCTAGGCAGAAGACTATAGATTCAATCCACACCTGACTTGGACTCATGGACCTCACCAGAAGAGGTTGATCCCCATTGCCATGGGGTCTTTACTCTTTTCCTTGGTGAGGTTTTATCACTGAGGGTTTTCTTTGGCAAGGTTCTTAATGAGAGAGATCTCATGACATCCAAGCTTGACCAATTCCCTTGGTCCAGCTTGAGGAGGAGTATTGAGCAGAGGTATTTCATTGATAGAGGAAGTCTGAAGAAGTGAAGAGGAACTTGAATTGGAGTGTCCGTACAAGGCCTTACAAAGCCGTACATGCCATACAACTGGTCGAACCGGATGATCATGGTCGAAAGTTACCCGAGGTAAAAGTAACTCGACCAGAAGTTATATTTACCACTCCGGTTCTGACTCGACAAAAGGATAAGGAAGCGCGGTTGACAGGCTGGCTCATGTGGCTAAGAAAGGAAGAGCATCTAGTCAAGATACCTTTGGCATCTCACGTGTGAAGGCTCTCGACCAAGTATTTGAATTAGGCGCCTTCCCGGGCCTTGATTAGACATGCTTAGTATTCTATCCGTTGTAACCTTATCCTAATGCTACCCTAATTCTTTCCTTTAAATATTGTAACCTCTGTCGAGTAATAATAATTAGACAGTTCATAATCCTCTCTTAGGCTCCTAAACATGATTACATTTTAGACTTGTTCTTTGGTTAAGTCTTTTTCCTAATCATTAGTCTATCATCAAACCTAAGATTATACAAAACATTTTAATCCAACTCGCCCGTATAGCAAGTTGGATAGTCCAATTCGCCCTACGAGCGAGTTGGTTGGTTTGTGCCATCCAACTCGCCGTACGGGCGAGTTGGTTGGTATGTGCCGTCCAACTCGCCGTACGGGTGACTTGGTCGTGTCGTGCTATCCAACTCGCCCGTATGGTGAGTTGGACAGTCCAACTCAACGTACGGGCGAGTTGGTCGACCCATGTGGCTTGATTTGCCCATTCGAGAAGCTGGACATCTTTCTCGGCCCTCTTCTTCCGTTCAGGGAGTTGGATGATCGAGTCTTTTAGTCGTTTCGTCATATTGTCCATCGGGGATACATTTACCCAAAGGCTTTGGATAAACTCTTCATGATGGCTCATTTTCGCAGACCGCTCCTTTGTGGTCAGTCAAAATTTGACCTCAATTTCTGTCGTTTCCCTTGTTCCGAGTCAGTTTCAGCAAGAACGCATTTTCCGGCAGGTTTCCGATGTTGATTCTGTCGTAAATGATTTTGACCCCAACAGTAAGCCCCGCAGCTCTTCAGAACTATGAAGTTCTGGCGAGCGTTTTTAAGCATATTTGATGAATTAGGCGGAATCCAACGTCTGAAGCCTGGAGGTGAAATAGTGAATCCTTTCTTCTATAAGTATGTGGAGTGGTTTTAGAAACTCTTCATTTGCACATTTCCACAAAGTTTTTTAAGAATCAAAAGATTTTCTCCTCTCTTTCATTCCTTTGGTAAAAAGAAAGCTATGTCATTGGGGAGAGAGGTTTCCTCAAAGTCTCGTGATGACCGTTCCGTCCCCGATGGTTCCAGCTCACAACACAATGATGTTGTGCCGAAGGCGGAATTCTCGGCTTACTTAGTCGATCCTGAAGAAGCCAAAGCGTACTGGGTTGCCAGGGGAAACGTGAAACCCCCCAGACCTGGTACGTGGGCCTTGCCTCTGTTTCGTGCCAACCCTGTATAGGGTTGTCCAAGCAAAAGCTGTCCGAATGGGCTGGATGGCATCCAGAGCCATTGTCGAGTTTGGTCGAGTTTCGTCTTCTAGAGGCATCAGAGGTTGCTGAGTTTCCACCCGAGGGTTACTTCACGTGTTACGAGGTGTTCCTAACGCAATGCCATTTGTGGTTTCATATCCTTGAGGTCATAGCGCGACTTCTCAATTGTTCCAAGATATCGATAATTCAAATAAACCCGTGTGGTTTGCAGCATATTGTCGGGATTCTCGTGCTGAGTTACGAGTTAGGTATAACCATCGATGCCAAACACCTCGACGTTTTTCTTAAACCAGTCGGGAAATCATCCATAACTCAGTTGAGGCCCCGGCCGGGGATGACGATCATAAGCGAATTCATGTCAAACTACCATGAATGGCGGAAGCACTTCTTTTTCCTCCGTGTTGACAATGCGTCTGTAGAAGAAAATGGCCTCTCCGTCTTTAGGAATAGATTGGGTTTGAAAGGTATCCTTGATCAAGTTTAGCCCCTTTTCTCTTTTCTTTACCCCTTTTTTGTTTCGGTGGAGTTCGATCTCTAATACGTTTCGTTACATTTTATTTTCAGCGACCAATATTTTCCCTCCGAGTCCAGAAGTTTTGGATACCATCCGAGACTTTCTTCGCGGTCGCTCGTGTTTTTGGGAAACGTTTAACCCAAAGAGGGTCTGTCATGCTGTTGCTCTCCACCGTTTTCGATACCCGCCTGATCTTCTGGTTGAGGAAGGATCGGAGACGTTCATAGATATATTTGTTACGTGCGCGGTTCGCACGAGAAAAGAAAGACCGAAGACTCAGAAGGACAAACACTTCTTTGTTGAGGATAAAGCGGCTAACGAGCGGTGCTCCTCCGAAAATATACTAAGAGACTACCTAAATAGTCAAGTAGGTGGGGACAATGGCGATTGAGGCGATTTCTACGAGCCGCTTGGTTTTGACTATCCTTCGGGTGCAGGTGGGTCCAGTGAGACCCTGGAGTTTACCCAGGCGTTGAGGATGGTCAACGGGGTAAGTTCTTGTCATTTTCCTTTTGAGGATGAGCTTTTCTGACTTCGAGATACTTTGGCAGGGCCTCCTTATGATGAACCGAGCACTTAATGCAAGCTGCCTGGAAGAACATATGGCTCAGTTTATGGCTGATGCAGCAAACAATGAGATTGCTCATCTGAGAGATGATTTGGAAAGTTCTTGTTGCCGCTAGAGGGATTCTGTCGCGACTGAGGTTCGTCACGCTTATAAGCGAGGGAAGGGGGAAATGGCCGAAGTCATGAAGACTCGTCGTGAAAATTTCTTGTATCAATTTGAGGAACTTACGAAGGGATATATGGACTTCGGAGACTATCGCGAATGTCGCGGTCCTGTGGGCGGAGTATACCTCACACAGGCTCCTGGTTATTCGTTCGGTGCCGAATATGCGAGGCAGACCAGGCGTATTAACGAGAGGGATAAGGAATTTTCGATTCCTTTGGATGAAGAGAGAATTTAGGAACAATGGGACCCGATTCCTGTTTCTCCCGACACGGTGGAGGCCAAGGTGGGGAATGCTAATGAGACGGGCGAGGTAAATCAGCCGACAGATCCTCTGGATTTCAACGACTATTCGCTTAGTAGATCGATGACAGGGTGTTTCGATTTTGATGAGTAATCGCGAGGTTGCCACTGATTCGAGAATGCCCTCTGCTATATTATTGAATATTTCTGTCTTGTTCATTTGTCGGTCAAATATGGTCGTATGTAGCGGGACTGGCCGAGTATGGCCTTGAATCCATGTCTTTTACTAACTTTTATTTGAACAGTGCTTGTTTATGATGAATGAGTGTTTTTAGATGTTTGGGATTTCTTTAGTGTAGAAAGAAAACTCGAGTTGTCATCTCGACTTCCTCTTTTTTTTTGTGGATTGCCGTATTCGTTGTTTCTGCGAGATGTTCGAGGAGTTTTTGAGGGTTCGGGAACTTTTAGATACGGATGAAGAGACATGCTTTTAGGATCTCGTATCTTTTTGATATCATGTCTTGAGATGTTAGAGACCAATGTGCTGGGTTTAGGGAAAGACCTAAGTTTACTTTCATTTTAAGGCTTTGCGATGACTGATCGGATTTTGTTTTGCATGTTTCGATTTTAACCTGACTCCTCGGACTTTAAACAACTTGTCTGGTCGGAGTCGAGCATCTCTTCAGGGACAAATTCTAAGTCTCCCGAAAGTGCTGACCAAAATTTCGGATTTCTTTTATAGCGCGCTATTTATCCTAGTCGGATGTCAGAGGATCTGTCCTTAGGACGGACCTGGGTGTGTTTGTTTAAGACGGCTAAAGTGCTCGGTGGGGCCAATTGCCGAGTGTTTTGTAGTTGCGAGTGGATTGGGGGTGTATTCTCGAAAATTCAGACGACCTCTCGCCTATTTTTTTGAAAACTCATTTTGCGTTAGTAACGCTTTGAGCATATGGAACCAGGATCTAGTGCTTTGATCGGGAACCGATGATTCGACCGAGATAGGATAGTGTAGAGTTGATCCATTTCGAGGCAGAATGATTTATCACAAGTTTCCTTTTTTGGGATGGTGTGAAAATCGTTTTGCGCGTGTAAGGATGTATAACATAGTGTTTTTTTGTGGGATGATAGACTATTTACGAATTTATAAAGAACTCTTTATTGTCGAGAAAGTTTTGAAAATACCGTGTACAATTCAATTTTTTTTATTTCTGAATGTGGGAATATACGACTGTTTGTATATGTACCCAGTCTCCCCCATTTTAGAGAGGGGGATAGCTTAGCTCGTCTTTTGACGAGCTGCCTACGTACCTCTTCATAGGATCAAGCCATCTCGTAGTTCTGTTTGTTTGGGGGAGTCTATTTACTCGGCCGTTGTGTTTGTGTCGACTGCGTCAGTTTCTTAGTCGACGTCTTCTGTTGGACTTGTCTTCTTTGATAGGATGGACGTGTCGGGCACTGGAATTGGTTGTTCGCTGGCCGTTTCTAAAATCAACGGTTCAGGATTGTCCTTGCCCGAAGCACTTTCAGCTGATGCATGGGATATACTCGGGCGCTTGGAATTTGTCATTGCGGTGTTTGTGATTCGTCTTAGCTTGTTTTCGGCCAGGAAGTAGCAACTCGACTGCTTATGGCAGCCCCAAATTACGGCATTCCCGTTTTGATTTGGGAATTTAATGCCTAAGTGGTAAATTGATGGGAAGTTTTCTCCGTTTGAGGAGTTCCGTCGTTTTTGGGGTGGCGATCTGAGTCGCGGATGAGATCCTTCACGCTGGAGACTTCGAAGATTTCTCCAGAGAGCAACTTCGAGGAAAATCTTATGCCGAGAACTTTGCAGTTAATGGTCGAGTGTCCCCGCGTTTCGTGAAAGTCGCAGAACGCGTTTTCGTCGTAATTCAGATTTCGGGTCCACGTATTACCCGCCGTCCGTCCTTGCTCCGATCCGGAGTTAATAGTGTAGCTATGCGCTCCCTTGGTTTATTCGTCTCCGTGTTGGACGTTTCTGTCGTTGCGAGGGTTTTTCTTCTTCTTTTTTAATTTCTGATCCGACCCCGGATCCTTTGACGCATTCTTTGTTGGCTTCAATTTCTGAGACAAGACCTTCGTCAATTCTTCGATGATAATGTAATCCGTGGCTTTGTGAAGCGCGTCTTGGATCGTACGCGGCTTTTTCAAAGTTATCCACTTCATGAACTTCAACATGAACCAGAGCGTTTTTTGAAGTGTGTCTATCACAAGTTTGTCAGTTATCCCGCTGACTCTAGCCATGACGGCTTTGAACTATTTTATGAAGTCGCGGAGAGTTTCGTCCTCTTCCTTGGATAAGCTCCAAAGGTCCACGTCAGAGGTTTTGCGATCTATGAACATCGAGTATTGTTTGAGGAATTGTGGGGCGAGCTGGCGGAAGCTTCCAATGGAGTTTCTCCTGAGGCGAGAGAACCATTCTAGCGCTGCTCTGCGAAGGTTCTCTACGAAGAGGCGGCATTCACCAGCGTCTCTATCGTTTTCTCTGAATCTGGATCTACCCATCGCGACCTGAAAATCCTGTAGCTTTTCCGTAGGATCAGTAGTTCCATCGTATGGCATCACTTTGACCATCCGAGGATCCGAATCCCTAGTTTCGGTGATACGAGTAGTAAAGGGTGTTTTACGAGCTTTGTCAAGCAGTAGATCGATCTCCGATGTTGTGGTAGTAGCGTGGTGGATTTGGGACTTCACCTCCCTGACTTTGGCCATCGTTTTCATGAGATCATCGAGGGAGATCGCGGATTTTGTAACTCTTGCTAGCAGATTTCCGACTTTGTCAGCGTTTGCTGTGAGTGCTCCGAGTTTGTTCCTCGGCCAGATCTTCATGTTCTTTCTAGAATATAGCTTCTTCTTCTTTGTTCACAGGGTTGCGAACTAGGATTCGTCCTGAGCTGCTCGACTTCTTGTGCGGCGTGGATTTATGTCTGTGTCTTCGTCCGTAAGTTCAAACTGACTGCTAGATTCCACGTCGACACGTTCGACTTCTCCTCCTTCTTTATCTTCCTCAATAGGAGGAAGGTCTCCCGGGTTATTCCCTGTAGGCGCGGGGGTGACTTCGTCAGGGTTTTGTCCAGAATGTTTTCCTTGCGCGTTATCGGACTGGTCCAAAGGCGTTGCAAAGTCGACTCTTCTTCCGGATTCGGGGTTTTCCCCGTTGAAAGATGGCTCTGTTCCTTGCTGTGAGGGATTCAACCAATTTAGCGAGGGAATTGATGACCTTATCCTGTTCTGCCGACTTCTTCTCAACAGTCGAGAACATCTTCTTCACCTCCTTAAATGTGGCAATGTTTGCGTCGGCATTGACAACAGTAACGTTTGTTGCTGGAGTGTTTTCAACGTTCTCGTCAACGACGTTATCGTCACGAGGCTGTTGGTTGTTGAGATCTGACATGTTTTGATTGACCGTTGATGCCTGAGAGTTAGATTGATCCGCACCCCCCTCCTTCTAGCGCCAAACTGTGGGAACCAAAATTCGCACTGTCGACTTCTGTTGAATTAGAAACGCATGGTAAACCTTATTTTCCCAAAGGTTCCGGATATCTGCTAAACCACACGCCAATCATTCAGAATACGAAGTAAATATTGAAAAAACAAAGTAAGAATCGAAAAGAGAGCAAATAGATTTCTTATTCTGAATTTGCGTATGAGCGTTTACAACAGGATAGGAGCCTCGGCTATGAGAGCTGTCGGCGAGATCCCTAGTTCTAATAACCTAAGACTGCAAAACCCAAGTTTAATCGCAGCTCGGATAACAAAAATGAAAATTTGCCTATATGCTCAAAGTTCTAAGCTATGTTTGCTCTAAGTGGAGATTTTCGTGTCTCTCTGCATCATAACCCTTGAAGTCCTTATATACTTCTCTAGAGGCAGTTTTCTCTTTCAACTTCTGCCCTTGGTCGAATTTATCGGTTCAAGGAAATATTTATTTTTTCCTCGATCTTCATGATTATCTTCGGAAACCTAACATTTATCCTTCCTGCAAAATAAAAGATTAACCGTCGCAAAGTTTAGGATTGATTTTAGGAAAAAATCGCGAGTGGGCCTTTAGTCGAGCTTTAGACCTCAGCTGTTTTCTGACTTAGGCGTTTCTATGATTTTATCGAAAGAGTATTGCTAAGATGACATTGTCCAAGAGTTATGATCTTTCGTATGGGGCGTGTGACTCTATGTGTTTAGTTAACCATTATCGTCTCATACGATCGACCCAATCCTTTCTCGAGAAAACAAGTTCTTTCGGTAAGGTGCCAATGTCAATCCCGATCGAGACGGAACAAAGATAAGTTCAATCAAATATCAAAAGAGGGTGTTTAACGAGGACGAGGTGAAACTCGATTGATTTGATCCGACTTTCCGAACGGGCGGGTCGAATTGCACGTGCCATATAACTTGCTCGATCGGCGAGTTGGCCTTGTCCAACTCGCCATACATGCGAGTTGGTCGTGTCATGTCTACCAACTCGCCCGTACGGTGAGTTGGCCTTGTCCAACTTGCCATACGGGCAATTTGGTTGGTTCGTGCCGTCCAAAAAGGATGAGATACGAAGGATGAGAAACATTTAATTCAAAACTGTCCGAAAAAATATCGACAATACTCATAAAATTATTCTTGAACCGTCACATGCCTTGCACCTTGTAGCCTGCTTGCTTCCTTCCTGAACTTGACATGTGAATTGCACCTTCCTGCCTGCTTGCTACATTAAAAGTCATGTGAGAAACACATGCTGCTAGAGTTTCTTCATGGGAAGGAAATGACCTTACTTCAAAGGAGGGAAAGAGTGAGCAGCTTTGTGGCTGTGACTGCTCAAGCAGGATACCAGCTGCCTCCTCTCAGCGAAGCTTAGTAATGAGCTAAACCCTCAGGTGAAGTAACCACAGCTAATATTTATACCCTCCTCCAGCTGCTTTAGTCGTTTTGTTGCTGAAACAAAGACAGAAAAAGTCAGAGAGAAAAACAGTGAGGTATGAGAGAAAAAGTGGGAGAAAAATCAGAGGAAATTAGACAAGACCTTGGACGACTCTCATACATCCTCTAGCTTAGTTCCTTGCTGTGAAGAAGATCAGAAGGTGAAGTATCCAGAGAAAACCCTAGAATATATTCTGCCTTTGTGATGAACAGATTTTGATTTCTGTTTTCAAAACAGTTCAGCCGCTATTTCAGTTTAAAGGGGAGGATCATCTTAGTTCTTATGTCTGTCAGTTGTTGTGGTAAGCTTCATCTCCTTGCCTCAGTCAGTATCTGATCAGAACTGGATCATTTTTAGCTAGGTTTTTGGTCGAATCACATGTCTAAGTTGTTGTTTCGGTTAAGTTTGTTTAGTTTTGGTTTAAATTAATTTCTTTAGACCACTAGCTAAACTGATGTGAACTGTTTAGACCTAAGCTGAACTGAAAAGATCTTCTCCTGAACCCAACTTTTCTGAACCTAGCTGATCTGTCCTAGGATGAGTGGAACCGAGCTTGAACTGAATTGATTTAAGTTGTTTAGCTTGAACCAAACTGTCGGATTAGTGATGTGCTGAACCGGGCAGATTTGATCTTGTTTTGAACTGGTCAGAGCCGAGCTGCCTATGTTCTGAAATTGTCTTGAACTGATCTGGTCTGAGTAGAACCGAGCTAAGCTTTTGTGAACTGATTAGAACAAGACTTAACTGAGCATGAGCTGACCTATTATAAACCGAAAGTTGTTATAGCTTGAACCGAACTAAACTTGTTATGAACCTGTCTTGAACAAAACTGTTATGAGAGAACTGAACTTAAATATTATGAACTGAGTTGATTTTCTTCTGGAACCAAACTGATGAACCTTATGTCCAACTGTTCTGTTTTTAATTCAGATGGTCAATGAGAGTGGTCGGATCAGCCGGATGCTTGTGGTGGTTCTGAACCGAGAGTAATCCAGAAGTGGAGAATGTTTAGTGAGCTTGAGTCTAGTCTTCCTTAGCCAATTTCATAGATTCAAAGGTGAGTCTAGATAGATGACTGATGAGCTATGAATTAGTGTTGCTTGAGAAAAATAAATGATTATGGTTGATAAATAAGTAAGTCTCTTGAACTATATTAAACTGTAAAGTGTTTACTTATTATAAACACTTAAGAAATATTATGAATTATTATCTGAGGTTTATCCCGAGCCTTAGTACTTGTTCTCAAGTACTAATATATAAGTATAGAAGTATGTATCATGTGAAGTCTTATTGTATACTCACTCTCCATAAAGTTCCCACATTACCGTGAATTGATCATGCGATATGAAACAAGGTCACGAAGACACAATGATGGGGTCGCACCCTGGAGACCGTGTAACTGGCATGCAGCGTTAGATGTTCTATCTTTGAATATCTGATTGAGATGATGGTTAGATTTATTTTTCCCGCTAGACTCGGTTATCCTTGGTGGTTTTCCGGGTTTAGAATATATATATATATGAGTGAATGGCGGGTAACATGGAGGTGATGTTTAAGATATGATTCACATCAATGGAATAATAGGCTTTATATATATACAATAATTACGGAATATATTTCCTCTGCATTCAAATGGTGTCGATTGCTCGGGATACTATTTATATGTGTTGGGGGTGTGAGATTAGACTCACTGAGTAAACTAGTTACTCATGACTCATTTGTTATGCATGTAACCAGTAGGCGGTAGACCTTCACTCTAGGACAGGAAGGAACAACATTAGCCAGCGGTATTTTTATTATCCTTGCAAAGTAGTTTTGATATATCCTATGTATAAAGTTTGTTGACCGAAAACCTCGAGGTTAATCATTAATATTTTGTAATATGCTTTTGAAAGAATATTATATAATGTATTAAAGAATGTTTCTTTAAGTACGAGTTCCATATGATATTAGTCCTTGTCCAGACGAACTAACTATTTGGTATTACTCAGTCGGGTTGAAAAGCCTCGGGTTGTACCTAATAGGATATGTGTACTTAGGCGATTGGCCTAAGGTACCTGGATCTATTCCGGGAACTTCAGGTTAATCGTTGAGGTACACATTGTGGCCTCTCAGTTTGGTTTAAGTTACATTGGCTGTGCATGTTGTTGTTTAATTGTTGTACGGTTGGTCGAGTCAACTTGTACTTAGACCAGATCGGGGGTGTCACAAAGGTGGTATCAGACAATGGTTATACGATGCTTTAGTGGGACTTGTTTCAAACGTTTGTTGAGTCAAAATGAGTCGCAATGATAACTAGGATATGCTGGCTGGTTCCTTCATCTTAGGATAGATAGTCATGGGTAGTTACCTTACCGTGTTCTTTCATAGCAGATGCAACAAGACAAGCTCAACGGAGTCGATAGTATTTTCCGTTACTGAACTAGTCACACTTGGGTTTGGTATCATCATGCTTTTCCTGTCGTGCTTTTGGGTTCTAGTATGGATATATTTCAGAGAGGTATATATTGGACAGCGTAGACCCACTGAATGCATCACCGGATTCATGTGTTATCGATGTTAAGGCAGCGTTGTTTGGAATGATTTGGTTTAAGGCGATTTGACTGCTCATGAACACCAAAATGGAGTTCTTCTTCCGTCTGCTCAAGTTTTTCCATCTTATGCTGAGACGTACCAGAGCCGTACAAGCATGATTGATTCAGCATTTGTTTCAAGCTTAGCGTGGTGGAGGAGATAGTTTGAGTATAGTACAAGACGATGGACGCACCAGCACCACTCCATGCAACAAGAAATCTTCAAGTTTGTGAAGAGGATAAAGAAGTTGGGACTACAAGATACTGAGGAAGGACTAAACCATTCGATGGAGACTTTGGATTGAGGAAGATTTCAAATGCAACACCGGGAGCAGACAACTGACATGGCCCATTGTTTCGAGGATTGCAAGAAGGACATGGAAGGAGACAATATCAATAAGTATACAATGAGTTAATCGTTAAGCGTCAAGCATTACTTTGGGAATGTTAGGCCAAGTTAGACAGATTTCTCCGAAGAGTTCAAGATGGAGTGTTTCTACCCAAATCATGAGACCGATTGGAGATTCCACTTATGGATTTAGCACTGTGAGATGTTTCCGCCAGAAGGTTGAGGCCGAGTGAATCTGATTCACCCATTTTGGTTTGGAGGATGAGCCAAATATCATAAGGACGTTCTTTGGGGTCTTATCCCAAATAATTGCAGTAACTAAGTAACTAAAGATTGTAGTGCTTAATAGCTTTGAGGAGATAGGATAGTATGACATGTATGTTAAGAAAGCTGTTACTGCCAAGGAAGATTCTTCGTGCCATTTAGACCGTCTAAAGGTGATCAGGTTCAGATCGCAGGTCAGTTTCAGGTAAGGAATCAAGGAAGTCGATGAAGATTATTTTGGTTGGACGTTTCATCAGATCAAGACCGAGGACCCTGAATATGCGAGTCAGACCGGGAGTATGAAGGAGAGGGATAAGGACTTTACGATTCCTTTGGCTGAAGAGAGAATTTAGAAACAATGGGACCCGATTCCTGTTTCTCCCGACACGGTGGAGGCCAAGGTGGGGAATGCTAATGAGACGGGCGAGGTAAATCAGCCTACAGCTCCTCTGGATTTCAACGACTATTCGCTTAGTAGATCGATGACAGGGTGTTTCGATTTTGATGAGTAATCGCGAGGTTGCCACTGATTCGAGAATGCCCTCTGCTATATTATTGAATATTTCTGTCTTGTTCATTTGTCGGTCAAATATGGTCGTATGTAGCGGTACTGGCCGAGTATGGCCTTGAATCCATGTCTTTTACTAACTTTTATTTGAACAGTGCTTGTTTATGATGAATGAGTGTTTTTAGATGTTTGGGATTTCTTTAGTGTAGAAAGAAAACTCGAGTTGTCATCTCGACTTCCTCTTTTTTTTTGTGGATTGCCGTATTCGTTATTTCTGCGAGATGTTCGAGGAGTTTTTGAGGGTTCGGGAACTTTTAGATACGGATGAAGAGACATGCTTTTAGGATCTCGTATCTTTTTGATATCATGTCTTGAGACGTTAGAGACCAATGTGCTGGGTTTACGGAAAGACCTAGGTTTACTTTCGTTTTAAGGCTTTGCGATGACTAATCGGATTTTGTTTTGCATGTTCCGATTTTAACCTGATTCCTCGGACTTTAAACGACTTGTCTGGTCGGAGTCGAGCATCTCTTCAGGGACAAATTTTAAGTCTCCCAAAAGTGCTGACCAAAATTTCGGATTTCTTTTATAGCGCGCTGTTTATCCTAGTCGGATGTCAGAAGATCTGTCCTTAGGACGGACCTGGGTGTGTTTGTTTAAGATGGCTAAAGTGCTCGGCGGGGCCAATTGCCGAGTGTTTTGTAGTTGCGAGTGGATTGGGGGTGTATTCTCGAAAATTAAGACGACCTCACGCCTATTTTTTTGAAAACTCATTTTGCGTTAGTAACGCTTTGATCATGTGGAACCAGGATCTAGTGCTTTGATCGGGAACCGATGATTCGACCGAGATAGGATAGTGTAGAGTTGATCCATTTCGAGGCAGAATGATTTTTCACGAGTTTCCTTTTTTGGGATGGTGTGATAATCGTTTTGCTCGGGTAAGGATGTATAACATAGTGTTTTTTTGTGGGATGATAGACTATTTACGAATTTATAAAGAACTCTTTATTGTCGAGAAAGTTTTGAAAATACCGTGTACAATTCAATTTTTTTTATTTCTGAATGTGGGAATATACGACTGTTTGTATATGTACCCAGTCTCCCCCATTTTAGAGAGGGGGATAGCTTAGCTCGTCTTTTGACGAGCTGCCTACGTACCTCTTTAGAGGATCAAGCCATCTCGTAGTTCTGTTTGTTTGGGGGAGTCTATTTACTCGGCCGTTGTGTTTGTGTCGACTGCGTCAGTTGCTGAGTCGACGTCTTCTGTTGGACTTGTCTTCTTTGATGGGATGGACGTGTCGGGCACTGGAATTGGTTGTTCGCTGGCCGTTTCTAAAATCAACGGTTCAGGGTCGTCCTTGCCCGAAGCACTTTCGGCTGATGCATGGGATATACTCGGGCACTTAGAATTTTTCATTGCGGTGTTCGTGATTCGTCTTAGCTTGTTTTCGGCCAGGAAGCAGCAACTCGACTGCTTATGGCAGCCCCAAATTACGGCATTCCCGTTGTGATTTGGGAATTTAATGCCTAAGTGGTAAATTGATGGGACTAC
Organism: Moricandia moricandioides; assembly: GCA_905132885.1. Taxonomy (NCBI): domain Eukaryota; kingdom Viridiplantae; phylum Streptophyta; class Magnoliopsida; order Brassicales; family Brassicaceae; genus Moricandia; species Moricandia moricandioides. The sequence goes on from CAJHQQ010000135.1 coordinate 40,952, forward strand.
CTTCATGGCGCTTAGCCAAGGCGTGCCGATGATGACGTTGTAGATGGCTGGGTGGTCGACGACCACGAAATCGATGATCTTGGTGACTTCTTTTGCTGCTGCAGGTAATTTGATAGATCCGAGGGTCATTGATGTCGTGCAAGAGAAACCGGTTAGCGGCTTAGGTGATGGTACAACTTCGCCTAACTCGATGTTGATCCGTTTATGAGTTTTGAGAAAGATGACATTGACTGTGTTTTTGATGTCTATGAGAACCCTGGCGACCTCGAGATCTCTTATAACGAGATCGATTACGAGTGGGTTGCAGTGTGGCTGATCGATTCCTCCGGCTTCTTCTTCGTCAAAAGTGATTGCTCCTTTTGGAGTGTCATTCATCGTGGGCCCGATTATCGAATTCGCGCTTGTCTCGGATTTGCGCTGATAAGCTTTGATGGCCAAGACGGTATCACTGCAGAATTGTGATCCGCCGTTGATCATGTTTACCCTGCGACGGTTGCTATCGTTGCCCTTATCATCCTGCCTTCTTCCGCGCTTTTCTCCTGATTGGTCCCCTTGGGAAGGTTTCTCCGTTTGAGGAATTCTGTCGTTTTTCGGGGGGCGATCTGAGTCGCGGATGAGATCCTTCACGCTGGAGACTTCGAAGATTTCTCCAGAGAGCAACTTCGAGGAAAATCTTATGCCGAGAACTTTGCAGTTAATGGTCGAGTGTCCCCGCGTTTCGTGAAAGTCGCAGAAGGCGTTTTCGTCGTAATTCAGATTTCGGGTCCACGTATTACCCGCCGTCCGTCCTTGCTCCGATCCGGAGTTAATAGCGTAGCTATGCGCTCCCTTTGTTTATTCTTCTCTGTGTTGGACGTTTCTGTCATTGCGAGGGTCTTTCTTCTTTTTTTTTTAATTTCTGATCCGACCCCGGATCCTTTGACGCATTCTTTGTTGGCTTCAATTTATGAGACAAGACCCTCGTCTCTTCTTCGATGATAATGTAATTCGTGGCTTTGTGAAGCGCGTCTTGGATCATACGCGGCTTTTTCAAAGTTATCCACTTCATGAACTTCGACTTGAACCAGAGCGTTTTTTGAATGTGTCTATCACAAATTTGTCAGTTATCCTGCTGACTCTAGCCATGACGGCTTTGAACTATTTTATGAAGTCGCGGAGAGTTTCGTCCTCTTCCTAGGATAAGCTCCAAAGGTCCACGTCAGAGGTTTTGTGATCTATGAACATCGAGTATTGTTTGAGGAATTGTGAGGCGAGCTGGCGGAAGCTTCCAATGGAGTTTCTCCTGAGGCGAGAGAACCATTCTAGCGCTTCTCTGCGAAGGTTCTCTACGAAGAGGTGGCATTCACCAGCGTCTCTATCGTTTTCTCTGAATCTGGATCTACCCATCGCGACATGAAAATCTTGTAGCTTTTCCTTAGGATCAGTAGTTCCATCGTATGGCATCACTTTGACCATCCGAGGATCCGAATCCCTAGTTTCGGTGATACGAGTAGTAAAGGGTGTTTTACGAGCTTTGTCAAGCAGTAGATCGATCTCCGATGTTGTGGTAGTAGCGTGGTGGATTTGGGACTTCACCGCCCTGACTTTGGACATCGTTTTCATGAGATCATCGGGGGAGATCGCGGATTTTGGAACTCTTGCTAGCAGATTTCCGACTTTGTCAGCGTTTGCTGTGAGTGCTCCGAGTTTGTTCCTCAGCCAGATCTTCATGTTCTTTCTAGAAGATAGCTTCTTATTCTTTGTTCACAGGGTTGCGAACTAGGATTCGTCCTGAGCTGCTCGACTTCTTGTGCGGCGTGGATTTATGTCTGTGTCTTCGTCCGTAAGTTCAAACTGACTGCTTGATTCCACGTCGACACGTTCGACTTCTCCTCCTTCTTTATCTTCCTCAATAGGAGGAAGGTCTCCCGGGTTATTCCCTGTAGGCGCGGGGGTGACTTCGTCAGGGTTTTGTCCAGAAGGTTTTCCTTGCAAGTTATCGGACTGGTCCAAAGGCGTTGCAAAGTCGACTCTTCTTCCGGATTCGGGGTTTTCCCCGTTGAAAGATGGCTATGTTCCTTGCTGTGAGGGTTTCAACCAATTTAGCGAGGGAATTGATGACCTTATCCTGTTCTGTCGACTTCTTCTCAAAAGTCGAGAACATCTTCTTCACCTCCTCAAACGTGGCGATGTTTGCGTCGGCATTGACCGCAGTAACGTTCGTTGCTGGAGTTTTTTCAACGTTCTCGTCAACGACGTTATCGTCACGAGGCTATTGGTTGTTGAGATCTGACATGTTTTGATTGACCGTTGATGCCTGAGAGTTAGATTGATCCGCACCCCCCTCCTTCTAGCGCCAAACTGTGGGAACCAAAATTCGCACTGTCGACTTCTGTTGAATTAGGAACGTATGGTAAACCATATTTTCCCAAAGGTTCCGGATATCTGCTAAACCACACGTCAAACATTCAGAATACGAAGTAAATATTGAAAAAACAAAGTAAGAATCAAAAAGAGAGCAAATAGATGTCTTATTCCGAATTTGCGTATGAGCGTTTACAACAGGATAGGAGCCTCGGCTATGAGAGCTGTCGGCGAGATCTCTAGTTTCTAATAACCTAAGACTGCAAATCCCTAGTTTAATCACAGCTCGGATAACAAAAACGAAAATATGCCTAAATGCTCAAAGTGCTAAGCTATGTTTGCTCTGAGTGGAGATTTTCGTGTCTCTCTGCATCATAACACTTGAAGTCCTTATATTCTCCTCTAGAGGCAGTTTTCTCTTTCCACTTCTGCCCTTGGTCGAATTTATCGATTCAAGGAAATATTTATATTTTCCTCGATCTTCATGATTATCTTTGGAAACCTAACATTTATCCCTTCCTGCAAAATAAAAGATAAACCGTCGCAAAGTTTAGGCTTGATTTTAGGAAAAAATCGCGAGTGGGCCTTTAGTCGAGCTTTAGACCTCAGCTGTTTTCTGACTTAGGCGTTTCTATGATTTTATCGAAAGAGTATTGCTAAGATGACATTGTCCAAGAGTTATGATCTTTCGTATGGGGCGTGTGACTCTATATGTTTAGATAACCATTATCGTCTCATACGATCGACCCAATCCTTTCTCGAGAAAACAAGTTCTTTCGGTAAGGTGCCAATGTCAATCCCGATCGAGACGGAACAAAGATAAGTTCAATCAAATATCAAAAGAGGGTGTTTAACGAGGACGACGTGAAACTCGATTGATTTGATCCGACTTTCCGAATGGGCGGGTCGAATTGCACGTGCCATATAACTTGCTCGATCGGCGAGTTGGCCTTGTCCAACTCGCCATACATGCGAGTTGGTCGTGTCATGTCTACCAACTCGCCCGTACGGTGAGTTGGCCTTGTCCAACTTTCCGTACGGACAATTTGGTTGGTTCATGCCGTCCAACTCGCCGTACAGTCTAGTTGGTCTTGTCGTGCCATCCAACTCGCCTGTATGGCGAATTGGACAGTCCAACTCGCCGTACGGTCGAGTTTGTTGGTCCGTGTCATCCAACTCGCCCGTATGGTGAGTTGGACAGTCCAATTCTCCGTACGGCCGAGTTGGTTGGTCCGTGCCATCCAACTAGCATGTATGGCGAGTTGGCTTTTCCAACTCGCCGTACGTGCGAGTTGGTCATGTCATGCCATCCAACTTGCCGGTATGGTGAGTTGGATAGTCCAACTCTCCGTACGGGCGAGTTGGTTGGTTCGTGCCGTCCAACTCGCCGTATGGGCGAGTTGGTTGGTCCGTGTCGTCCAACTCGTCGTACGGGCAAGTTGGTCGACCCGTATGGCTTGATTTTCCCGTTCAACACACTGGACGTCTTGCTCTGCCATCTTCTCCGTTCGGGGAGTTCGATGATCAAGTCTTCTAGTCGTTTCATCATATTGCCGTTCGGGGATAAGTTTACCCTAGGTCTTTGGGAAAACTCTTTTTGATGGCTAATTTGCGCAGACCGCTCCTTTGTGGTCAATCAAGATTTGACCTCAATTTTTGCCGTTTCCCTTTTTCCGAGTCAGTTTCAGCAAGAACGCATTTTTCCGGTAGGTTTCCGACGTTGATTCCGTCGAATCCGATTTTGACCCGAACATCTAGTATATTTGACTAGATGCTGGTTACTTTCCAGCTTTTCCAGCCTGTCAAGGCTGATCCTTTCTTCCTTCCCATGAATGGATAAGAGTAAATACCCTTGAATAGGCGCTATGGGAACCAAAATTCACACTGTAGATTTCCGTTTAATTGGAAATGCAGGGTAAAACTTAGTTTCCCAGAGGTCCCGGATATTTGCTAAACCACATGTCAATCGTCAGAATACGAAGGATATACGAAAAACAAAGTAAGGATCGAAAAGAGAGTAGTTTGATGTCTTATTCCGAATTTACGTATGAGCGTTTACAGCAGGATAGGAAATCCCTAGTTCTAATAACCTAAGACTGCAAAACCCTAGTTGAGTCGCAGCTCGAACAACAAAAATGGAAAGTTGCCTAAATGCTCTAAGTCATATGCCGTGTTGGCTCTGAGTGGAGATTTCTGTGTCCCTCTGCATCATCACCCTCGAAATCCTTATATTCTCCTCTAGAGGCGGTTTAATCTTTCCCCTTCTGCCCTTGTTCAAATTTATCGCTTCGCGGAAATATTCCTTTTTTCTCAATCTTCATGATTATCTTCGGAAACTTAAGATTTATCCTCCGATCTTGACATTTATCCCTTAAAAATTAACATTTATCCTTTCCTGAAAAATAAAAGATAAACTGTCACAAAATTTGGGCTTGATTTTGGATAAAATTGCCAGTGGGCTTTTAGCCGAGCTTTAGACCTCGTCGGGCCGTTTTCCGACTTAGGCGTTTCTATGATTTTATCGAAATAACATTGCTAAAACGATGTCATCCGTGAGTTAGGATCTTTCATATAGAGCGTGTGACTCTAGGTGTTTAGTTAACCGTTATTGTCTCATATGATTGACCCGATCCTTTCTCGAGAAAAGGAGTTCTTTCGGTAAGGTTCCAATGTCAATCCCGATCGAGATGGAACAAAGACATGTTTGATCAAGTATCGAAAGGGGGAAATTAACGAGGATGATGTGAAACTAGATTGATTCGATCCGACTTGCCGAATGAATGGATCAGATTGCTCGTGTTGTCTATCTCGCTAGTTTGACGAGTTGGCCTTGTCCAACCCGCCAAACAGGCGCGTTGGCCGTGTCGTGCCTACCAACTTACCTGAGCGGTGATTTGGCCTTATCCAACTCACCGTATGGGCGAGTTGGTCGATCCGTGCTGACCAACTCGCCCGTATGGCGAGTCGGCCTTTTCCAACTAGCCATACGGGCGAGTTGGTTGGTCCGTGCTGACCAACTCGCCCGTATGGTTTCTTTCTTTCGATTTTTGGCCTGGAGACTTGCGCTAAGTCAATTTCGAGGCTGCATTCGTATAGAAACACGATTTTTAAATGCTGATTTAGAGAATACCATTTTTGACCCCAACAAACGCATTCTCCCGGTAGGTTTCTGTCGTCGATTCCGTCGTAACCAATTTTGACCCCAATAGTTAGCTCCCCAGCTTGTTAGAACTGTGAAGTTCTTGCAAGCTTTTTTAAGCATATTGGAAGAATTACGCGGAATACGACGTCCGAAGCCTGGAGGTGAAAAAGTAAATCCTTTCTTCTATAAGTATGGGAAGTTGTTTTACAAACTCTTCATTTGTATAGTTCCGTAAACTTTTTTAAGGATCAAAAGATTTTCTTCTCTTTTCCATTATTTTGGTAAAAAGGAAGATATGTCTTCAGGGAGAGAGGTTTCTTCAAAGTCTCGTGCTGATCGTTCCGCTCCCCATGGTTCCAGCTCGCAATACAACGATGATGTACCGAAGGTGGAATTTTCGGCCTATTTAGTCAATCCTGAGGAGGCCGAGGCATACCGGGCTGCCAGGGGAGACGTGAAACCCCCTAGACCAGGTATGTGGGCCTTGCCTCAGTTTCGTTCCAACCCCGTAGAGGTTTATCCCAGCAAAAGCTGTCTGACTGGGCTGGATGCCATCCAGAGCCATTGCCGAGTTCCCGACTCGGTCAAGTTTCGTATTACAGAGGCAGGAGAGGTTGCTGAATTCCCACCCGATGGTTACTTTACGTGCAACGAGGTGTTCCTAACACAATGTCATTTATGGTTTCCTATTCCTGAGTTTATAGCGCGACTTCTCGATTTTTCTAAGATATCGATTGGTCAAATAAACACGTGTGGCTTGCAGCACATTGCTGGGATTCTCGTGCTGAGTTATGAGTTGGGGATAGCACTCGATGCCAAACACCTCGATGCCTTTCTTACACCAGTCGGGAAATGTCAATAATTAAGTTGAGGCCACGGTCGTGGATGACGATCATAAGTGAATTTGTCTCGAACTACCATGAATGGCAGAAGCACTTCTTTTTTGTGTGTGTTGACGATGCGTCCGTAGAGGAAATGGCCTCTCCGTCTTTAGGACCAGATTGGGTTTGAAAGGTATCTATGATCAAGTGTGGTCCCTTTTCTCTTTTCTTTTGTTTCGGTGGAGTTAGATCTTTAATACATTTTTGCTTGGATTTTATTTTCAGAGACCAATGTTTTCTCTCCAAGTCTGGAAGGTCTGGATACCATCAGGGATTTGATTTGCGATCGCCCGTGTTTTTGGGCAACGTTCAACCCCAAGAGGGTCCGTCATGCTGTCGCTCTTCACCGATCTCGATATCAGCCAGACCTGCCGGTTGAAGAAGGGTTGGAGGAGTACATGAACGGATTTGTTCTGTGCGTGATTCGTACGAGAGAGAAAAGACCGAAGACTCTGAAGGACAAACACTTCGTCGTTGAAGATGAAGTGGCTAACTAGCGGTGCTCCTCCGACAATATACTGAGAGACTAACTGAATAGTCTGGTAGATGGGGACAGTGGCTGTAATAACCCTCCTGAGCAGATATAATTTTGGTCGAGAAATTCAGTAAGATCAATTTGGAGATTGGACGATCAGATTTAAAATTAATATCGACCCGGTGAATTAATGTCTTGACAGGACTGTTGTGTGGTCGAAAGGCCTGCCTTTTAGATTTCTAGTAGAGTGTTAACTATTATAGTTGAGTTTTATTAATCTCGACGAGCAAAGTCGCAAAAAGGACGAGATGCGAAGGATGAGAAACATTTAATTCAAAACTGTCCGAAAAATATCGACAATACTCATAAAATTATTCTTGAACCGTCACATGCCTTGCACCTTGTAGCCTGCTTGCTTCCTTCCTGAACTTTACATGTGACTTGCACCTTCCTGCCTGCTTGCTACATTAAAATTCATGTGAGAAGCACAAGCCGCTAGAGTTTCTTCATGGGAAGCAAATGACCTTACTTCAAAGGAGGGAAAGAGTGAGCAGCTTTGTGGCTGTGACTGCTGACGCATGATACCAGCTGCCTCCTCTCAGGCAAGCTTAGTAATGAGCTAAACCCTCAGGTGAAGTAACCACAGCTAATATTTATACCCTCCTCCAGCTGCTTTAGTCGTTTTGTTGCTGAAACAAAGACAGAAAAATTCAGAGAGAAAAACAGTGAGGTATGAGAGAAAAAGTGGGAGAAAAATCAGAGAAAATTAGACAAGACCTTGGACGACTCTCATACATCCTCTAGCTTAGTTCCTTGCTGTGAAGAAGATCAGAAGGTGAAGTATCCAGAGAAAACCCTAGAATATATTCTGTCTTTGTGATGAACAGATTTTGATTTCTGTTTTTAAAACAGTTCAGCCGCTCAGTTTAAAGGGGAGGATCATCTGAGTTCTTATGTCTGTCAGTTGTTGTGGTAAGCTTCATCTCCTTGTCTCAGTCAGTATCTGATCAGAACTGGATCATTTTTAGCTAGGTTTTTGGTCGAATCACTTGTCTAAGTTGTTGTTTCGGTTAAGTTTGTTTAGTTTTGGTTTAAATTAATTTCTTTAGACCACTAGCTAAACTGATGTGAACTGTTTAGACCTAAGCTGAACTGAAAAGATCTTGTCCTGAACCCAACTTTTCTGAACCTAGATGATCTGTCCTAGGATGAGTGGAACCGAGCTTGAACTGAATTGATTGAAGTTGTTTAGGTTGAACCAAACTGTCGGATTAGTGATGTGCTGAACCGGGCAGATTTGATCTTGTTTTGAACTGGTCAGAGCCGAGCTGCCTATGTTCTGAAATTGTCTTGAACTGATCTGGTCTGAGTAGAACCGAGCTAAGCTTTTGTGAACTGATTAGAACCAGACTTAACTGAGCATGAGCTGAGCTGTTATAAACCGATTTAAGTTGTTATAGCTTGAACCGAACTGAACTTGTTCTGAACCTGTCTTGAACCAAACAGTTATGAGAGAACTGAGCTGAAATGTTATGAACTGAGTTGATTTTCTTCTGGAACCAAACTGATGAAACTTATGTCCAACTGTTCTGTTTTTAATTCAGATGGTCAATGAGAGTGGTTGGATCAGCCGGATGCTTGTGGTGGTTCTGAACCGAAAGTAATCCAGAAGTGGAGAATGTTTAGTGAGCTTGAGTCTAGTCTTTCTTAGCCAATCTCATAGATTCAAAGGTGAGTCTAGATAGATGACTGATGAGCTATGAATTAGTGTTGCTTGAGTAAAATAAATGATTATGGTTGATAAATAAGTAAGTCTCTTGAACTATATTAAACTGTGAAGTGTTTACTTATTATAAACACTTAAGAAATATTATGAATTATTATCTGAGGTTTATCCCGAGCCTTAGTACTTGTTCTCAAGTACTAATATATAAGCATAGAAGTATGAATCATGTGAAGTCTTATTGTATACTCACTCTCCATAAATTTCCCACATTACCGTCAATTGGTCTTGCGATGGAACAAGGTCACGAAGACACGATGATGGGGTCGCACCCTGGAGACCGTGTAACTGGCATGCAGCGTTAGATGTTCGATCTTTGAATATCTGATTGAGATGATGGTTAGATTTATTTTTCCTGCTAGGCTCGATTAGCCTTGGTGGTTTTCCGGGTTTAGCATATATATATATATATGAGTGAATGGCGGGTAACATGGAGGTGATGTTTAATAATTACGGAATATATTTCCTCTGCATTCAAATGGTGTCGATTGCTCGGGATACTATTAATATGTGTTGGGGGTGTGAGATTAGACTCACTGAGCAAACTAGTTACTCTTGACTCATTTGTGATGCATGTAACCAGTAGGCGGTAGACCTTCACTCTAGGATGGGAAGGAACAACATTAGCCAGCGGTATTTTTATTATCCTTGCAAAGTAGTTTTGAAATATCCTATGTATAAAGTTTGTTGACCGAAAACCTCGAGGTTAATCATTAATATTTTGTAAGATGCTTTTGAAAGAATATTATATAATGTATTAAAGAATGTTTCTTTAAGTACGAGTTCCATATGATATTAGTCCTTGTCCAGACGAACTAACTATTTGGTATTACTCAGTCGGGTTGAAAAGCCTCGGGTTGTACCTAATAGGATATGTGTACTTAGGCGATTGGCCTAAGGTACCTGGATCTATTCCGGGAACTTCAGGTTAATCGTTGAGGTACACATTGTGGCCTATCAGTTTGGTTTAAGTTACATTGGATGTGCAAGTTCTTGTTTAATTGTTGTACGGCTGGTCGAGTCAACTTGTACTTAGACCAGATCGGGGGTGTCACAAAGGTGGTATCAGAGAATGGTTATACGATGCTTTAATGGGACTTGTTTCAAACGTTTGTTGAGTCAAAATGAGTCGCAATGATAACTAGGATATTCTGGCTGGTTCCTTCATCTTAGTATAGATAGTCATGGGTAATTACCTTACCCGTGTTCTTTCATAGCAGATGCAACAAGACAAGCTCAACGGAGTTGATAGTATTTTCCGATACTGAACTAGTCACGCTTGGGTTTGGTATCATCATGCTTTTCCTGTCGTGCTTTTGGGTTTTAGTATGGATATATTTCAGAGAGGTATATATTGGACAGCGTAGATCCACTGAATGCATCACCGGATTCATGTGTTATCGATGTTAAGGCGGCGTTGTTTGGAATGATCTTGTTTAAGGCGATTTGACTGCTCATGAGAACCAAAATGGACTTCTTCTTCCGACTTCTCAAGTTTTTCCATCTTATGCTGAAACGTACCAGAACCAGAGCCGTTCAAGCATGATTGATTCAGCATTTGTTTCAAGCTTAGCGTGGTTGAGGAGATAGTTTGAGTATAGTACAAGACGATGGACGCACCAGCACCACTACACTGCAACAAGAAATCTTCAAGTTTGTGAAGAGGATTAAGAAGTTGGGATTACAAAATACTGAGGAAGGACTAAACCATTCGATGGAGACTTTGGATTGAGGAAGATTTCAAATGCAACACCGGGAGCAGACGACTGACATGGCCCATTTTTTCGAGGATTGCAAGAAGGACATGGAAGGAGACAATATCAATAAGTATGCAATGAGTTAATCGTTAAGCGTCAAGCATTATTTTGGGAATGTTAGGCCGAGTTAGACAGATTTCTCCTAAGAGTTCAAGATGTAGTGTTTCTACCCAAATCATGAGACCGATTGGAGATTCCACTTATGGATTTAGCACAGTGAGATGTTTCCGCCAGAAGGTTGAGGCCGAGTGAATCTGATTCACCCATTTTGGTTTGGAGGATGAGCCAAAGATCATAAGGACGTTCTTTGGGGACTTATCCCAAATAATTGCAGTAACTAGTAACTAAAGATTGTAGTGCTTAATAGCTTTGAGGAGATAGGATAGTATGACATGTATGTTAAGAAAGCTGTTACTGCCAAGGAAGATTCTTCGTGCCATTTAGACCGTCTAAAGGTGATCAGGTTCAGATCGCAGGTCAGTTTCAGGTAAGGAATTAAGGAAGTCGATGGAGATTATTTTGGTTGGACGTTTCATCAGTTCAAGACCGAGGACCCTGAGGTTTTATGGTTGTGGCTAGCGAGAACAGGATGGTCATGATTGTTCAAGTGGATAAATCCTGGATCGTTTACGTCATTCACAGTTTGGTCTTTTCTCTGAAAAGTAAGGATTTAATTCTACACTTGTCCATGAAGTTACCCGATTCCTTTTTACCTATATACCTAGGGTACCAGTTGTTGGACTTGTTCGCTCTTCCTTACAAATAGTCCCTAACCAAGTGTTTGGCTATTTGGGTAGAGCCTACACTTTTTAGTTGTGTGGACCGTGAAAACATCTGGAAGGTCCAATCACAGGTTTGCTTCTTATCCCATTGTATGTTGGTTTAATTTTAAAAAAAAAATATACGAATAATTTGTGATCAAGGTATCGTAATAGACCTTTTCTATGGACGGAATGTTCCGCCCATATTGTGTTTCATTCGGGAACAACACATAGATGTAGTTCTTGGGTAGTGTCATTGTTGTAGGGAGGATTCACTTTGGTGAATTCAAGTATACCATTCTTATTTGTGGAACTACTGGCTGCCATTTAGAATTATGGTATGCCTTTGTATGCCATCCCTATTCCTTAGTACTTCCATTAGAGCGGTTTGTTTCTATCTAGAGTGAGATTGGCTATCTAGTTACCGAGCTCAATTAGGAAGTTGTTGATGAAAGAAGTCTTTGGGAGAAGACCAGTCACCGTTGGCTTATAGTGGTATTCTACTAAGTGTTGGAGCATCACTCGTATCAGTCTGGAGAGTTGACTTCCTTTTGGGAAAAGGTAAACTAGTGTATTCCATTATTCTGATCATTGGGAAAGTAGAAGATCAAAAGGAGCAGAGTATAGAGGACAGTCAGATATTTAGAGAATTCAAAGATCTGTTTAAGGCGCTCGAAGTATTGTCAACATCTAGAAGTAACCTATTCAGTAGTCATCCTGAACTTGGATTCACTGCAATAGTTTCGGCATCTTGCCAAGTGGTTCTGGCTGAGTTAAAGTAGCAATTAGAAGATTTGTTTGGAGAAAGGTTTCGTTTGAACTTAATCTTTTCTGTGTGGAGCACCCATGTAAGTGGTAAAGAAAAAGAACTAGAGTTTGCAGTTATGTTTGATTATAGTTAATTCAAAGACGTGACCATTAGGGTCAAGTATCAAGTTCTAGAATTGAAGAGTGGTTAAGATCGGTCGCAAGGTGCAGTTTTATTTCAAGGACGTTTGATGGGCGCTTCAAGATTAAGTAAATGTTGCTGCTTTTAATTGGAAGTTAGATTTTTAAGACAGTGAGTGTTAGAACAAAGAGTTTATGCAAATTTAGAAAAGAGCTCTACTATTTCAGAATGGTCGTGTCCAATCTTTGTTAGTGAGATTCGAAGTTCTTTGCATTAGCTGGTTACCATAAGAAATTTGTTCAAGGATTTGTAACCATATAAAACCGCTGAGCAGATCGATTGAGAAATGCGTTACCCTATAATAGAGTAAAAAGGATTGAAGAAGTATGCAACCAGTTAGAGAAAGACCTGAAGTCTACGTCTATCTTAGCTATGCATGAGCCTAAGCAGCCAAATACTGATGTATTGACGCATCATGTGTTGGTTTAGGTGAATTCAAATGCAACACGATAGGGTCATCGTTTATGCATCAAGGGAGCTAAAGAAGCATAAGGTAAATTATCCGATGCACGAGCTGAAGTTGGCTGCGTTTTTGTTTGGACATTAAATTTCACAACCATTTTAGTATGGAGAAATTATGCAAGTGTTCAATGATCAAATGCAGTTGTTTATGCTTAGAAGAGAGGAAATTACGTGTCAATATTGAAAAGGATCTCAAGAATCATGAAGAGAAATTTGAAGTGATTTATCGGCTGCCTTATAAGGAGGGAATGGATAGCCATCAAGATTTCAAGTAGTAAATCAAGATGGCTTACTCATTTGTATCCGAGGAACTCAGCTAAAGAATGAGAACTTAAGGAAAACATGTAAAGAATTTATTGAAGAGAATTTCAGAGAAAAGTATGAGAACTGTGCCATGTACAAATTCAGTAAGAGGACACGTGGGAGAAGGAATCCAAGTCCTACCTGAAGTTAAGCATGATAATTAAAAAAGGGATGTTAAGTGAACCCCGAAGGAGATTGATGAATGAAAGAAAAGGTATGACAATAAGGCAAATGGAAATGCCAAGGTTGTTAAGATATCGGAGGACGTATCAATACAAAAAGTCTGGAGTCGTCGTACAAGAGTACTCAATTGGTATCAAGCGTGGTATATATATAAAAAAACATTTTGGATCCTCAGTTGTTGGGTAGAAGAAGGAAATCAGAAAGCAATAGGACCATACTTGGTTATGGGGAACATTAGAGAGATTGGAGTTGTTCAGAAGTTTAAGAAGAGGGCCTCAGATAGATCATAAATTTACTGAAGATTGTAAGGAAGATAATTCTTGGAATGGGTGAGTGTGTGTATTTGAGAGTAGCACCCCTGGTCTGAATCATGTTAGCGTGATTGATCGTGCATGTTCTTGTTTGATTGTTGCACGGTTAATCAAGTTAACATCGACAAGACCCGAGATGTTACCTTCACGTATGGCACATCACCTAACGTTCCACATTTTATGTTGTTGATATAAGAGAAAGGCATATAGGAAGATTTCAGATTGATGGTATTCAGAGACTCAAGGCTGTAAAAAGAAGTACGCAGACCGCAGTATATGAGAGTTATGTGCTGTAAAGAATTGGTTACCTTGAAAGTGTTTGCTCAGAAAAGAAAGGATTGTTTGTAAGAGTTAGGGAACGTTTGTGATCTGCTATATTGATCTGTATCGAGTAGTGAGTTTATCAGAGTTGGAAAAGTTATCTTTTGACCAGAGCTTCTTTAGACATACCCTTGAAAATTTGTAAGGCAATGTTGCGTAAGCTTATATCGGATTCAATAGTACTACTGAAACCCGAAAACTGGCAACTCAATTTAGCCTATCCTAAAGATCCTTTGCGGATAGGTGAGCGCCATATCAAAAGATTGGAGAATCTGAAAATTTTGTAAGTTCGAATATTTGAGGACCAACCATCAGTTGTTTGACGCAAGTAGATGAGTATAAGTTAAGAGACTTCATTGTCCAGTAAAGTGTGAAAAGCTATGTTTTGAGAATTCGGGGACGAATTCTTTTGAGGGGAAGAATGTAATAACCCTCCTGAGCAGATATAATTTTGGTCGAGAAATTCAGTAAGATCAGTTTGAAGATTGGACGATCAGATTTAAAATTAAAATCGACCCGGTGAATTAATGTCTTGACGGGAATGTCGTGTGGTCGAACGGCCTCCCATTGAGATTTATGGTAGAGTGTTTAATATTATAGTTGAGTTTTATTAAGCTGGACGAGCATAGTCGCAAAAAGGATGAGATGCAAAGGATGAGAAACATTTAATTCAAAACTGTCCGAAAAATATTGACAAAACTCATGAAAATATTCTTGAACCGTCACATGCCTTGCACCTTCTAGCCTTCTTGCTTCCTTCCTGAACTTGACATGTAACTTGGACCTTCCTGCCTGCTTGCTACATTAAAAGTCATTTGAGATGCACAAGCTGCTAGAGTTTCTTCATGGGAAGGAAATGACCTTACTTCAAAGGAGGGAAAGAGTGAGCAACTTTGTGGCTGTGACTGCTGAAGCAGGATTCAAGCTGCCTCCTCTCAGCCAAGCTTAGTAATGAGCTAAACCCTCGGTGAAGTAACCACAGCTAATATTTAACCCCTCCTCCAGCTGCTTTGGTCGTTTTGTTGCTGAAACAAAGACAGAAAAATTCAGAGAGAAAAACAGTGAGATATGAGAGAAAAAGTGGGAGAAAAATCAGAGAAAATTAGACAAGACCTTGGACGACTCTCATACATCCTCTAGCTTAGTTCCTTGCTGTGAAGAAGATCAGAAGGTGAAGTATCCAGAGAAAACCCTAGACTATATTCTGTCTTTGTGATGAACAGATTTTGATTTCTGTTTTTAAAACAGTTCAGCCGCTATTTCTGTTTAAAGGGGAGGATCATCTGAGTTCTTATGTCTGCCAGTTGTTGTGGTAAGCTTCATCTCCTTGCCTCAGTCATTATCTGATCAGAACTGGATCATTTTTAGCTAGGTTGTTGGTCGAATCACTTGTCTAAGTTGTTGTTTCGGTTAAGTTTGTTTAGTTTTAAACTGATCTGGTCTGAGTAGAACCGAGGTAGGCTGTTGTGAACTGATTAGAACCAGACTTAACTGAGCATGAGCTGAGCTGTTATAAACCGATATAAGTTGTTATAGCTTGAACCGAACTGAACTTGTTCTGAACCTGTCTTGAACCAAACTGTTATGAGAGAACTGAACTGAAATGTTATGAACTGAGTTGATTTTCTTCTGGAACCAAACTGATGAAACTTATGTCCAACTGTTCTGTTTTTAATTCAGATGGTCAATGAGAGTGGTTGGATCAGCCGGATGCTTGTGGTGGTTCTGAACCGAGAGTAATCCAGAAGTGGAGAATGTTTAGTGAGCTTGAGTCTAGTCTTCCTTAGCCAATCTCATAGATTCAAAGGTGAGTCTAGAGAGATGACTGATGAGCTATGAATTAGTGTTGCTTGAGTAAAATAAATGATTATGGTTGATAAATAAGTAACTCTCTTGTACTATATTAAACTGTGAAGTGTTTACTTATTATAAACACTTAAGAAATATTATGAATAATTATCTGATGTTTATCCCGAGCCTTAGTACTTGTTCTCAAGTACTAATATATAAGTATAGAAGTATGAATCATGTGAAGTCTTATTGTATACTCACTCTCCCTAAAGTTCCCGCAATACCGTGAATTGGTCCTGCGATATGGAACAAGGTCACGAAGACACGATGATGGGGTCGCACCCTGGAGACCGTGTAACTGCATGCAGCGTTAGATGTTCGATCTTTGTATATATGATTGAGATGATGGTTATATTTATTTTTCCCGCTAGGCTCGGTTAGCCTTGGTGGTTTTCCAGGTTTAGCATATATATATATATGAGTGAATGGCAGGTAACATGGAGGTGATGTTTAAGATATGATTCACATCAATTGAATAATAGGCCTTATATACATACAATAATTACGGAATATATTTCCTCTGCATTCAAATGGTGTCGATTTCTCGGGATACTATTAATATGTGTTGGGGGTGTGGGATTAGACTCACTGAGTAAACAAGTTACTCATGACTCATTTGTGATGCAGGTAACCAGTAGGCAGGAGACTTTCACTCTAGGATGGGAAGGAACAGCATTAGCCAGCGGTAGTTTTATTATCCTTGTACTTAGACAAATCAGGGGTGTCACAGTGGCGGTCGAGGCAATTCCGACAAGCCGCTTGGTTTTGACTACCCTCCGGCCGCAGGTGGATCCAGTGAGACCTCGGAGTTTACCCATGCATCGAGGATGGTCAATGGGGTAAGTTCTTGTTATTTTTTTTCGAGGATGAGCCTTTCTTACTTTGAGATACTTGGCATTGCCTTCTTATGATGAACCGAGAACTTTGCGCGAGCTGGCAGGAAGCACGTATGGCTCAGTTTGAGGCTGAGGCGGCCAACAATGAGATTGCTCGCCTGAGAGATGAGTTGAAGAGTTCTCGTCACCGTGAGAGACATTCGGTCGCGGCTGAGGTTTGTCGCGCTTACAAGGGAGGGAAGAGGGAAATGGCCGAAGTCATGAGGACTCGTCGCGAAAAGTTCTTGTATCAATTCAAGGAATTTACGAGAGGTTATAAGGACTTCAGAGACTATCGCGGATGTTGCGGTGTCGTGGGTGGACTATACCTCATGCAGGTTCCTGGTTATTTGTTTGATACCGAGTATGCAAGGCAGACCGGGTGTATGAAAGAGAGGGATAGCGACTTTGCGATTCCTCAGACCGAAGAGAGGATTTGGGAACAATGGGACCCGATTCCTGTTTCTCCCGACACCATTGAGGCCAAGGTGGGGAATGTTGATGAGAGAGACGAGGTAAATCAGCCGACGGCTCCTCTGGATGTCAACGACTACTCGCTCGGGAGTTCTATGACCTGATGTTTCGTTCTTGATGAGTAATCGCGAGGTTGCGACTGATTCGGGAATGCCCTCTACTGTATTATTGCTTATTTATGTCTTGTTTGTTCGTCGGCCGAATGTGGCTGTATGTAGCTGGTCTGGCTGAGTGTGGCCTTCAATCCATGTATTTTACTAACTTTTATTCGACTGGTGCTTGTTTATGATGAATGGGTTTCTTTAGATATTTGGACTTTGTTTAGTGTAGAAAGAAAACTCAAGTTGTCATCTCGACCTATTCCTTTTTTTCGGATTTCCCCGTTCGTTGTTCGTGCGAGATGTTCGAGGAGTTTTCAAAGTTTTGGGAACGTTTAGATACAGACGAATACACATGCTTTTAGGATCTCATATCTTTTCGATATCATGTCTTCAGACGTTAGAGACCAGTGTGCTAGGTTTAGGGTAAGACCTAGGTTTACTATCGGCTTGAGGCTTTTTGATGACTAATCGGATTTCGTTTTGCCTGTTTTGATTTCAATCTGACTCAGTTCCGATTTGAAGTCCGCGATAGGTTCTCCGCTTATACGACTTGTCTGGTCGGAGTCGACATCTCTTCAGGGACAATTTTTAAGTCTCCCAAAATTGTTGACCAAAACTTCGGATTTCTTTTATAGCGCGCTGTTTATCCTAGTCGGATGTGAGAGGATCTGTCCTTAGGAAGGACCTGGGTGCGTTTGTTTAAGACGGCTAAGGTACTCAGCAGGGCCAATTGCCGAGTGTTTCGTAGTTACGAATGGATTGGGGGTGTGTTCTTGAAAAATAAGGCAACGTCTCGCCTATCTTTTTTCGAAAACTCACTTTGCGTAAATAACGTTTTAGCGTATGGAACCAGGATCTCGTGCTTTGATCGGGAATCGATGATTCGACCGATATAGGATGGTGTAGAGTTGATTCGTTTTGAGGTAGAATGATTTTTCGTGAGTTTCCTTTTTTGGAATTGCGCGATAATCATTTTGCTTGTGTAACGATGTACGACATACGTTTCTTTTCGAGATGATAGATAACTTACGAATTTATAAAGAAGTCTTTATTGTTGAAATTTTTTTGAAAATCCTGAGTACAAAAAAATCAAAAATTTTATTTCTGAATGTGGGAATATACGAGTATTCGTATATGTACCCACTCCCCCCCTTTTTTTAGAGAGGGGGATACCTGAACTCTTCTTTTGACAAGCTGCCTACGCACCTCTTTTGAGGATCAAGCCATCTCGTAGTTCTGTCTGTTTGGGCGAGTCTGTTTACTCAGCCGTTGTGTTTGGGTCGACTGCGTCAGTTGCTGAGTCGACGTCTTCTGTTGGACTCATCTTCTCTGTTAGGATGGGTGTGTCGGGCACTGGAACTGGTCGTTCGCTGGCGGTTGCTAGAATCAAAGATTCAGGGTCGTCTTTACCCGAAGTACTTTTGGCTGACGCCTGGGCTATCCTCGGGCGTTTAGAATTTTTCATTGCGGTGTTTGTGATTTGTCTTAGCTTGTGTTCGGCCAGGAAACAGCGTCTCGACTGCTTCTGCAGCCCCAAATTACGGCAATCCAGTTGGGAGTTGTGAACTTAATTCCTAAGTGGTAAATTGATGGGACTGCCTTCATGGCATTTAACCAAGGCGTGCCCATGACGACGTTGTAGATTGCTGGATGGTCGACGACCGTAAAATCGATGATTTTGGTGACTTCTTTTTCTGCCACATGTAATTTGATAGATCCGAGGGTCATTGATGTTATGCCAGAGAAACCGGTTAGCGGCTTTGTGATGGTACGACTTCGCCTGATTCGATGTTAATCTGGTTAAGAGTGTCGCGAAAGATGACGTTGATTGTGCTTCCGGTGTTTATGAGAACCCTGGCAACCTTGAGATCTCTTATGAAGAGACCTATTACGAGTGGGTCGCAATGCGGCTAATCGATTCCTCCGGCTTCTTCTTCGTCGAAGTTGATTAGTTCTTTAGGAGTGTTATTGATCGTGGGCCAAATGGTCGAATTCGCGCTTCTCTCAGCTTTGCACTGATAAGCTTTGATGGCGTAGACGGTGTCGCTGCAGAATTGTGATCCGCCGATGATCATGTTTACCCTACGACGGTTGTTGTCGTTGCCCTTATCATCCTGTCTTCTTCCGTGCTTTTCCCCCAATTGGACCCCTTGGGAAGGTCTTTCCGTTTGAGGAGTCTTGTCATTTTTAGGGGCGATCCGAGTCGCGGATGAGGTCTTTCACGCTGGAGACTCCTGAGATTTCTCCGGAGAGCAGTTTTGCGGCTAACCTGGCGCCGAGAACTTTGCAGTTAATGGTCGAGTGCCCGCGTGTTTGGTGAAATCGCAGAAGGCGTTTTCGTCATAGGTTGGATTTCGGGTCCAGGTATTGCCCGCCGTTTGTCCTTGCTCCGATCCAGACTTAATAGCGTAGCTATGCGCTCCCATTGTTTCTTCGTCTCCGTGTTGGGTGTTTCTATCGTTGCGAGGGTTTTTTTTTTTAATTTTTGATCCAACCCCGTATCCTTTAAGGTATTCTTTGTTGGCTTCCATTTTTGGGACAAAAACCCTCGTCTCCTCTTCGATGATAATGTATTCCGTGGCTTTGTGAAATGCGTCTTGGATCGTACGCGACCTGAACCAGAGCGGTTTTTGAAGTACGTCTATCGCGACCTTGTCGATTATCCCACTAACCCTAGCCATGACGGTTTTGAACCGCTTTATGAAGTCGCGGAGAGTCTCGTCCTCTCCCTGGCACAGGCTCCAAAGGTCCACATCAGAGGTTTCTCGATCTATGAACATCGAGTATTGTTTGAGGAATTATGAGGTGAGCTGCCGAAAGCTTCTGACAAAAGTTTGAGGAACATCTGGGATTGTTCTACCGCTGCTCCGTGAAGTTTCTCTACGAAGAGGCGACATTCACCAGCGTCTCTATCATTTTCTCTGAATCTGGATCTACCCAACGTGACCTGAAAAGCTGTAGGTGTGCCTTAGGATCAGTAGTTCCGTCGTATGGCATCACTTTGGCCATCCCAGGATCCGAAACCCTAGTTTCGGTGATACGAGTAGTAAAGGGTGTTTTACGAGCTTCTTCGAGCAGTAGATCGATCTCCGATGCTGTGCTAGTAGTGTGGTGGATTTCACCGCCTTAACTTTGGCCATTGTTTTCATGAGATCATCGCGGAGATCGTGGATTTTGGAACTCTTGCTAGCAGATTTCCGACTTTGTCGGCGTTTTCTGCGAGTGCTCCGAGTTTGCTCCTCGGCCAGATTTTCTTGTTCTTTCCAGAAGATAGCTTCTTCTTCTTCGTTCACAGGGTTGTCGAACTTGGATTCGTCCTGAGCTGCTCGACTTCTTGTGCGGCGTGGATTTATGTATGTGTCTTCGTCCGTAGGTTCAAATTGATTGCTAGAATCCACTTCGACACATTCGAGTTCTCCTCCTTCTTTATCTTCCTCAATAGGAGGAAGGTCTCCTGGGTTATTCCGTGTAGGCGCGAGGGTGACTTCGTCAGGGTTTTGTCCAGACAGCTTGCCTTGCGAGTTATCGGACCGGTCCAGAGGCGTTGTGAAATCGAGTCTTCTTCCGCGGATTCGGGTTGTTCCCCGCGGAAAGATGGCCTTGTTCCTCGCTATGAGGGTTTCAACCTGTTTAGTGAGAGAACTCATGACTTTATCCTGTTCTGCCGCCTTCTTCTCAAAATTCACGAACATCTTCTTCACCTCCTCGAATGTTGTGGTGTTTCCGTCGGCGTTGACCACAGTGACGTTCGTCGCTGGAGTGTTTTCAATGTTTTCATCGACGAGGTTATCGTCACAAGGCTGTTGGTTGTTGAGATCTGACATGTTTCAATGGAGAGTTGATGGCTGAGGGCTAGATTGATCCGTACCCCCCCCCCCTCCTTCTAGTGCCAAACTGTGGGAACCAAAATTCGCACTGTCGATTTCTGTTGAATTAGGAACGTAGGGTAAACCCTAGTTTCACAGAGGTCCCGGATATCTTCTAAACCACACGCCAATCAGTCAGAATAAAAAGTAAATACGAAAAACAAAGTAAGGATCGAAAAGAGAGCAAAATAGATGTCTTTTTCCGAATTTACGTATGAGAGTTTACAACAGGATAGGAGATCCCTAGTTCTAATAACCTAAGACTGCAGAACCCTAGTTGAGTCGCAGCTCGAACAACAAAAACGGAAAGTTGCCTAAATGCTCTAAGTGCTAAGTTGTGTTTGCTCTGAGTGGAGATTTTCGTGTCCCTCTGCATCATCACCCTCAAAATCCTTATATACTCCTCTAGAGGCGGTTTGCTCTTTTCCCTTCTTCCCTTGGTCGAATATTTCGCTTCGCGGAAATATTCCTTTTTTCCTCGATCTTCATGATTTTCTTCGGAAACTTAAGATTTATCCTCTGATCTTGACATTTATCCCTTCCAACTTAACATTTATCCTTTCCTGTAAAGTAAAAGATAAACCGTCACAAAGTTTGGGCTTGATTTCGGATAAAATCATGAGTGGCCCTTTAGCCAAGCTTTAGACCTTGTCGGGCCATTTTCCGACTTAGGCGTTTCTACGATTTTATCGAAATAACATTGCTAAGACGATCCGTGCTGACCAACTCACCCGTATGGCGAGTTGGACTTGTCCAACTCACCATACAGGCGAGTTGGTCGGTCCGTGCTGACCAACTCGTCCGTATGGGGAGTTGGCCTTGTCTAACTTGCCCGTATGGGGAGTTCGCCTTGTCGAACTCGCCATACGGGTGAGTTGGTCGGTTCGGGTTTCTTTCTTTTCAGTTTTGGCCCAGAGACTTGCGCTAAGTCGATTTTGAGGCTGCATTCGTATATAAACACGATTTTTAAATGTTGATTTCGAGAATACAGTTTTTGACGCCGACAAATGCATTCTCCCGGTAGGTTTCTGACGTCGATTCCGTCGTAACCGATTTTGACCCCAACAGGCGCATGGTAATTGTTCTCTTTACCGGATGATCTTCTTACCATTTTACTATCCCAACCATTCTTCTCCCATTCATTAATCCTTTTACCCCAAATATGTACCTCAACTTAACACTCCCCCTCAAACTTGACCATGTGGAACAAGTCAATCTTGGGAAGCTATGAGATCTCTGATATATGGTGTTTTTCACATAATTGTATATATGTTTTTATTTGATTCAAGACTCTAAACCGTGTTAGTCTAGTCCCTTGTGGTTTTTTTCAGGTCTGGAGTTGATAGAAGAGTAAAGAAAGGGCACATGAAGAGAAGATGTCTTTTTGGAGTAATCCTGCGGAGAACACTCAAGCGGAACAGGCGGACAGGTGATCCCGATGACTGTTCCAGACGAATATGGAAACTCCTATTTCGGAATCAATCTCTAAAGGTTGCAATATGATGTGAAAGTGTGGTTATTCAATAATAAATCTTGATCATAGTCTTCTTCTTGACTCGATAAAACTTCTTTTTGAAAAAATATATAGATAGTAAATAAAACTCAAAACAATAAAATAGCATTAGTGAACCTCCCCTAGACTTAAATTAAGTATAGAACTTGATACCTCTCTCTGTGAGAGAGCGTCGATCGATGGTAGGCTATTTTGGTTGATCGATGGTCGCGATCCAATGTCGACCGGTGGTGCCTCTATGGTGTCGCCGATGGTAGTATAAGTAGTCTGTAGGAATAAATTAAAACTCGAAATAAAGAAATAGTATAAGTAAAAACTAAGTAAAAACCTACTAAATGGTGGGTTGCCTCCTACTCAGCGCTTGGTTATAGTCGTAAGCTCGAAGTTTTGGATTTTCTGAATGGAATGGAGGTGGATCGACACTTGGAAAACAAGTGTCTACATCTTGTTTTCCCTTCTGAAACAATGTACCAATGAAGTTTCTCATTGTTTCATCTCCTCTGGCTTTCTCATTCTTTATGATCTCCTTAGTAACCTCCACATAATGCATTCTCCTTTGTAGATTCTCAATATTGCGATGTAGCATTCTAAGTCTGGCAGCAGTAGTCTTTGATATATCCTCCAATTTCTGACAAATATCTTCCTTTATTAGGCTATGAGAGAAAACAATCTCATTGAACCTATCTTCCAATTGTGTTTTTTCTACGTGCTTTTGTCTGTCGGACTTAGCATTGATCGATGGTGCGATGTTGGCGTTGATCGATGTCACTCTGTTGTGTCCATTCGCATGCTGTCTTTGAATAGTATCCAAATCTCGCTGCATCTTATCCATGCTTGTAGTCAAACCGGTGAGGCTTTTGTCAATAGGATAGTAGACATCATCAAGCCTCCTGTAAGAATCTTCTAGTGACATCTCTTGAGCGTTGTAGATCCCATTCACAAGATCATCAATCTCTGCTCTGCTATTTGTTTCTTGTTTCTTCCTGGACATAGCGATCTTTGCTGCATGTTCATGTAAACATATGTAGCTGTACTCTAACATAGTAGCTCTCTTTAGAACTGCTCGGATATCTTCCTCTTGCACATTCACAATCGTCCGTCTATAGCGCGTTCATTGCCATTAGCATCTCTGTATATGCCATACTTATCTTGCTTTTCCCAAAAGAAAATCCTTCTAACATCAGCATCAAAAGCTCTCTTTCCATACTCTACCTGACCATCTATCAGTAGGGGATTTATCCAACTGACCGGTCTCGGAGTTTTGTGAAGTCAAGGGTTAGATGTACAGAACTCGTGGACTCATGGAATGGTGGTATCGATTGATGCATGCTTCTTGTTGTCGATTGATTTTGGTACTGGTTAGGCTCATGCTTCTGCTCCTTGATGTCGATCGATGGTGGTATCTGCACGTCGATCGATGGTTGTTGTTCTTGTCCTGATACATTAGCCATAACAAGGGCATCTACTACATTTTCCTTATTTAATTTAGAATTCTCAAGTAAAGATCTCGTGCACGTCCCTTTGTATCTCTGAAAATTCCAAACTCGTTTGATATGAGATAACCACCTTCTCTATCTTCTGCTTTAATTAATTGTTCTGGTCTTCATTTGATGTCTTTTGATGGCCAAGATAATTTGAGGATTGATTCTGGATAGCCTACTCTCGCGTTCATTACCCAGCCAGCTTCTTCCTCTTTGTAAGCTGGATGGTTCTCTTAGTAATCTCCACAGTAACCTTGGTACGCCGGATTAGCGTAGATCGATGTTTTGTGGAACATCGATCGACGCTCAGTGATCAGACCGTTGGTTAAAAAGGTTTTTGCTCTGTTAGCCATTGAAAGTATATCTGTCACATCATCTTTCATGTCATGTAGAATTCAGCCGTCCATAGCTCTGGCAGAACAATCTGGATCTTGCATAATACCGAAATTATTTGGTTGTAAATAACCATATTCCTTTTCGCGTTCTGCAGATGAAACTCGTTCTGTTTCTGCTTCATTCGCAGAATCGATCGACGGAGAGAATCGATCGACGGTGTATGTTCTCCGTCGATCGATGTTGAATTCCCAGGTCGAGGGGAAATATTGAAAATTTCAGCCTCTTCCAAACCAACCCCTCGGTAATCAATTTTTTCTTCGTCTTTGTAATGTTCGTCGTACTCAAGATAGGTTGTGTTGTAACTGAAATCGCCACGGTGGGTGTGGGCTTGTTTGGAAGTTTGAGTGTCAATCGATGCGATAGGGTGGGTATCGATCGATTGTTAAACGGTATGGCTGTGGATCGATGGGTTTGGTTCAGTGTCCATCGATGCTCCTTCTTCTATTTCTCACCGAACTCGTAATTGCAGAAACAAGTGGCCAAAAGTTCTGCATCATTGCACAATTCGATTAGGGTAGCTTTCTTCTTATTTTGAGAGTTTGATAAAAAATATTTTGATCAATAAGAGATAGATACAACATGTTTAAATTTATATCGCAAATAGCTCCCACAGTAGCCATGAATGTTCTCCCAAGTAGTAGAGAAGAGTTCCAATCTATCTTGATGTCCATCACATGAAAATCTGTTGGGACCAATGTATTATTTATCTGCACTGGAACAACTTTTACCATCCCTCCTGAATTCACTCTTGAGCAGTCTATGAATGTAAAGGAATCGTTGGAAGGTTCCAGTTTTAGGTTCAGCTCCTCTGCCATTGACTTTGGCATAATGCTTACTGAAGATCCCGTGTCACAAAGGGCGTTGGGGTATTTGTTTCCTTTGATGAAGCATGGAACCACAAATTTTTCAGGATCACTTTTCTTCTCCTCTTCTTCATCTTCTCCCTAGTGTGATTGAAAACTATTTCTATATCATCAGATGTCTCCCTTATTTCCCTGAAAAACATCCACAATCTGTGAGTATTATAGGCCTCATCAAAAGAGGTATGTAGAGGAATTTTAAAAACTCTTTTAGCAAAGATATCTATCTCCTTTTCATTGGCTTCTCTGGGTTGATGTTTGGGAATCTTTTGTCTTTTTTTTTCGAATGTCCTTCATCTTCTCTAACATTATCCATAGCTTCAGATGTTTCTGTATTCTGATCTGAAATTGTCATGGTTAGACTTACAAACAAGCTTGCATTTAGGTTCGGTAGCCGTACTAGATTTCCCTCATGTCGATCGATGCCATGTGTGTAATGTCGATCGATTCTTTTGTCCCTCTGTCGATCGATGTTACGGAAACAGTATTGTTCGATGTTAGTCGATTCGCACGAAACCACTGAGTCTGTGGGTTTCACCTTCGATCGATTCTCACCAGTTGGCGTCGATCAATGCGTATTAGCATTGCCGAGTGAAACTGGATTTTCCACATGAAAATTGCTATCTTGGGGCTTCTCTCTCTTGACATCCTGCCAGAAATCATCATCAATCAAAGCATTGACGTGGTGTCTTTGCCCAGCCTCGATTTTGTTTCCTTGATCAAGCTCTCATGCTTATTAATGGTCTCAATTTTTTGTATCACTAGATTCTCCAGTTTCCTCGCATGAGTGTTGAGGTTTTCAAACTTGGTGTTGAGGTTGAGGTACAAACCATCTATCTTTTCACTGAAATCCACAGTCATATTATGCTGTCCCTCTAAGACTCTATCAACCAGTCCTTCAATCTTGCTTTCCGGACCTTCTGTAGGGGGATTATGGTAGTAGGAAGATCCATAAGTCTTGTTGTTGTTGAAGGGTCTGCGCTGTGAATTTTGATTGAAATTACTCCTTTGACTATCACCATACGAGTTCCTGTTGAAGCCTGGGTTCCCTTGTCTTTGGAAACCATTTCCATCAATGTAGTTTACATCTTCTTCATCAAACTCATCGTCTCCAGACTCAATTGCTTCCTTGTCCGCTAAAGTGACTTGCTTCTTGGGAAATTTCTGAACACTATTCAGGTTTGCCTTAACCTCTTCAATTTGCTCCTTGCTCACAGCTGGAGCTGATTTCCTTCTCTCAAAATCGGTGTTCTTGGTACTACTGCTGGATGCCAGGTTTTCAATCAATCTTGTAGCTTCTTCAGGGTTTTGGTGCTTATTTTTCCCTCACTAGTTGTGTCTAGAGCCATCTGATATTGTAATTAAATACCTATGAAGAAAGTGCTAAGGAGCTGCACTTCATTTAACCCATGATGTGGACAGTCTCTCTGGTAGGACTTGAATCTGATCCACAGTTTCTGAAAGGCTCTAAAGGTTCTTGTGAGAAAGTAGCAATCTTGCTCCTCAAATCCTTTGCTCTTGCGTCATCAAAGAAATTACGCAAGAAAGCGTTTTTGATGTCATTCCAGGATGTTAGGGATTTTGGTGGTAATTGCTTAAGCCAATATGAAGCTTCTCCAACAAGTGAGTACTTGAAGAGCGTACAGAAAATATAGTCCTCAGGGACTCCATTGGCTTTAATAGCAGTCACTAGATCCTCAAGTCGCTCCAGATGATCCATAGGGTGCTCATGTTGTAGCCCATGGTACGGTGTCTGTGCTACAAGTCCGAAGAAAGTGGGATTGATCTCAAAATCGTTCCTCTGAAAGCTGGAGGACGAATGGCGGATCTGTTGGTGTAGAACTGGTCTGGACGATTGTAGTCAGCCAGCGTTCGTTGAGCAGCTTGGGCGTTAGCTTCGGGTTGAGCTATTGCAGTGTCTGCTTCTGCTTCTTTATCAGGGATTATAGTCCCCTGATCGTCTATCTTTTGATCAGCTGCATTACTCAGATGACCGTTGAGGTCATGCAACTCTCCATTCTCATTCTGAAACACAATTATAGGCGCAACCATCTGAACTCGTCTGCTGTCGTCGATCAATGCGGATGAGAAGCTGTCGATCGATGCTAAGTGATCAATGTTGGTCGATGCTAGAGTTCTGATGCCGGTTGATGCTATCGATCGACCGGCATCAGAAATCTAGAGTATAGAAGATAGAAGTTATGGGGTATTAATCATAGAACTCAATATCTAATGTAAAAGACGACCAGCTCTCGCTGCGAGTCTAATCTATTGACTAAATCCAATGTCTCAGCTCTCGCTTTTTGACACGAAATGGCCGTCGATCGATGACAATGATCCTGCGTCGATCGATGGTTTCTGGAGTCAAGATTTATGAACTATTTCGATAAGTTCACTAGATTAACTAAATCAACTATTGTTTGTTTCTAGCAACCTAGCTCAACAAAAAAAAAATGCCAGTAGTAGACCATGGGCCCACTTGCGCCTAACTATCCTATTATCAGGGTTCTAGTTAGCTACTTTAGAACACAAGCAATAAACACAATTCTACTAATATATCTAATAATAACCCTAACAATTCTATTGTTTGGCTAATCCATCAGTACCATTAGTAAACCCTAAATCTAGTTGATAACTACTCAAACATAATGAAAGTAAGAATAATAATCTGAATATAATGCATATAAAAAACATAGGGGTTTCCATACAGATCTCCCTAAGGAATTTTGAATCTTCTCCCTCAATAGAATACCTAATAACTTAGCATTGTACGTCTTCGTACGTATATTTTGTCTCTCTTCTTTACTCTCATACGTAACGTATTAATATAAAAACCCTAAAATCTAGGTCAAAAATCGTCCATGGTTAAACTTGTAATCTTGTGTCTTGTCTCTAACTTGGGCTTCAAATCGGCTGTCTGCGAATTGGTCATCGATCGATGGCAAGTGGTGAGCATCTATCGATCTTGGTCATGTAACTTTTGTCGAAGTCAGGATAGTGCCGTCGATCGACGGAAGTCTTTAACTTCGACTCTCTCAAAGATCAGCTACAGATTATTCCCCTCTAAATGCTCCAAAGCTCAAAGTATCTCTATATATCTCCAAAACGTACCTGGACCCGTAAAGACCTTAAAACATAGTCTAGACACACATAATAGACCCTAAATGGAGTCCATAACATGGCCTAAAACTGGTAATAAATAGGCTATATCAATACATTACGTATTAATCAAAATACATGGAAAGAATAATGTTTCTTAGTTTCACTTTAGCTTAAAAACCTTTATCACTAACAAGAACTGTCACTAACAATCTCTTTCTTAAGACCAACAACAAACACTCAACACTGTATGTAATAACCCTCACGACCGGATTGGAATTTGATCGAGAAAAAGCTCGCTCGACTAGTTCATAGTTGGTCGATCAGATTTAAAAATAAAATTGACCCGATGAATTAATGTTATGACGGGAATGTCATGTGTTGAAAGGCTTTATCTTAATATTTATGGTCGAGTATTAATTATGTTGGTCAAATTTTATTCAAGCTGGACGAGTATAGCCAAAGCAGGATGAGATTCAATGGTCGAGCAAATTTTTAGTCAAAAACTGTCTAAAGATTATCGACCAGCATCATGAATGGTTTCTGACCTGTCTTGTGCCTTTCACCAACCTGCCTGTTTGCTTCATTTAAATGACCAGGTGATTGTCACAAGCTGCCTGTCTGCTTGCTTGCTTCCTTTCTGGACCCGAACATGTGAGAAGCACATGACTGAGTTAAGCTTTCTTCATGTGAAGGAAAGGAAAGCAGCTTGGCTGCTGGGAGTGCTGAAGCAGCTCTCCACCTGTCCACTCTCAGCCCTGCTTTGTGTTAAGTAAACACTCAGGTGAAGCAACTTCTTATGCTATAAAACATCTTCTTCTCTCCTCTGGACGTTCTGAAACAGAGAGAAAAAACCAGACAGAAAAGTTTAGAGAGAAAGAATACAGAAAAATCTGTGACAAAAATTAAGAGATAAATTAAGAGAAAAATCAGAAGAGAGATCTGATCATGGAAGACCCTTTCCAACCTTGTGCTTTGAATCAGTGACTCTGGTGTTTGGAAAATTTTTATCTGGTCTAGGAGATCCGTGAGATCAGTCCACAACTTATCAGTCTTGATTATTGATCAGTTTTCAGGAAGCTTCATGTCTGATGTAAACCCTAAGTTATGCTCTGTTCTATCCTGAGGTGAACCGAATCTTGATCTCTTTGTTTGAAGGTCAGGACGTGATCTTAGCATGAAGAGAGTGAGCTACCAAGTTCATCCATCACTGAAGTAAAACTGGTAAGGCCTTCGCCCTTGTTGTCTGATCAGTCTGAATAGAAACGGATGGTGATAGGTTAAGCTACTGCACGGATCATTTGTCAAAGGCATTGAAAGGTTCAGAGTTTTTCAGTTTCAGTTTGAATCAACCTCATGGAACCACTAGCTAAGTTGTTATGCATTGACTGGAATTAAACCGAACTGAACTCAATTTGATCTTTTCTAGTACTGATCTGAGCCGAGCTGTCTATGGTCTGAAATTTTCATATCCTGATCTAGTCTGAGTTGATATGAACTGCTAAGATTTTTTCTGAACCCAGCTGATAAGATTTGATTTAAGTTCTTCTTTGAAACCGAACTGCTGGATTAATGATCTTGTGTACCGAACTGGTTTGTTTTAAGGCAGTGGTGGGATCAACCGGATCCTTCCTTTTGGACGTTCTGAATCAGAAGTGAAGTGGAGTGTGATTAGCTTGAGCTCGAGTCTAGTCTTCGTTAGCCAATCTCATATATTCAAAGTTCTTTGGATTGGCCAGTTACCATCAGAAGGTTGTTCAAGAGTTAGAAACCATAGAAACAGCTGAGGTGATCGACTGAGAATGGTGTTACCTTGGAATGGAGTAAATGGATTGATGAAGTAAGCAATCAGCTAGAGGAAGTCTCTACGTCGACACATATCTTAGATTTGCATGAGCCTAACCAGCCATATACTATTGCATGGACGTATCTTGTGTTGGCTTAGGTGAATGCTGATGAAAGACGATAGGGTAATCATCTATGCATCAAGAGAGCTAAATAAGGATAAGGTAAATTATCGGATGCATGAGCTGGAGTTAGCTGCACTTTTGTTGCAGATCAAATTTCGCAACCATTTCAGTATGGGGAAAGGATGCAAGTGTTCAATGATTAAAGAAGCCTACGAAAAGCAAATGCAGTGTTTTTTTCTTAGAGGAGAGGAAATTTCGTGTTGATATTGAGAAAGATCTCAAGAATCATGAAGAAGATTTTGGCTGCCCTTATAAGGAGAGAGTGAAGAGTCTTCAAGATTGCAAGTAGTACTCAAGATGACTTACTCGTTTACATCTGAGGAACTCCGCTGAAGAATGGAAACTTAAGGAAAACATGGAAGGAATTTATTGAAGAGAATTTCAGAGAATTGTATGAGAACTGGGCCATGTACAAATTCAGTAAGAGGAGATGTAGGAGAAGGAACCCAATTCCTACTTAAAGTTAAGCATGATGATTAGAAAAGAGATGTTAAGTGAACCCCGAGGGATATTGATGAATGAAAGAAAAGGTATGACCATAAGGCAAATGGAAATGCCAAGGTTGTTAAGATATCAGAGGATGTATCAATAGAGAAAGTCTGGAGTCGTCGTACAAGAGTACGTAATTGGTGAATCAAGCGTGGTATAAACAAACCTTTTGGATCCTCAGTTGTTGGGTAGAAGAAGGAAATCAGAAAGCAATAGGACCAGACTTGGTAATGGGGAACATTAGAGAGGTTGGAGTTTTCAGAAGTTTATGAAGAGGGCGTCAGATAGATCATAAATTTACTGAAGTTTGTAAGTGAAATCATTCTTGGAATGGGTGTGTGTGTCTATTTGAGAGTAACACCATTGGTCTGAATCATCTTAGCGTGATTGATCGTGCATGTTCTTGTTTGATTGTTGCACGGTTAATCAAGTTGACATCAACAAGACCCGAGATGTTACCTTCACGTATGGCACATCACCTAACGTTCCATATTTCCATGTTGTGGATATAAGAGAAAGGCAGATAGGAAGATTTCAGAGTGAAGGTATTTAGATACTCAAGACTGACAAAAGAAGTATGTAAACTGCAGTTGACGAGAGTTGTGTTGCAGTAATGAATTTGGTTCTTCTTGAAAGTGGATACACAGAAAACAAATGATCAGTTTTGAAAAATAGGAAAATCAGCAATCTGTTATTTGGTCAGTTCTGAGTTTTATCAGAGTTATAAAGGTTATCTATTGACTAGAGCTTCTTTCAATTATGCATTTTAAAATATATGAGTCGATATTGCGTAAGCTTATATCAGACCAAGTATGAAGGAACTGCTGACACCAGAAAACTTGCAAGCCATTTTCGCCTATCCTAAAGGTTCTTTGCGGATAGGTGTGACAGCCCTCCCTGTGGGACCCAGCTGGCGCTGCAGCGCATCGACCCTAACCCCTCCCCTGTGCTACAACCTGCCCGAAATCACCCTAGGCCTCGGCTCACAGGTGGGTTATTGGTGCGCTTGGCGCTACTCGAACCCAAGACCTCACCCTTTACCAGCACTCCTACAGAGAAGCTGTCACCAATTGTCCTGCAGATCAATTGGTGACAGCTTCTCTGTAGGAGTGCTGTTAAAGGGTGAGGTCTTGGGTTCGAGTAGCGCCAAGCGCACCAATAACCCACCTGTGAGCCGAGGCCTAGGGGTGATTTCGGGCAGGTTGTATCACAGGGGAGGGGTTAGGGTCGATGCGCTGCAGCGCCAGCTGGGTCCCACAGGGAGGGCTGTCACAAAAAAGTCGACTTTTATATAACGGCCTACCCCACAACTGGGCGGATCAGCCGGCTCTGCAGTGCACCGACCCTAACCCCTCTCCTGTGATACAACCTGCCCGAATTCACCCTAGGCCTCGGCTCACAGGTGGGTTATTGGTGCGCTTGGCGTTACTCGAACCCAAGACCTCACCCTTTAACAACACTCCCACAGAGAAGCTGTCACCAATTGAGCTGCAATCAATTGGTGACAGCTTCTCTGTGGGAGTGTTGTTAAAGGGTGAGGTCTTGGGTTCGAGTAACGCCAAGCGCACCAATAACCCACCTGTGAGCCGAGGCCTAGGGTGAATTCGGGCAGGTTGTATCACAGGAGAGGGGTTAGGGTCGGTGCACTGCAGAGCCGGCTGATCCGCCCAGTTGTGGGGTAGGCCGTTATATAAAAGTCGACTTTTTTGTGACAGCCCTCCCCGTGGGACCCAGCTGGCGCTGCAGCGCATCGACCCTAACCCCTCCCCTGTGATACAACCTGCCCGAAATCACCCCTAGGCCTCGGCTCACAGGTGGGTTATTGGTGCGCTTGGCGCTACTCGAACCCAAGACCTCACCCTTTAACAGCACTCCTACAGAGAAGCTGTCACCAATTGAACTGCAGATCAATTGGTGACAGCTTTTCTGTAGGAGTGCTGTTAAAGGGTGAGGTCTTGGGTTCGAGTAGCGCCAAGCGCACCAATAACCCACCTGTGAGCCGAGGCCTAGGGGTGATTTCGGGCAGGTTGTATCACAGGGGAGGGGTTAGGGTCGATGCGCTGCAGCGCCAGCTGGGTCCCACGGGGAGGGCTGTCACAATAGGTGAGCACCATATCAGAAGACTGGAGGATCAGA
Source organism: Moricandia moricandioides (assembly GCA_905132885.1). NCBI lineage: Eukaryota > Viridiplantae > Streptophyta > Magnoliopsida > Brassicales > Brassicaceae > Moricandia > Moricandia moricandioides. Next base: position 73,734 of record CAJHQQ010000135.1, read on the forward strand.
AAATTTTGTAAGTTCAAGTATTTGGGGGAACCAACCATTAGTTATTTTGACATAAGAAGATGAGGTTAAGTCCAGAGCTGATTATATTAAACTCGTTGCAACGACTCCAGTGTTCAACAAAGTGCGTATCTATGTTTTGAGAATTCGGGGAAAAATTCTTTTGAGGAGGGAAGAATGTAATAACACTCACGACCGGATTGGAATTTGATCGAGAAAAATCTTGCTCGACTAGTTTGGAGTTGGTCGATCAGATTTAAAAATAAAATCGACCCGACGAATTAATGTTACGACGGGACTGTCATGTGGTTGAAAGGCCTTCTCTTAATAGTTCTTGTCTAGTATTAATTATGTTGGTAGAATTTTATTCAAGCTGGACGAGTATAGCCGAAGCAGGATGAGATTCAAAGGTCGAGAAAATTTTTAGTCAAAAACTGTCTAAAGATTATCGACTAGCATCATTAATGGTTTCTGACCCGTCTTGTGCCTTTCACCAACCTGCCTGTTTGCTTAATTTAAATGATCAGGTGATTGTCACAAGCTGCTTGTCTGCTTGCTTGCTTCCTTGCTGGACCAGAACATGTGAGAAGCACATGACTGAGTTAAGCTTTCTTCATGTGAAGGAAAGGAAAGCAGCTTGGCTGCTGGGAGTGATGGAGCAGCTCTCCACCTGTATCGACTAGCATCATTAATGGTTTCTGACCCGTCTTGTGCCTTTCACCAACCTGCCTGTTTGCTTAATTTAAATGATCAGGTGATTGTCACAAGCTGCCTGTCTGCTTGCTTGCTTCCTTGCTGGACCAGAACATGTGAGAAGCACATGACTGAGTTAAGCTTTCTTCATGTGAAGGAAAGGAAAGCAGCTTGGCTGCTGGGAGTGATGGAGCAGCTCTCCACCTGTCCACTCTCAGCCCTGTTTTGTGTCAAGTAAACCCTCAGATGAAGCAACTTCTTATGCTATAAACATCTTCTTCTCTCCTCTGAACGTTCTGAAACACAGAGCAAAAACCAGACAGAAAAGTTTAGAGAGAAAGACAGAAAGAAGTCAGAAAAATCTGTGACAAAAATTAAGAGAAATATTCAGAGAAAAATCAGAAGAAAGATCTGAGCATGGACGACCCTTCCAACCTTCTTGTGCTTTGAATCAGTGACTCTGGTGTTTGGAAAAATTGTATCTGGTCTAGGAGATCCGTGATATCAGTCCACAACTTATCAGTCTTGATTATTGAACCGGTAAGACCTTAAATCAGTTTGTTTGGATCAGTTTAATCAGATCAGTTTTAAGGAAGCTTCATGTCTGATGTAAATCCTAAGTTATGCTCTGTTCTGTCCTGAGTTGTACCGAATCTTGCACTCTTTTTTTGAAGGTCAGGACTTGATCTTAGCACGAAGAGAGTGAGCTACCAAGTTCATCCATCACTGAAGTAAAACCGGTAAGGCCTTCGCCCTTGTTGTCTGAAGTTGTCATAGCCTGATCTAGTCTGAGTTGATTTGTACTGCTAAGCTTTGTCCTGAAACGAGCCGATATATTTGATTTAAGTTCTTCTTCGAAACCGAACTGCTGGATTAATGATGTACCGAACTGCTTTGGTTTAGGTCAGTGGTGGGATCAACCTAATCCTTCCTTTTGGACGTTCTGAATCAGAAGTGAAGTGGAGTGTGATTATCTTGAGCTCGAGTCTAGTCTTCATTATCCAATCTCATATAATCAAAAGTGAGTCTAGATAGATGAATGATGAGTTATGAATGAGGGTTCCTTGAGTAAAATAAATGATTATGGGTGATACATAAGTAACTCTCTCGAACTATTTTAAACTGCAAAGTGTTTACATATTATAAACACTTAAGAAATATTATGAATTATTATTTGAGGTTTATCCCGACCCTTAATACTTGTTCTTAGGTACTAATATGTAAGTATATTATTAAGTATATGAGTATGAGTCATGTGAAGTATTATCGTATTCACTCTCCCTAAAGTCCCCGCATTACCATGACTTGGTTCTGCGAATGGAACAAGGTCATGAAGACACGATGATGGGGTAGCACCCTGGAGGCCGGGTACTGCATGAAGATGCAGTCTCGAATGTTCATAAGGACGTTCGAGGATGATGGTAATGCTAACTCGCTAGGCTCGGTTAGCCTTTGTGGTTTATCGGGTCTAGTATATATATATATATATATATACTTATATATATATAGTGTATTGATATATGAGTGAATGGCGGGTGACATGGAGGTGATGTTTAAGATAGGATTCACATCGATGGAATGATAGGCCTTATATATATACAATAATTAAGGAATATATTTCCTCTTCATTCAAATGGTGTCAATTGCTCGGGATACTATTTATATGTGTTTGGGTGCGGGATTAGACTCACTGAGTAATGTAGTTACTCATGACTCATTTGTGATGTAGGTAACCAATAAGTGGGAGACCTTAACTCTAGGACGGGAAGGAACATCATTAGCCAGCGGTAGTTTTATTATTCTTGCAAAGTTGCTTTGATATATCCTATGTATAAAGTTTGTTTACCGAAAACCTCGAGGTTAATCATTAATATTTTGTAAGATGATTTTGAAAGCATATTATATAATGTATTAAAGAATGTTTCTTTAAGTACGAGTTCCATATGATATTAGTCCTTGTCTGGATGAACTAACAATTTGGTATTACTCAGTCGGGTTGAAAAGCCGCGGATTGTACCTAATAGGATATGTGTACTTAGGCGATTGGCCTAAGGTACCTGGATCTATTATGGGAACTTTGGGTTAATCGTTGAGGTACACATTGTGGCCTCTCGGTTTGGTTTAAGTAACTAGTGATTGGCTGTGCATGTTTTTGTTTGATTGTTGCACGGCTGGTCGAGTCAACTTGTACTTAGACCAGATCGGGGGTGTCACACTGTAGTCTCTGGATCAGATATGATTACCGCTGAAACCCTCGACGGTGGCAAATAGCATTGGTAATAATTTGTCAGGATGAAAGTAGATTCTTTTATGGATTATCATTGAATCTTGCCTTGCTGATTAGGCCTTTGGAGACGAAACGATTGATGAGGAGATATCTGTGATGGCTCGAGAGATTGCATCCCGACATTCTCATATGTAAACTGTTCGCGCTGGGTAGCTGAGCGATTCCTGAACCCATCTGACAATAAACCACTACTCCGACGCACTTTCTCCGCCAATTTCTTCTCTGATTCGCCGGCAATTGCAAGTAGTCTCTCTGCAAACTCCAAATGAAAGAGATAAACTTTGACGGCTCTGCTGTCGTAAGATGGAGTGGGATCGATCATCGCTAGTCCACTCGTCTTACCTCTGATGGTCTCCAAATTCACTGCCGACGCCAATACTTATTCTGATGTGGAGTTTCCGAAGAGATGCTTCATCTTCAACAACGTTCCTCAACCACAAATTGATCCCTCTCTCTATGAATAACTCCATATTCCCGAAGGGCTCTTCAAAATTTTAGATGTACCCCTCAATAAAATATTTTATTTTATTTATTTATTTTTAAATAAAAAATTGAGTTAAAGATGTTTTTATCCTTAATGAAATAGACTTGTTAACTTGACCCAACTTAATTATTCAACTCCAACCCAGGTTGCATGAAAAAAGTTTGGAGAACCCATGTTAAAAGAATTTGTTGGATAAATGGTGTCTTGTGAATCGGGTGTGTGTACTATTTGTTTAGTATGTATATATGAGTTTATGGTTTAGCTTAATTGATTTTGCTATGCGGTTTGGATTTGAAATAACTGATTGTTGTGTTTGTAACGTCTTGTGCATAAAATGAAGGGCCAAAAGCGAAGACGTCAATCTATTAGAACTAGAAAGGCGGTCTCATATGGAAATAAGGCGGCCTTAGATGGGAATGAGTCAGCAGGAGAAGATGCAGTCCGTCAAAACAGTACTCCAGTGAGAGAACCGACTGTAGTATCGTTCTCAGTTGATTCCGAAAGTTAAGACATGTCTCTTGTATCATCTATGGTATATATTTTGCATTCTTTTTAATCATTGTTAGTGAGAAAGTCATAGTAATCTTATTAGTATTACTAGCTTACTATTTTTTCTATATTATATATATATATTTAACGAATGACTATATATATATATATATATATATATATATATATATATATATATATATATATATATATATATATATATACTCTTTGAATTTTACTTCAAGAGCACAGAGTACATGAAGACTTGCAAGATTCAAACGACGTGCTTTGTGAGCAACACAATTAATGTGATCATGAATCTTATGACCAAGGTTGGATGGTTCACAATCCATCCTCAGTTTCAGCACTTCTTTCAAATGTCTGATGAACAAAACCTAAAGCTCCAAGGAATGTGGATTTTACTCATGCGCACCATTTGTACTCCAGAAGATGATGTTGGTTGGTTTGTTGTGAATGGTGTGACCATCCGCTATTCTATGAGGGAGCATGCACTAATCTATGGCTTATACTGCCATGAGTACCCCAAGAGATATTTAAAGCTTGGGAGTTCTAAGTTTGTGGATTCTTACTTCGGTGGAAACCACAAGATCACCATAAAGGATGGCGAGCAGAAGTTGTTGTCTATGAAGACATGTAATGATAGACTGAAGATGGCTGTCTTGTTCTTCCTTGGTCGGGTTATTAGAGGAGGTCCAAAGGATAATGGACCTTTAGACCATTCATCTTAAGGACAGTGGATGACTTGGATGCTTGCATAACATTTCCTTGGGGGCGTCTAACATTTGAGGATGCAATTAAGTCAGTTAAGTATATGATGGGGCTTCTGAAGGGTGAAGTGCATGAGGCACGCGGCTTTCCTGGATTAATAATCGAAAATCTGACACTGTGACACTTTATTTGTCTAGGTTTTGGCTTTTGAATGTATTCCAAAGTTGGGAAAAAAAATCCGATTCTCTTCAGACACGCCTAGTGAAGATTGTCCTAGGATGTGCAAAAGTCGGTTTACAAAGAGTAGTATGAGGGGTTATCCTTTCGAATAGATATATCAAGCGCTTGGAAATACAAAGGTACATGTATATAATATTTAGTAGAAACTGGCAGAATATAATATTTAAAGTGACATTACTATTTTTTTTAGATTATTAACAGTTTGTTGGTGCCAAATGTTGGTGAGGAAACTATGCTGGTTTCTATCATTGATGAGGAGCCAGAGTATCATCATGAGGGCAGCATAAGTGAGAGTTGAAACCACTGGCTAAATGTGAAGCCGAAGATTTTTTTTAGAAAGAACTATATGAGTTAGATGTTGCTGCAAGAGTGTTTACAAGGAAGAAAGGGAAAGAAAAGGTGACATTTGTAGAATGATCATCCTCTAACTCTTGTTTGGAGTTGAGTTTGAAAGGTGTGGAAGAGAGAATTTTGGCTTTTAGGGAGAAGGATTTCTTGGACTTAAATCAACGGTGGAGACAAAGCTGGATACTATGGACTTGAGGATGAGTGAACTTGAGCAGAACCAGCGACTTTTGAAAAGAAGGGCTAAAAAATAGAAGATAGATTAAATTTTATTGAGAGCAAGGGAAATGAGGAGACCAATTATGGTGAATATATGGATTTTGGACACTAGGATAATATGGATTGTGGTAGAGCTAAAGGGAAGGAAATAGAGAATGCTGAGGTAAGGAAGGAAAATAGTGAGAATGTTGAGGCTGAAGAACATGAAGAATGCTGAGGACTCGGTTGGGCAATTGAAAGCAGCGACAATATTGAGGAAGAGGCTGAGATAAGGAGAGTAGAGGCAGATGAAGCGTGGAGGAGAATTCTTTCAGAATCTGACAATGATGAAGATGAGGAGAAGAAGAAACAGGTTGATGAGAAAGTTGAAGAAAATGTAAGGAAACTGAGGCTGAAGGGAAAGAGTCAGAGATCAATGAGGCTCGGGTTGAGGCAGAGATCAATGAAGCTCGGGTTGAGGCAGAGATCAATGAAGGGAAAGAGGTAGGAGAAGAACTTGAGGACGCTGAGAAACTAGAGAAATAGGCTGAGAAAGAACCCGAGGATCAAACGGATATAATCGATGGAACTCCTACACCAACACGTGGTAGGACTAAGGAAATGGCCGCGAAGAAACTAGTATTTACACCACCACGTGGTATGCTGGCAGCCAGAAAGAGAAATGATGAAAAAGGTGAAGAGAATCCTTTGGAAAAAGAGGAAAAAAACCGTTGAGGAAGTTGTGGAAGAAAAGAAAGGTGTGAAAACAGAGGAAAAAAACAAGGAGGAAGTTGTGGAAGAAGAAAAAGAAAAGGAAGAGGCTGGGGAAGTTGCTGAAGAATAGGTTGGGGAAGTTGTTGAGGAAGAGGTTGAAAAATATACTGAGAAATAAAATCAAAGGTTGGTAATGGTCGTTTACAAAGACAGTGAGGAGAGGATGGATGGGAGTAATGAGGAGAAGATAGGTGGGACCAAGGAAGCAGTGATGCCTCATATCAAGCATAGGTGAAAGAAGAAGATAAAGATGTATGGAAAACCAAGGAAGAAGAAAACATCTAAAAAAATCGAACGATTGATGGTGCACCTAAGAAGTGAGGCAGACCAAGGAAGATGGATCCTAATGGTGCACCTAAGAAGAGGGGCAGACCAAGGAAGAGTGATGTTGATGGTGCACCCCAGGCATGTACGCCAAGGGGGAAAAAGAAATGTGAACCATCACAGTGGTTGCAGTTTCCTTTCACCGAGGGAAAGACTGATGAGGTCGTAGGACCAAAGAAGAAACTTAAAAATAAAGCCTAAAATGCTACTATTATGTGTTATATAAGTATTTAGCATGTTTCTTCAACTTGTTATGTTTTTGGATGTTATGTTTCTGCTTTTGGATGTTAAGTTGGTATGTGTTGGAAAGCAGGTGTGGAGAACTCAATTTACAAGGTAACCTATGTCCAAAAATGAGTTAGATAGAAAACTGGTATTACTAGGTTTACTAAGTTTAAAACAACATTTGTCATAAAATAATAAAATATACTCATGTAAAATGCACATCACATGTTAAACGTGAATGCACAACACATGTTAAGAAATAATTGATAAAATACTCTTGTAAAACATGCAGCCTTTATATACATAAATTTAATATTCTAATTACACTTAGTAATTTTTTGTAGTTTTCAAGGATATAGTAATACTACCTTCCATATAGTAATTATGAGGCAATTTGACATTTATCTAGTTAAACCGTGAAAAAATAATTTTGTTTTAGGAAATTTACAGCACAAATTTGCCATGAATACGTATTTTGTTAGATTTTTCTTACTATAGTCTAACCATTCACACACTAACAATGACAGTTAAGGGAGGTTTTTGAAAAACTTAATAGGTTTTGCTTAAACTTTTGAAAATAATCATCAAAAATAGTCTTAAAGTACATATTTATTGAATACATAGTCTACGGATTGATAATAATCATCAAAATATATGGATTCTGTATACTAAACATAAATACTCATACTAATATATATGTAGTCCAAATAACACATAATAAAACAAGTAATTCTAGTAGTCCAAATATAACATAATAAAACAGTAATCCTAGTAGTCTAAATATAACATAATAAAACCAATAATCCTAGTAGTTTGAATAACAAATAATAAAACCAATAAACCTAGTAGCCCGAATAATACAACATAATACAAATTTCAACATTTAAACGCCTGAAACTGCACCAATTCCACATTCAAAATACTATGTCATACCTCCTCCTCTGGCTCTGCTTGTGCCACTGCCACTCCGTCTGACACTCCCTCTGCCTCTTTTCCTCTTCCACGAGATTCTCCTACTAATGGAAACCTTGTTTGTTGCGGTTTTCCTTTCTTCACTTCAAAATCTGGAGGAAGTACTTTCATTGTTTTAACTTCTTCTGGTATAACCCAATCAGACATATGAGGAACATGATATATTGTCCTGTGATAAGCCAAAGCCCATTACTCCACCAAATAATACTTAGAAAAATACTTATATATATGGATTCTTTTCCCGCTTTATCAGTCATGAAAGTGGCAGCAGCTACTGCATGCACAAATGGGTATTTGTCTTTATCAAATTGCTCACAACTACAAGTTATCATAGCCATATCAACAATAACCCTTCCTGTCACTTCATGAGAAATTGTACTCAAGATGGAAGATGTTTAACTCGTCAACCGAAAGAAACCATCCATCAACACATTTTTTAGATATTTCGGTTTCCATAATAAACACAAGGTTTATTGCGGGTGGTATTTCAGCTGCCTCTTTCCCATCTGTGTTAAACCATTCAGCAATTTTTCCAATGATGACATCGATCATTGGTAGTAAGGTTTACTTTCTCGCGTCCTTAATAACACCACTAAAATATTCCACTGAATTGGTGGTGTCAACATTGTACCTAAATCCTTCAAAGTAACATTTGGCCCATTTCCTCTCTTCAACACTTTTGTCAAGATACTCCGCTACACTAGGATACTTCCTGCGAAAAGCACCATAAAGGTACAAGAACTCAGCCTTTTATATGTGTGTGCGCACTCTCTAAACTTAAATGCACAAGTATCTCTGTTGTTGGGGACGTATCCTTTTAACATTCTGATACAAATGACATATACAATACCCATGAGCGGCCTGAGGGAACACATCACCTACTGCCTCAATTAAGCTTTTGTTTCTATCTGAAAGAAACACCAATCCAGGGACAACAGATAAAACTGATTTCAAATATTCCATAAACCATATCCAGCTATCATATTTCTCAACATCTGCAATACCAAATGCAATTGGATAGTGGTGATGATCAGGATCCTGAGCAGTCACAACAAATAGAACTCCACCATAAACATTCTTCAGGTGTGTTGCATCCACAATGAGGACTTTCTTCATCGTGATGAACCCTTCTATGCTAGCTCCCAAAGAAAACAAAAAGCAAATACTTAAATTTTTTGGCATCCACAACCACACGAGCTACCGGGCCAGGATTCGTCTGCTTTAGCATGTACATATAACAATTTAATAAAGTAAAATCTCTTCTAGACTTCATCGCACATTATTAGAAGCTAGTATTTTCCCTCTCCATTCCGTTGTGTATGATACATCCACATCAACACTATGATGAACCAAATCGATCAAAGCGTTGGGAGATGGTGTGTAAAAAAAACCAAGATAATCTTGAGCCAGAACAGCAGCAACGATTTGTGGTGTGCATCTCTTTCTATTAGGCAGTGTTCTTGTAGTAACAACAGAACATCTATGCTGCTTGATGTAACTTCTAACTATCCAAAGATATAAATATATCAACTTTGCAACACGCCAAACCACTTGTAGCCTTCTTTGGCTCCTCGGCATTTTATCACATATCTCTTAGTATCCGACTTAACTAAATCATACTCAAAACACTTAAGATGTGAAGCCGTCTGAATAAGAAATTTTGTGGCCTCCTTGGTTCTAAATTCTTGACCTAAAACCAAATCCATACCATCATCCCATTCCTTATAGACAACTAGTGTTACTTGAACTGATGGTCTTGCTTATGTATCTTCAAACACAAGCTCACTCCTTTCAGTGACATTCTCATGCATCTCAATGTCTTCGTAAAATGTGAGTACACCACCAGTACCTTCATTATCAGTTGCATCATTCTCAATCTCATCTTCATCACCAGCCTATCTATCAGTAGCCTCTTTATCATTAGCCTCTCTATCAGATACACCGACATAGACATCATCTTCATCATCCTCTTCTTCATCCGTTTTTGTTGAACTCCACATGTAGATAACAAAAAACGTCTTCATCATTCCAGATATATGATAGCTTGTTCGAATACAATACCATTGGAAAGTAACTAATCTTCGCTTCCATCTTATATTCATCTACTTTTATCTTTCTGCAAATACGCTCAACCAAAGCAAAAAATGTGACCTCCTCCACTGTTTCTTCAACACAATCATGTGAATTTCATCTTCTCCTTCACCATCTCCCGATATCCATTTTATTTCAGCATCCTTCATATAAGATCCCCCGTAGTCAGGACAAATGATTGTGCAAGGAGGATTTTGCATTTTTCCTGAAATAAAATGAAATTCATTAAAATAACCATTATTAAGAATCTTAAAATTAATTTTCACACCGTACAATCTTCTCTTACTAATAGTAATTCCTTTTTGTACTATACACATTAATACCAGTAATACTAGTCAAATTTGTAAACATAGTTAGATAAGTAAAACCATTTTGCCTTAGTAAAACTTGATATGTTTGTAATACCCATAAATTATCCTTGCACTAACTAACCAATATCTAGTCCAAATTTGTTTGGATTTTACATTACCCATGATATTTAATTCATCTTAATGAAATTACATACAATAAATCATCAAAAACGAACATAAAATATACCATAAACCCATAAACACAGTTTTCAAAATCCTTTTAAATTTCTTAAAATTTGCATTGAATCTTTCTTTTTTCTTTACACTAGCCGAGATAGAAACTTCTTTTTAATAGCAGTCCAGCAAAAATTTCATCAAAACGGACATAAATATACATAAAAAATATAAACATAGTTTTCAAAATCTTTTTTTCTCCCAAAACTTTCATCAATTCTTACCTTTTTACGTTAATCATTATATACACAACAATTAAATGATATTACACAAAATATTTATGAAAAAACAGACAAGTATTACCTGTTCTTCAAGCTTCAGAATTGCCAATGGTGGGTGAGGAAGAAAAGGTCTACGCAGAAGAAAGGAACGAGGAAGAGAGAGGTGTGGGTCAGCCTGAATCTTATTGATTAAGGTTAATATATGGGCCATGGTGGTAGATGAATTATGGTTTGTTAATTTAATTGGAGAAATTAATGTATTTATGAGGTGGAATGGGATATAATAAATTAATAGAAGGTTATATATGTAATGACAATCATATAAGGATAGTGAAATTAGAGAGGAGATAAAGAGGATAGTTTTTTTTTTAAGAGGAGCATATGGAGTTACTCTCCCCACTTCATCCCCACAGTCATTCGACGAAGAATAGAAGGTTTTGCACACAAAAAATGACGAGGAAAAACAATATGTTTTCTTTTAAATATTTGGTCTGTTATTTTAAATTTTGTCATAAAAATAACTTCCAAGAAAAAAATGATCAAAATAGATTTTTTTTATTTTAAAAATTTAATATATTTTTATTTTTTTTAAATTAAAAACATTGAATCCAAAACCCTACCCTATAGCTCTAAACCATAAGTCTATATTAGTTAAACCAAGAACTATAGATGTATACTTACACCTTTTAATAAAGTCCATTTTGATCATTTTCTCCTTTCAAACTATGCCGCATTCTAGTGTCGTAGAAGTGCTTTCGGAATGTTGTAGTGGGAAGAGCTTTTGTGAAGTTAGATGTATTGTTGCATGACTATACATACTCAATGTTCACTTCTTGATTTTTCTCGAGCTCTCGTATGTACAAGAAAAAATATGGAGTGATGTGCTTGGTTTTGTCGCTCTTGATATAGCCGTTTTGAATTGAGCGACACAAGAAAAATTTTCTTCATATTTTCGTCGGCTCTTGTCATCTATTCAACTTGCTTCATGTATGTGGTAACTCATTGACCTAAGCCACACACATTCTCGACATGTTTCGTGAAGCACAATAGTTTCTGCATGATTTGAAGAAGTTGTAACCAGAGTTTATTTATAGGAACATTATGAGATTGCCGTTCCACAAATTGAAAAACATAGTCGGTTTGCGATCGAGATTTATGAGGATATGATAATATCTTGCATCTGAAAACCCAACCAAAAAAATCCGTTTTCCTAAAATAAAATAATCCTAAGTCAACTATGCCTTCAAGGTAACATAATATGTCCTTTATTTCGTTCAAATGCCTGCGAGTAGGAGAAGAATTATATCTTGCAAGCAGGTTAGCAAGAAAACCAATATCAGGTCTAATACAATTTCCAAGATATAAAAGTCCACTGATAGTGCTCATATAAGGTACTTCAAGACCTAATATGTTCTCGCAATCTTCACAGGATCTAAAAGGATCTCTCTCAACATCAAGAGATCAATTTACCTTTTCAAATAATTTGATTGATGCACAAAGATTCCTTCTCGGAAATGCTCTATCTGGAGCCCAAGACAAAACTTTGTCTTTACGAGATCTTTCATTTCGAACTCTTTTTCATATGAGTTCATGTATAATTAACCTCCTTTGGAGTTTCAATAATGTCCAGGTTATCAACATATATAGCACAAAGCCAAATGATCAGTTATTTACAAAAACGCACAGACATATCACATTATTCACGTAGTATTTTCTCAACAGGTATTCATCTAAGCGATTGTACCACATGCGTCAAGATTGCTTTAATCCGTATAATGATCGCTGTAACTTGACCAAACAAATTTTCCCTGGATTTTGTTTTCAATGCCTCTGGAATTTTCAATCCTTCAAGGAGTTTCATGTATATATCATTTTTCAATGATCCATATAAATATGTTGTCATAACATTCATGAGATGCATTTCAAGATTTTTCGATGCCACTATGCTCATCAAAAATCTAAACATAATTGCATCCATTACCGGGGAATATGTTTCCTCAAAATCATTTCCCGGTGTCTGTGAAAAACCTTGAGAAAATAATCGTGCTTTATACCGTGTTACTTTATTTTCTCATTTACCTTTCTCATGAATACCCAGTTGTACCCAACTGGATTTACATTCTCAGATGTTATGATTATAGCTCCAAAGACATTTTTTTTTATTCAGGGAGAGTAACTCAGTTTGTATGGCCATCTTTCACTCTTCCCAATCATATTTTTCTGACATTCTAAAATGGACCTTGGATCTCAATCATCATTTTCATGATTGATCTCTTTTGATACATAACAAGAGAACCTTCCATCAACATCTTTATCTTATTTTTGATCCATAATGTTTCATCTCCGGCTTAGTTAATAGAAATCTCACATTTTTCTGTTCTCTTCTCGTCATCTTGATCCATATCTTTATTTGGTTCTTCTTGAATCTTTTAATTTAAGCCTTCTTTCAAACATTTGTTAGTATTAGGTTCTTTTGGAACCTTTTCATTTTGCTCAACCAATTTCTTTTTCTTTCGCGGATTTTTATCTTTAGAACCCACTTGTCTCCCCCTCTTTAACAGAATCCTAGGTTCATTCATTGTGTTTCCATCAGTTTGTCCTTCAAGAACAACAACTCTTTAAGGAACATTTTCAGCGGGTATATATGATTTTTCACCCTTCTCGTATCTGTGAACGCATTTGGTAACTGATTTGCCAAATTATGCAAATGCACAATTTTTCTGAACTTCCATCTCTCTTTGATTCGCATTAGGAACAAGGTGTAACAACGACAATATACACCATATATATCTGACATGGTGTGTTTATTGTTCTAGCAGGGTTAAATATACTAAACAATTGACTATCAAATTAACCCTTAATCCTAACACAAAAATAATTATTTTTCCTACTAAGCTAGGTACATATATATATATCAGTAGTAAGTATCAGTTAAAGAAATATTTCTTATCAAGAAGTATAGATGAAATATGGAAATATGATAATAATACAAATATGGAAATAGGTAATTAAACTTAACTAATATGTAAATATGCTAGATATATGGTTTCAGAGTTAATAGATATAGGGAATATGAAGCAAGTAAATGTAAATGTTCAAGAACTCAAATATTAAATATTATGACCCTTTTAACTCCAACTCTCGTATGCGAGTAAAAGGAAAGACCATCAATCGACGGCTAAGGCTTGATGTCGATCAATCATGAAATCAGAAGGAAGTGTGAACGAGATTTGATGTTTTCACCAAGCTAATTAGACCAGATCTCGCATGCGCCTAACAACCTAGTTCAATGGAGTGTATTCTGGCATAGAACCTACTCTCCTAGTCGTCCATGTCCTACTTTTGAGATCCTAGTTAGCTACTCTAGAATGCAAACATTAAGCACAACTCAATTGATGGATATTATCTCAACCTGGCAATCCTACTTTTGGGGTAATCCAATATTTCCATCATTCAACCGTAAATATAGTTGATGACTACTCAAACATAATTAAAGTAACAATAGTAGTCTGAATATAATGCATAGATAAATATTGGGGTTCCAATAAAAATCTCCCTGAGGAGTTATGAATCTTCTTCCGTAAAAACCTTAAAAATATAAAAGAAAACTAAACTCTCTTTTCTTAACTCTCTCCAACTTTTCACCACACTTTTTGTGTGTGTAATACATAAAGTATAAATATAGAATTCTAAATCTAGGTCAAAACTCGTCCATGGTATCTTCGTCATTTGTCTCTAGGTCAAAATATAATAGAAAACTAAACTCTCTTTTCTTAACTCGTCCACACTTTTCACCACACTTTTTGAGATCGGCTGTTTGCGAATTGGTCATCGGTCGAGGGCAAGTGAGGAAAATCGATCGATCTTGGTCGTGTACCATCGGTTGCGCCATGATAGTGTCGTTGATTGATGATTGTCTTGTACTTAGACTCTCTCAGTGATCAGCTATGGATTCTTCTCTTCTAAATGTTCTAAAAGCTCCAAGCATCTCCATATATCTCCAAAACGTACCTCGACCTGTAAAGACCTTAAAACATGGTAATAAATAGGCTATATCAACTCCCTCAGACTTAAGTTTTTGCTTGTCCTCAAGAAAACATGCCTGTGAATGAAGTTTTAAAAAGCAAAAACTCACATAATGTCTAAATATAATTGTCACCCTACTTTGTTGCAATCACATCCTATCAAGTCAATCACAGAGAAACTTTATATATTGTATCCTAGTATAGCAACCAAATCCATTATACCAACAACTTAGCGAATACTAGTTTCACTCGCCCCTCTACTGATTTCATTTCTTTAAATAAACTAAAAGTGCAGCCTTTTCTTTGAGAGTATCAATCAAAGGATATATGGACTCTTACCCCTGCAAGTATATGAGCACATAGGTAGTATTCTCTGATTTGTTTCCTTTCTCTCTTATCACTTCTTCTCAGTCAATGTCTCCCTTCTTTTGAAGGTATCATTTTATTTTTTTAATTGACTGAGATATTTGGACAGATTTCCATGAATCAAGCCTTAATGGTTTTTGCCACCAGATCATGTTCACTTCTTTTCGACCTTTATCTCTTTCTAGACTCATATGAATCAAGCTTTAATGGTGGTAGCCACCAAATTATGTTCGACTCATTTAATTTGAAATGGAGAGAGAGGGAAATCAGAAGCACACATACTTCTACCTTCCAGACTTGTAGAAGGAATCCAATCCTGTGTATACCAAGCTCCAAAGCAAGCAAATAATGTCATGATTAGTATTGGAAATCAGCTTTGGTTCCTTCAAACTTTCTAAGGACGTGTGATATAGCGGCATGATGATCCACTTTGGCATCTCTAGTAGTCTTCGTAAAAAACCTTCTAATAATGTTGCGAAAGTGTGGTTAGTCAATAATAAATCTTGATCATAGTCCCCTGCTTGAATCAATAAGATTATTTGAAAAAATTATATATATATATATATATATAGTAAATAAGACTCAAAACAAATAAAATAACGTTAGCGAACCTCCCCCAGACTTAAATTACATTGTCCCTAGTGTAATCCGCCCTAGATTGGTTAGGAAAAATTAATTATAAGTAAATAGCTTAAGTAGGAAACTCGATACCTCTCTCTGTAAGAGAGCATCGATCGATGGTAGGCTGATGTGGTCGATCGATGGTCGCGATCCATTGTCGACTGATGGTGCCTCTATGGTGGACACAAATATTCTGTAAAAATAAAGTAAAACTCGAAATAAATAGTAGTATAAGTAATAACCAAATAAAAACTTACTAAACAGTTGGTTGCCTCCCACTCAGCGTTTTGTTATAGTCTTAACCTCGACGTTTTGAACTTTCTGACTAGAATAAAGGTGGATCAACACTTGGAAAACAAGTGTGTACATCTTCTTTGTTATTCTGAAACCATGTACCAACCAAACTTTTCATGGCTTCATCTCCTCTGGCTTTTTCATTCTTCATGATCTCCTTAGCAACCTCCACTGAATGCATTCTCTTTTGTAGATTCTCGATATTGCGCTGTAGCATTCTAAGTCTGGCAGCTGTAGTCACTGATATATCCTCCAATTGCTAAGAAATATCTTCCTTCATCAGGCTCTGAGAAAACGCAATCTCATCGAACCTGTCTTCTAATTGTTTTTCTACCGCAGACTTCTGTCTGTCGAACTCTATATCGATAGATGGCATAACGATGTCATCGATCGATGTCACTCTGTCTGCTTCAATTGCATGCTGTCTTCGAACGATATCTAAATCATGCTTCACCTCATCCATTCATGTGGTCAAACCGGTGATGCACTTGTCTATAAGATAGTAGACATCATCAAGCCTCGTGTAGAAATCATCCAGTGACATATCTTGAGGTTTGTAGATCTCTTGCACAATTTCATCACCTCTACTCTGTTGTATGGCTCTTGCTTTTTTATAGACATAGCGATCTTTGCTACATGTTCAGGTAAACATATGTAGCTCGGATCGAACATAGTAGATATTTCTAGAACTGCCCTAATATCTTCTTCTTGCACATTCACAACTCTTCCGTCTATAGCTCGTTCATTGCCAATTTCATCTTTCTTTTCCCAAAAGAAAATTCTTCTGCGTTTTCATCATAAGCTCTTTGTCCATGCTCTACATCACCGTTTATCAGTAGTGAGTTTATCCAATCGACTGATTGTGGACTTCCTGAACCAAAAGGATTAGAGTTACAAAACTGGTTCACCCTTGGAATGGTGTCGATTGATGGATGATGGTTGGCGTCGATCGATCTTAGATGTTTGGGAGTGTATAGATCATGGATCGGCACGTTCTTCTGTTCCTCGCTATCGATCTATGGTTGTACTCGCGCATCGATCGATGGATGTTGTTCAAATAAAGCTCCTGATCCATTAGCCATAACATGGGCATTTGCTACATCCTCCTTAGGTATGTTTAGAATTCTTCCATAGAGATTTTGTGCACGTCCTTCTGTATCTGTGAATCATCTGCATCTTCTGTTCTTGGCTTTTGTTCTTGTTTGCGTCTGATGTTGTTTGAAGGAAAGGAGGTGTTGTCAATTGATGCTTGATTATCCACTTTCGCTTTCATTACTTAGCCAGTTTCTTCCATTAATAGGCCACGATACACAATCATCTCTACCTCTTTGTAATCTAAACCGTATTCTTCGTAAGTTTCACTGTAGCCTCGATATGCCTGATTGACATCGATCAATGGTGTATGGTGACTGTCAATCAATGCTCGATAATCAGACTGTTGGCCGAAAAGATTCCCAGGTCCATTAGTCATCACAAGTATATCTGCCACATCTTCTCTTGTGACATGCATAATTTTGCCATCCATAGCAATTGCGTGACCGTCTAGATCTCTCATGATACCAAAGTCATCTGGTTGTAGATAACCATACTCCCTTTCGCGTTCTGCTTCTGAATCTAGTTCGGATTCTGAATTACAACCAGTATCGATCGATGGCGATTTGTTACCATCGGTCGACGTCGATTTCCCGAGTTGATGGGAACATGAAAACACCAGCCTCTTTCATTGCAATTCTTTGGTATTTAATTATTTCTTCTTCTCTGTAATCTTCATCGTACTCGAGGTATGCTAGGTTGTAATCAAGATATGCGTGGCAAGTGTTGATCGGTTCTGATTGGTGGGTGTCGATCGATAAAGAGGCATGAGCGTCGATCGATTGTTGAATTGTAAGCTCGTCGATCGATGGTATTGGTTGGGTAGCGATCAATGCTCCATCTTCCGGCTGCTCATGGAACTCATAATCGCATAAGCATGTGGCCACAAGCTCTGCATCATCACATACGTCAATCAGACTAGCTTTGTTCTTATTCTTGATAGGTTCATAAAAATATTTTGATTGATTAGAGATAGATACAACCTATTTAACTTCATATCGCAGATAGCTCCCATAGTGGCAATGAATGCTCTATCTTGATGTCCATCACATGGAAGTCTACTGGGACTAGGGTGTTGTTAATCTGCACCGAAACATCTTTTACCATCCCTCCTGAGTTTACACTTGAGCAGTCTACAATTGTGAAAGAATCATTGGAGGGTTCCACTTTCAGGTTCAGCTCCTCTGCCATAGTCTTGTGCATAATGCTCACTGATGATCCAATATCACAAAGGGCGTTGGGATATTCGTTTCCCTTGATAAAGCATGGAACAACAAACTTTCCAGGATCACTTTTCTTCCGCAGACAAGTCCTCCGCTTCATCTTTTCGCTGAAATGATTGAACATTATCCCTATATCATCATCTGTCTCCCTTGTTTCGCTGAAAAACATCCATAATCTGTGAGTATAATAAGTTTCATCAAAAGAGGTATCTAGAAGAATTTTGAAAACTCTTTTGGAAAGTTATCCATCTCTTTTTTTATTGGCTTCTCTGCGTTGATGTTTGGGGATATTTTTCTTCTTCTTGGAGTGTCTCTCGTCTTCTCTATCAAGATCCATAGCTTCAGACGTGTCTATATCCTGTTCTGAAATTGTTACAGTTGGATACACAATCAGACTTGCATTGAGGTTCGGCAGTCGAACTGGGTTTCTCCTCTGTCAATCGATGCTAAGGTCGCACTGTCGATCGATGCTTCTAGCTCCATGTCAATCGATGTTCTGAGTTCTGTGTCAATCGACGTTAGTCGATTCACATGAAGCTACTGATACCAAAGGATTCGCCGTTGATCGATGCTCATTGCTAGATGCCGATCGATGCTGATGAGAATTGCCGAGTGACATGGAATTTTCAACACAAAAATCTTCTTCTTAGAGCGTCTCTCTCTTAACTTCCTACCAGTAATCATCATCAATCAATGCATTGACGTGGTGCTTTTGCCCAGCCTCCATTTTATCCTTGATCAGGCTCATGCCTCCTAATGGTTTCACTTGTATGCATCACTTGATTCTCCAATTTCTTCACATGGGTGCTGAGGTTTTCGAACTTGGTATTGAGGTTGAGGTACAAACCATCTATCTTCCCATTGAAATCCACAGTCATCGTCTGCTGTCCCTTTAAAACTTTATCAACCACTGCTTCAATCTTGATTTCCTAAGCTAATGTAGAAGGATTTTGGTAGTAGGAAGATCCATATGTTATGTTGTTGTTGAAGGGCCTTCGCTGTGAACTCTGATTAAAGTTACTCATTTCACCAGTCCCATAGGAGTTTCTGCTGAAACCTGGATTCCCTTGTCTCTGGAAAACATTCCCATTAATGTAGTTCACATCCTCTTCTTCTATCTCATCATATCCAGACACTATTGCTTCTTGAGAAATTTCTAAACACTATCCAGTTTTACCTTGACTTTTTGAATCTGCTCCTTGCTCGCAGCTGGAGCTGAATTCCTTCTCTCAAAATTTGTGTTCTTAGTACTACTGCTGGATGTCAGATTCTCAATCAATCTCGTTGCTTCCTCAGGATTTCTAGTGCTGAAATTCCCCTCACTAGTCGTGTCTAAATCCATCTGATACTGTAACCCAATACCTCTGAAGAAAGTGCTAAGAAGTTGCACTTCGTTGAACCCGTGATGTGGACAATCTCTCTGGTATGACTTCAATCTAATCCAGGAATTTCTGAAAGACTCTGAAGGTTCTTGTGAAAAAGTTACAATCTTGCTCCTTAGATCTTTTGCTCTCGCGTGATCAAAGAAGTTACACAAGAAAGCGTTCTTGATGTCATTCCAGGATGTCAGAGATCCCGATGGTAGCTGCTTAAGCCAATATGAAGCTTCTCCAGCGAGTGAGTATTTGATGAGCTTACAGAAAAGATAGTCCTCATGGACTCCATTGGCTTTAATAGCAGTCCCTAGATCCTCAAATTCCTCCAGATGATCCATAGGGTGCTCATGATGCAATCCATGGTAAGGCGTCTGCGCTACAAGTCCGAAGAAAGTGGGCTTGATCTCAGAATCATTTCTTTGAAAGACTGGAGGACGAGTGGCAGATATGTTGGGGTATAACAGGTCTAGACGGTTGTAGTCAGCCAGTGTTCTCTGACCAGCTTGGGCATTAGCTTCAGGTTGAGCTACTCAGCGTCAGCTTCTACTTATGCATCAGGGATTACAACCCCCTGATCTTCTATCTTTTGACCTCCTGCATTACGCAGGTGACCGTTCAGATCACGCAAGTCTCCATTCTCATTCTGAACCAATACAATAGTCACAACCATCTGAGATCGTCTGCTGTCGTCGATTGATGCATGTAGGTGTTTTTTGATCGATGCGGTGTGGTCAACGTCGATCGATGCTCGAGTTCTTATGTCGGTTGATGCTATCAGCAAAGAGGTTTCAGTCAATGCTTAGTAGATGCCGTCGATAGATGCTTGATGTCTTTCTTTACAGATTGTACGTTCGAGCTTCTCTGGGTCTGAGAATAGTAGTTCTTGTCATTTACTGCTCCTGGTACTCTCTTGCATGTACTTGAAAAACAAAGAAAAGAAGAATTCAGTAACTTGAAAGTAAAACAAACCTAGACTAAATCTTAGAAATTAAATTTAATGGCGATCAATGCTCCCTAGAAACGGCGCCAAATTTGACCTGGTGTGTTTATTGTTCTAGCAAGGTATAAATATTCTAAACAATTTACTATCAAATTAACCCTTAATCCTAACACACAAATTAAAATAATACTCTTGCCAAGAGAGATCATTTGTAGTACTTAGGGATCCAATCCACAGAGAACAATGGCACACAATATATTTTTTATTTCTAAAGACTAAGCTAGGTAGATATATATAAATTACTAGTAAGTAATCAATTAAGAAAATATTCATTATCAAGAAGTATAGATGAAATATGGAAATATGATAATAATGCAAATATAGAAATATGACACTAATGCAAATATGTAATTAAACTTAACTAAGATGTAAATATGCTAGATCTAGAGTTTCAGGCTTAATGGATTATAGGGAATAGGAAGCACGGAAATGTAAATATTCTAGAACTCAAATATTACCTATTCTGACCATTTTAACTCTAACTCTCATATGCAAGTAAAAGGAAAGACCATCGATCGACGACTAAGACTTGATGTCGATCGATGGTGAAATCAGAAGGAAGTGTGACGAGATTTGATGTGTTCACCAAGCTAATTAGATTAGCTCTCGCATACGCCTAAAAACCTAGGTCAATGGAGTCTATTATGGCACAAAACCTACTCTCGTTGTCGTCCATGTCCTACTTTTGAGATCCTAGTTAGCTACTCTATAATGCAAGCATTAAGCACAACACAATTGATGAATATTATCTCAACCTAGAAATCTTACTTTTGGGCTAATTCATGATTGCCATTATTCAACCCTAAATCTAGCTGAGGACTAGTCAGACATAATAAAAGTAATAATAGTAGTCTGAATATAATGCATAGATAAATACTGGAGTTCCAATACAAATCTCCCTGAGGAGTTATGAATCTTCTTCCCTAAAACCTTAAAACTATAATAGAAAACTAAACTCTCTTTTCCTAACTCTCTCCAACTTTTCACCACACTTCTTCTGTGTGTAATACATAAAGTATAAATATACAACCCTAAAATCTAAGTCAAATCTCTTCCATGGTAACTTGTTCATTTGTCTCTAACTTGGGCTTGGGATCGGCTGTCTGCGAATATGTCATCAGTCATTGGAAAGTGTGCAACATTTATCGATCTTGGTCTTGTACCATCGGTCGACGCCAATATAGTGTCGTCAATCGATGATTGTTTTGTACTTCGACTCTCTCAATGATCAGCTATGAATTCTTCTCTTCTAAATGTTCCAAAAGCTCTATGTATCTCCATATATCTCAAAAATGTAACTGGACCTGTACAGACCATAAAACATAGTCTAGACGCACATAATAGACCCTAAATAGAGCCTATAACATGGCCTAAACTAGTAATAAATAGGGTATGTCAATATCTTTTTAAGAATTTTTCTAATTCCTCCCCCTAACACTAGAAAATAATCCTAATTAAAATGACAATCAACAAATCGTGCTGTAAACATATCACTAGTTACCGGTTTAAGATAATTTATTATATTTGAAGACATATAACCCACGCATATTTCCAATCTCATATGTGGGCCCATTTTGTTATTTTTGGCAGAGCTATTGGAATATAGACCGCACACCCAAGGATACGGAGATGGAATACATCTAGATACTGCCGAGATGACAATTGTAATGGGGAGTATTTATGATCTGCACTCGTTGTCAGCCGAATCAGTACAGCCACATGTAAAATAGCATGACCCCATACTGAGATTGGGAGCTTTGTTCTCAATCAACGGTATTGCAATCAACTCCAACGGTTTTATCAACGACTCGGCCATGCCATTTTGTGTATGAACATGGGGAACTAGATGCTCCATATTAATCCCTACTGACATACAATAATCATTAAAGGGTTCTGATGTAAATTTACTAGCATGATCAAGCCTTACTTTCTTAATGGTATACTATGATAAATGCGTTCTCAGCTTTATTATTTGGGCAATGAACTTTTCGAAAGCCGTATTTCTTGTCATCAAAAGAGAGACATTTGACCATCTACTAGATGCGTCAATCAGTACCATGAAATACTTAAACAGCCCGCATGGTGGGTGGATCGGCCCCATATATCACCATGAATTCTTTCAAAAAATAATTGTGATTCATGTCCAACTTTTGATGGTAATGGCCGAGTTATAAATTTTCCTTGAAAACATGCATTACATGTAAAATCGACCGTTTACAAAATTCTCTCATTTTTCAATAGATGACCATTCAAATTTTGCATTATTTTCTCATCATCACTGAAGTAGGATGTCCTAGCCTCTCATGCTTGACTTTAAACTTACTATTAAACTTTAGGTTTATTGTGCCATAGGTCTCAGTCATGTTTATTTTCGTACAAAATAGTCTAGAGAATAACATTTTTAACTCTTACAATATATGTTTCCTCTCAGAATTAATGCAAAGATATTCAATATAATATTTCCTCATAGTCTCGATATCTATATCTTTGGATATCCTTTAATCTTATCAAATTTCTATGAGACTCAGGGGAGTATAATGCATTGCTTGTTTCAATTTTCCTCCCCCGTGGCATTGAAAACTAACTCTTTGAGAGCCCTTAATAATCTATGCACTATTAGATATTGTACTTACGCTTCTAGTGTAATCTTTTATTTTTGAAACTGGAGAAATATTTCTTATCTTTAGTTATCATATGCGTTTAACCACTATCTACCAAATACATATTTCCATCCATAATCTTAAAGTCTGAATCTGTAAAATATAAGTAGAAGCTAATCACTATTAAAATTCTAATCGACATTTTAGCGCATGCCTAACTAACCAAAATTAGTTGTATATGTATAATTGATTTTTCTGTAGTTATTTAAACTTTAATTTATAGAAATTTGGAACTATAATGCTGATAGTGACAAATAGTTTTTTTTATCTGACTATTATAAATTGTGAAGGTGTGAATTGTTTTGTGGTTTAGTGTCAATACTTGAAGACCGATTTACAAATGGTTTTAGCACAGCTTTGAGCGGTTTGGCCTATTTTTCTTAAGGAAAATAATGTACTATATACAGGGCCAGACACTTGATTAAGGTTCATAAAACATGGGTTATAGGTGCCAGATTTTATGAAAATTGTAAAGGCACCAAAATACAAAGATGTCAGTTTAGTGTAGTGGTTTAAGATTTGTTAGAGCAGTTCCATTGATATATTCTAGATAGAATATTTCAGATTAAAAAAAAATCAAAAATATAAAAAGCATGAGTGAAACGAGAAACAGATTTGTGTATGAAAAGTTCTAACACATTTATAAGAATCTCATATACCCACATGTCTTTCTCCTATTGGATTTACTTTAAAAAGTAAAACAAAAAATAATTTTAAAATAAAAATTGATTAAAATAATAATATTTTTGGTTAGAGATATCCAAAATCAAAATTCACTAATAAAGTTTTTCTTAGTTCCTTTTCATGTGAAATGTTCAAATCCAACTTTCGTCCCTTTCCCCTTTAATTTTCCTATTCATAATAATCATATGAGATGAGATGCCTCCGATTTCTAAAAAATACTATTGTTCTCTAAAATAATCTTGGTTTCCTTTTAATTATGTATAAAATAAATATTAAACAAAAATCTATTCTTTTATAACTTCTGAATTCTCCATGTAAGTCTTAACTTATATATCTACTATTTTCATAATTATTATAATCTTTTTAAGAATTATCTCTGTCTGAAATTCTTTGTAAGATTCAACAAAATTTTACAAGTTGAAATTAACATTAACCTGATTTGATTAATTTATAATTGTTTTTATTTATAGATAGAAACATGTATTTAAGGAACTTTTGTTTTGAATTTTTTTGGACGACCTTATTTGATTAGGAATTTCATATTGAATAAAACTGAACAAAAATAAACGACAAAGATGGTTGAGATGTTAGAATTTCTAAACATAATGAATGTTTGTAATTCGAACATAAATATTGCTTATTGTACATTACTAACAATTTTTGTTTTCCTCCTGAGGGGAAATCCAGCTTTTAGGAGCAAGGAGCAAGAAACTAAGGGAGAAGAATATCATCCCTATACTCGGAACTTGAGACTCTTTCATGGGCAATGGAATGCATGCTACAACTATCGACATGCCAGGCTTTTGACACCAACTGTAAAGATCTAATTTTGATGATTCAAGATCCATGAACATGGCCAAACTTTCTAATAAACTCAAGGAATTTTTAAGAGTACATACTATTCTCAGATTTCTCGATTGTGTTTATTCCTCGTTCTGAAAATGTATCGACCAATTCATTAGCTAAGATAGTAATATCCTTTCACATAGACATGTACTACATTGGTTGTTCTGTTCCAGTCTTATTTCCTAGACCATTTCAAGTTTGAGTAATATAATAACCGTTTGAGAGAAAAAAAAACAGTTGATATTTTCATATTGAATCTTATAAGAAAGTGTCTACATTTGACTATAATATTAATAGGACCCGAACTGGATATAAGATTTGATCAGTTTTTTGAACTATTTTGTATAAAAATGGAAAGTATTGATATTAACATATTTTATTTTTAATAAATTTAATTTGAATATTTTTTATCAGTCTGACTAATATTTAAAATACAGGAAAATTAATGTAGCTAAGGGACATCATTTTTATTGTGATTAGTCACCAGTTAACACTTGACCAGCACTTAATATATCAACCATATAACATCCTAATTTGAGGTGAATATATATATATATATATATATATATATTCACCTATATATATGTAATAATTTCCGAGGATACTACAAGAAAGAAATATTATAGATAGCACATGAGATAGCATGTTTTACGTTAATGCTATAGTTGATATAAAAACTAGTTTAAGATAGCGTTTTCAAAATGCAAATGTTATTTTTGTTGTTTTCGGATTCTAAGTCTTTGTTCCAGATAACATATGTATAGTTGAAACACTATGTTTATTTTAGACGGAAAAGTCATATCATTTCCCGGCAAGGATTTATACTATATAGTTTTATTTAGTTGTACGGAGTTATACGTTATTCTACCGGGTAATAATGATGTTGAATTATACTAGTTATAATGAGTTATACTGAGTTATATCGAGTTATATTGAGTTATACTTAGTCCTACTGAGTGTAGATATACCGAGTACTACTGAGTTACACAGTTCTACAGAGTTATACTAGTTATATTGCATAATATTGAATACTACTGAGTTAGTTATAGCTACTTTGACTAAGTTATACTAGTTATACGTAATACTAATTACTAGTGCGTTCGATTGAGTTAGTAGTGCCGCTTTATACTAAATCCAGATCTGACGATCAAATAAATAAAAACACGAAAATACTTTGAAAAGGAGGAAAAAAACAACAAAAACTCTAAATAATTAAAAAAACAGATCTATAATGAACAAGAAGAACTCTAATAAAAAATCCAAAATATTTTTTTACAACCCTAAATCAAAAATCAAGGACAATAAAACTATAATCAAAGAAAACACTGATCTGAAGCGCGAGAAGAAAGAGATCTGAAGCGAATAGGTTGAGTCTTTGTCGTTTTGAACAAATTACGAAGAAGGATCACCATTGATGTTGTTTCCATCACTTCACTAGTTGTTTTCAATCACCTACAGCGGATCTCTTTCATTGTGTACAGAGAAAAAGAGAGGAATCGCAGAGAAAGAGTGAGAAAGTGAGGAAGAAGAGAGAAGAGAAAAAAATAAAATGAATAAAAGTTACTCGGCGTCAGTTTATTAAGATTAGGTTTATGGGTAGATTCGTAAATTCTCTATTTTCAATTAAAAAATAAATCAAAATAATATAATAATTGGAGTGGATCCTTGGGAGATTGGGTAATAAGACAAAGGGTAGATGAGAACTTGGCTCTCTTTCGACTTCAACACCGGAAAATATTAAACTCTTCGTAGTTCTATTTCTCTTTCTCTCAATAAAAACCCCTAATCTCAGTCTCTGCCTCCTTGTGCTTTGAACTCCCGAGACTTCTTCTGTTATCTCTCACTCAGACTTCATCTCTTCTCTCTGGCTATCGATCCCCTCAAACAAAAGACACCACTTGTTTGAATCTCTAGACAATATAGATGAGAGACGACACTTGAATCTCATTGCTGATTCCGGTGAAAACGCTTCTGCCCATATCTTCCCTTCATCACAATTTCATTTCCGGCGCCGTTTTCGTTTTTCGTTTTATATGTTTTGTGCTTTTGTTAATTAGGGTTTATCTAATCGTTTTTATATGTTCTAGGCTTGTTTTTATTAGGGTTTATCTAATCGTTTTGATTTGTTTTATATGCTCTGATTCGTTTTGAAACTTCAAGATTTTATGGGGATTTTTTTTGAATGATTTTCTTCATGGGTGTCGTGTTTCTCCTCTTATAACAGTTTGATGCTATATGTGAGTGTAACACATGGGCTGAAGCGCGAGAATAAAGAGATCTGAAGCGAATAGGTTGAGTCTTCATCGTTTTGAACAAATGACGAAGAAGAATCACCATTGATGTAGTTTCCATCACTTCACTAGTTGTTTTCAATCACCTACAGCGGATCTCTTTCATTGTGTACAGAGAAAAAGAGAGGAATCGCAGATAAAGAGTGAGAAAGTGAGGAAGAAGAGAGAAGAGAAAAAAATAAAATGAATAAAAGTTACTCGGCGTCAGTTTATTAAGATTAGGGTTATGGGTAGATTCGTAAATTCTATATTTTCAGTTTAAAAATAAATCAAAATAATATAATAATTGGAGTGGATCTTGGGAGATTGGGTAATAAGACATAGGGTAGAAGAGAACTTGGCTCTCTTTCGACTTCAACACCGGAAAATATTAAACTCTTCGTAGTTCTATTTCTCTTTCTCTCAATAAAAACCCCTAATCTCAGTCTCTGCCTCCTTGTGCTTTGAACTCCCGAGACTTCTTCTGTTATCTCTCACTCAGACATCATCTCTTCTCTCTGGCTATCGATCCCCTCAAACAAAAGACACCACTTGTTTGAATCTCTAGACAATATAGATGAGAGACGACGCTTGAATCTCATTGCTGATTCCGGTGAAAACGCTTCTGCTCATATCTTCCCATCATCACAATTTCATTTCCGGCGCCGTTTTCGTTTTTCGTTTTATATGTTTTGTGCTGTTGTTAATTAGGGTTTATCTAATCGTTTTTATATGTTCTAGGCTTGTTTTTATTAGGGTTTATCTAATCGTTTTGATTTGTTTTATATGCTCTGATTCGTTTTGAAACTTCAAGATTTTATGGGGTTTTTTTTTGAATGATTTTCTTCATGGGTGTCGTGTTTCTCCTCTTATAGCAGTTTGATGCTATATGTGAGTGTAACACATGGGCTGAAGCGCGAGAAGAAAGAGATCTGAAGCGAATAGGTTGAGTCTTCATCGTTTTGACCAAATGACGAAGAAGAATCACCATTGATGTTGTTTCCATCACTTCCCTAGTTGTTTTCAATCACCTACAGCGGATCTCTTTCATTGTGTACAGAGAAAAAGAGAGGAATCGCAGAGAAAGAGTGAGAAAGTGAGGAAGAAGAGAGAAGAGAAAAAAAATAAAATGAATAAAAGTTACTCGGCGTCAGTTTATTAAGATTAAGGTTATGGGTAGATTCGTAAATTCTCTATTTTCAGTTTAAAAATAAATCAAAATAATATAAGAATTGGAGTGGATCCTTGGGAGATTGGGTAATAAGACATAGGGTAGAAGAGAACTTGGCTCTCTTTCGACTTCAACACCGGAAAATATTAAACTCTTCGTAGTTCTATTTCTCTTTCTCTCAATAAAAACCCCTAATCTCAGTCTCTGCCTCCTTGTGCTTTGAACTCCCGAGACTTCTTCTGTTATCTCTCACTCAGACATCATCTCTTCTCTCTGGCTATCGATCCCCTCAAACAAAAGACACCACTTGTTTGAATCTCTAGACAATATAGATGAGAGACGACGCTTGAATCTCATTGCTGATTCCGGTGAAAACGCTTCTGCTCATATCTTCCCATCATCACAATTTCATTTCCGGCGCCGTTTTCGTTTTTCGTTTTATATGTTTTGTGCTGTTGTTAATTAGGGTTTATCTAATCGTCTTTATATGTTCTAGGCTTGTTTTTATTAGGGTTTATCTAATCGTTTTGCTTTGTTTTATATGCTCTGATTCGTTTTGAAACTTCAAGATTTTATGGGGTTTTTTTTTGAATGATTTTCTTCATGGGTGTCATGTTTCTCCTCTTATAACAGTTTGATGCTATATGTGAGTGTAACACATGGGCTGAAGCGCGAGAAGAAAGAGATCTGAAGCGAATAGGTTGAGTCTTCATCGTTTTGAACAAATGACGAAGAAGAATCACCATTGATGTTGTTTCCATCACTTCACTAGTTGTTTTCTATCACCTACAGCGGATCTCTTTCATTGTGTACAGAGAAAAAGAGAGGAATCGCAGAGAAAGAGTGAGAAAGTGAGGAAGAAGAGAGAAGAGACAAAAATAAAATGAATAAAAGTTACTCGGCGTCAGTTTATTAAGATTAGGGTTATGGGTAGATTCGTAAATTCTCTATTTTCAATTTAAAAATAAATCAAAATAATATAATAATTGGAGTGGATCCTTGGGAGATTGGGTAATAAGACATAGGGTAGAAGAGAACTTGGCTCTCTTTCGACTTCAACAACGGAAAATATTAAACTCTTCGTAGTTTATTTCTCTTTCTCTCAATAAAAACCCCTAATCTCAGTCTCTGCCTCCTTGTGCTTTGAACTCCCGAGACTTCTTCTGTTATCTCTCACTCAGACATCATCTCTTCTCTCTGGCTATCGATCCCCTCAAACAAAAGACACCACTTGTTTGAATCTCTAGACAATATAGATGAGAGACGACGCTTGAATCTCATTGCTGATTCCGGTGAAAACGCTTCTGCTCATATCTTCCCATCATCACAATTTCATTTCCGGCGCCGTTTTCGTTTTTCGTTTTATATGTTTTGTGCTGTTGTTAATTAGGGTTTATCTAATCGTTTTTATATGTTCTAGGCTTGTTTTTATTAGGGTTTATCTAATCGTTTTGATTTGTTTTATATGCTCTAATTCGTTTTGAAACTTCAAGATTTTATGGGGTTTTTTTTTGAATGATTTTCTTCATGGGTGTCGTGTTTCTCCTCTTATAACAGTTTGATGCTATATGTGAGTGTAACACATGGGCTGAAGCGCGAGAAGAAAGAGATCTGAAGCGAATAGGTTGAGTCTTCATCGTTTTGAACAAATGACGAAGAAGAATCACCATTGATGTTGTTTCCATCACTTCACTAGTTGTTTTCAATCACCTACAGCGGATCTCTTTCATTGTGTACAGAGAAAAAGAGAGGAATCGCAGAGAAAGAGTGAGAAAGTGAGGAAGAAGAGAGAAGAGAAAAAAATAAAATGAATAAAAGTTACTCGGCGTCAGTTTATTAAGATTAAGATTATGGGTAGATTCGTAAATTCTCTATTTTCAGTTTATAAATAAATCAAAATAATATAATAATTGGAGTTGATCCTTGGGAGATTGGGTAATAAGACATAGGGTAGAAGAGAACTTGGCTCTCTTTCGACTTCAACACCGGAAAATATTAAACTCTTCGTAGTTCTATTTCTCTTTCTCTCAATAAAAATCCCTAATCTCAGTCTCTGCCTCCTTGTGCTTTGAACTCCCGAGACTTCTTTTGTTATCTCTCACTCAGACTTCATCTCTTCTCTCTGGCTATCGATCCCCTCAAGCAAAAGACACCACTTGTTTGAATCTCTAGACAATATAGATGAGAGACGACGCTTGAATCTCATTGCTGATTCCGGTGAAAACGCTTCTGCTCATATCTTCCCATCATCACAATTTCATTTCCGGCGCCGTTTTCGTTTTTCGTTTTATATGTTCTGTGCTTTTGTTTATTAGGGTTTATCTAATCATTTTTATATGTTCTACGCTTGTTTTTATTAGGGTTTATCTAATTGTTTTGATTTGTTTTATATGCTCTGATTCGTTTTGAAACTTCAAGATTTTATGGGGGTTTTTTTTGAATGATTTTCTTCATGGGTGTCGTGTTTGTCCTCTTATAACAGTTTGATGCTATATGTGAGTGTAACACATGGGCTGAAGCGCGAGAAGAAAGAGATCTGAAGCGAATAGGTTGAGTCTTCATCGTTTTGAACAAATGACGAAGAAGAATTACCATTGATGTTGTTTCCATCACTTCACTAGTTGTTTTCAATCACCTACAGCGGATCTCTTTCATTGTGTACAGAGAAAAAGAGAGGAATCGCAGAGAAAGAGTGAGAAAGTGAGTTAGAAGAGAGAAGAGAAAAAAATAAAATGAATAAAAGTTACTCGGCGTCAGTTTATTAAGATTAGGGTTATGGGTAGATTCGTAAATTCTCTATTTTCAGTTTATAAATAAATCAAAATAATATAATAATTGGAGTTGATCCTTGGGAGATTGGGTAATAAGACATAGGGTAGAAGAGAGCTTGGCTCTCTTTCGACTTCAACACCGGAAAATATTAAACTCTTCGTAGTTCTATTTCTCTTTCTCTCAATAAAAATCCCTAATCTCAGTCTCTGCCTCCTTGTGCTTTGAACTCCCGAGACTTCTTTTGTTATCTCTCACTCAGACTTCATCTCTTCTCTCTGGCTATCGATCCCCTCAAGCAAAAGACACCACTTGTTTGAATCTCTAGACAATATAGATGAGAGACGACACTTGAATCTCATTGCTGATTCCGGTGAAAACGCTTCTGCCCATATCTTCCCTTCATCACAATTTCATTTCCGACGCCGTTTTCGTTTTTCGTTTTATATGTTTTGTGCTTTTTTTAATTAGGGTTTATCTAATCGTTTTTATATGTTCTAGGCTTGTTTTTATTAGGGTTTATCTAATCGTTTTGATTTGTTTTATATGCTCTGATTCGTTTTGAAACTTCAAGATTTTATGGGGATTTTTTTTGAATGATTTTCTTCATGGGTGTCGTGTTTCTCCTCTTATAACAGTTTGATGCTATATGTGAGTGTAACACATGGGCTGAAGCGCGAGAATAAAGAGATCTGAAGCGAATAGGTTGAGTCTTCATCGTTTTGAACAAATGACGAAGAAGAATCACCATTGATGTAGTTTCCATCACTTCACTAGTTGTTTTCAATCACCTACAGCGGATCTCTTTCATTGTGTACAGAGAAAAAGAGAGGAATCGCAGATAAAGAGTGAGAAAGTGAGGAAGAAGAGAGAAGAGAAAAAAATAAAATGAATAAAAGTTACTCGGCGTCAGTTTATTAAGATTAGGGTTATGGGTAGATTCGTAAATTCTATATTTTCAGTTTAAAAATAAATCAAAATAATATAATAATTGGAGTGGATCTTGGGAGATTGGGTAATAAGACATAGGGTAGAAGAGAACTTGGCTCTCTTTCGACTTCAACACCGGAAAATATTAAACTCTTCGTAGTTCTATTTCTCTTTCTCTCAATAAAAACCCCTAATCTCAGTCTCTGCCTCCTTGTGCTTTGAACTCCCGAGACTTCTTCTGTTATCTCTCACTCAGACTTCATCTCTTCTATCTGGCTATCGATCCCCTCAAACAAAAGACACCACTTGTTTGAATCTCTAGACAATATAGATGAGAGACGACGCTTGAATCTCATTGCTGATTCCGGTGAAAACGCTTCTGCTCATATCTTCCCATCATCACAATTTCATTTCCGGCGCCGTTTTCGTTTTTCGTTTTATATGTTTTGTGCTGTTGTTAATTAGGGTTTATCTAATCGTTTTTATATGTTCTAGGCTTGTTTTTATTAGGGTTTATCTAATCGTTTTGCTTTGTTTTATATGCTCTGATTCGTTTTGAAACTTCAAGATTTTATGGGGTTTTTTTTTGAATGATTTTCTTCATGGGTGTCATGTTTCTCCTCTTATAACAGTTTGATGCTATATGTGAGTGTAACACATGGGCTGAAGCGCGAGAAGAAAGAGATCTGAAGCGAATAGGTTGAGTCTTCATCGTTTTGAACAAATGACGAAGAAGAATCACCATTGATGTTGTTTCCATCACTTCACTAGTTGTTTTCTATCACCTACAGCGGATCTCTTTCATTGTGTACAGAGAAAAAGAGAGGAATCGCAGAGAAAGAGTGAGAAAGTGAGGAAGAAGAGAGAAGAGACAAAAATAAAATGAATAAAAGTTACTCGGCGTCAGTTTATTAAGATTAGGGTTATGGGTAGATTCGTAAATTCTCTATTTTCAATTTAAAAATAAATCAAAATAATATAATAATTGGAGTGGATCCTTGGGAGATTGGGTAATAAGACATAGGGTAGAAGAGAACTTGGCTCTCTTTCGACTTCAACACCGGAAAATATTAAACTCTTCGTAGTTCTATTTCTCTTTCTCTCAATAAAAACCCCTAATCTCAGTCTCTGCCTCCTTGTGCTTTGAACTCCCGAGACTTCTTCTGTTATCTCTCACTCAGACTTCATCTCTTCTCTCTGGCTATCGATCCCCTCAAACAAAAGACACCACTTGTTTGAATCTCTAGACAATATAGATGAGAGACGACGCTTGAATCTCATTGCTGATTCCGGTGAAAACGCTTCTGCTCATATCTTCCCATCATCACAATTTCATTTCCGGCGCCGTTTTCGTTTTTCGTTTTATATGTTTTGTGCTTTTGTTAATTAGGGTTTATCTAATCGTTTTTATATGTTCTAGGCTTGTTTTTATTAGGGTTTATCTAATCGTTTTGATTTGTTTTATATGCTCTGATTCGTTTTGAAACTTCAAGATTTTATGGGGTTTTTTTTTGAATGATTTTCTTCATGGGTGTCGTGTTTCTCCTCTTATAACAGTTTGATGCTATATGTGAGTGTAACACATGGGCTGAAGCGCGAGAAGAAAGAGATCTGAAGCGAATAGGTTGAGTCTTCATCGTTTTGAACAAATGACGAAGAAGAATCACCATTGATGTTGTTTCCATCACTTCACTAGTTGTTTTCAATCACCTACAGCGGATCTCTTTCATTGTGTACAGAGAAAAAGAGAGGAATCGCAGAGAAAGAGTGAGAAAGTGAGGAAGAAGAGAGAAGAGAAAAAAATAAAATGAATAAAAGTTACTCGGCGTCAGTTTATTAAGATTAGGGTTATGGGTAGATTCGTAAATTCTCTATTTTCAATTTAAATATAAATCAAAATAATATAATAATTGGAGTGGATCCTTGGGAGATTGGGTAATAAGACATAGGGTAGAAGAGAACTTGGCTCTCTTTCGACTTCAACAACGGAAAATATTAAACTCTTCGTAGTTCTATTTCTCTTTCTCTCAATAAAAACCCCTAATCTCAGTCTCTGCCTCCTTGTGCTTTGAACTCCCGAGACTTCTTTTGTTATCTCTCACTCAGACTTCATCTCTTCTCTCTGGCTATCGATCCCCTCAAACAAAAGACACCACTTGTTTGAATCTCTAGACAATATAGATGAGAGACGACGCTTGAATCTCATTGCTGATTCCGGTGAAAACGCTTCTGCTCATATCTTCCCATCATCACAATTTCATTTCCGGCGCCGTTTTCGTTTTTCGTTTTATATGTTCTGTGCTTTTGTTAAGTAGGGTTTATCTAATCGTTTTTATATGTTCTACGCTTGTTTTTATTAGGGTTTATCTAATTGTTTTGATTTGTTTTATATGCTCTGATTCGTTTTCAAACTTCAAGATTTTATGGGGGTTTTTTTTGAATGATTTTCTTCATGGGTGTCGTGTTTGTCCTCTTATAACAGTTTGATGCTATATGTGAGTGTAACACATGGGCTGAAGCGCGAGAAGAAAGAGATCTGAAGCGAATAGGTTGAGTCTTCATCGTTTTGAACAAATGACGAAGAAGAATTACCATTGATGTTGTTTCCATCACTTCACTAGTTGTTTTCAATCACCTACAGCGAATCTCTTTCATTGTGTACAGAGAAAAAGAGAGGAATCGCAGAGAAAGAGTGAGAAAGTGAGGAAGAAGAGAGAAGAGAAAAAAATAAAATGAATAAAAGTTACTCGGCGTCAGTTTATTAAGATTAGGGTTATGGGTAGATTCGTAAATTCTCTATTTTCAATTTAAATATAAATCAAAATAATATAATAATTGGAGTGGATCCTTGGGAGATTGGGTAATAAGACAAAGGGTAGATGAGAACTTGGCTCTCTTTCGACTTCAACACCGGAAAATATTAAACTCTTCGTAGTTCTATTTCTCTTTCTCTCAATAAAAACCCCTAATCTCAGTCTCTGCCTCCTTGTGCTTTGAACTCCCGAGACTTCTTTTGTTATCTCTCACTCAGACTTCATCTCTTCTCTCTGGCTATCGATCCCCTCAAGCAAAAGACACCACTTGTTTGAATCTCTAGACAATATAGATGAGAGACGACGCTTGAATCTCATTGCTGATTCCGGTGAAAACGCTTCTGCTCATATCTTCCCATCATCACAATTTCATTTCCGGCGCCGTTTTCGTTTTTCGTTTTATATGTTCTGTGCTTTTGTTAAGTAGGGTTTATCTAATCGTTTTTATATGTTCTACGCTTGTTTTTATTAGGGTTTATCTAATTGTTTTGATTTGTTTTATATGCTCTGATTCGTTTTCAAACTTCAAGATTTTATGGGGGTTTTTTTTGAATGATTTTCTTCATGGGTGTCGTGTTTGTCCTCTTATAACAGTTTGATGCTATATGTGAGTGTAACACATGGGCTGAAGCGCGAGAAGAAAGAGATCTGAAGCGAATAGGTTGAGTCTTCATCGTTTTGAACAAATGACGAAGAAGAATTACCATTGATGTTGTTTCCATCACTTCACTAGTTGTTTTCAATCATCTACAGCGGATCTCTTTCATTGTGTACAGAGAAAAAGAGAGGAATCGCAGAGAAAGAGTGAGAAAGTGAGTTAGAAGAGAGAAGAGAAAAAAATAAAATGAATAAAAGTTACTCGGCGTCAGTTTATTAAGATTAGGGTTATGGGTTGATTCGTAAATTCTCTATTTTCAATTTAAAAATAAATCAAAATAATATAATAATTGGAGTGGATCCTTGGGAGGTTGGGTAATAAGACATAGGGTAGAAGAGAACTTGGCTCTGTTTCGACTTCAACACCGGAAAATATTACACTCTTCGTAGTTCTATTTCTCTCTCTCAATAAAAACCCCTAATCTCAGTCTCTGCCTCCTTGTGCTTTGAACTCCCGAGACTTCTTCTGTTATCTCTCACTCAGACTTCATCTCTTCTATCTGGCTATCGATCCCCTCAAACAAAAGACACCACTTGTTTGAATCTCTAGACAATATAGATGAGAGCCGACGCTTGAATCTCATTGCTGATTCCGGTGAAAACGCTTCTGCTCATATCTTCCCATCATCACAATTTCATTTCCGGCGCCGTTTTCGTTTTTCGTTTTATATGTTTTGTGCTTTTGTTAATTAGGGTTTATCTAATCGTTTTTATATGTTCGACGCTTGTTTTTATTAGGGTTTATCTAATCGTTTTGATTTGTTTTATATGCTCTGATTCGTTTTGAAACTTCAAGATTTTATGGGTTTTTTTTTGAATGATTTTCTTCATGGGTGTCGTGTTTCTCCTCTTATAACAGTTTGATGCTATATGTGAGTGTAACACATGGGCTGAAGTGCGAGAAGAAAGAGATCTGAAGCGAATAGGTTGAGTCTTCATCGTTTTGAACAAATGACGAAGAAGAATCACCATTGATGTTGTTTCCATCACTTCACTAGTTGTTTTCAATCACCTACAGCGGATCTCTTTCATTGTGTACAGAGAAAAAGAGAGGAATCGCAGAGAAAGAGTGAGAAAGTGAGGAAGAAGAGAGAAGAGAAAAAAATAAAATGAATAAAAGTTACTCGGCGTCAGTTTATTAAGATTAGGGTTATGGGTAGATTCGTAAATTCTCTATTTTCAATTTAAATATAAATCAAAATAATATAATAATTGGAGTGGATCCTTGGGAGATTGGGTAATAAGACATAGGGTAGAAGAGAACTTGGCTCTCTTTCAACTTCAACACCGGAAAATATTAAACTCTTCGTAGTTCTATTTCTCTTTCTCTCAATTAAAACCCCTAATCTCAGTCTCTGCCTCCTTGTGCTTTGAACTCCCGAGACTTCTTCTGTTATCTCTCACTCAGACTTCATCTCTTCTCTCTGGCTATCGATCCCCTCCAACAAAAGACACCACTTGTTTGAATCTCTAGACAATATAGATGAGAGACGACGCTTGAATCTCATTGCTGATTCCGGTGAAAACGCTTCTGCTCATATCTTCCCATCATCACAATTTCATTTCCGGCGCCGTTTTCGTTTTTCGTTTTATATGTTTTGTGCTTTTGTTAATTAGGGTTTATCTAATCGTTTTTATATGTTCTAGGCTTGTTTTTATTAGGGTTTATCTAATCGTTTTGATTTGTTTTATATGCTCTGATTCGTTTTGAAACTTCAAGATTTTATGGGGGTTTTTTTTTTAATGATTTTCTTCATGGGTGTCGTGTTTCTCCTCTTATAACAGTTTGATGCTATATGTGAGTGTAACACATGGTTGATTATAGATTTTTTTGGTGTATACTTCTCTGTTTGGGTCTTTAATACAAATCTCTTTTTGGGATTTAGATGCACTTTACAAACATTTATATCTGCTTTCTTTATGTTGTTTCACTTTCAGGTTGCTAGCTGAAATCTAATAGAAGAATCCTGGTTCAAAGAAGAAGAAGAAGTTCAGATTCTCCCTCAAAAGTCAGTCTCTATTCTTTATATATGTTTCTCTTCTTTTAGTATAATTGTATTGAGTGCTTTGAGTGTGCATAATGTTAAGTTAGATGGGTAAACTCACCTAAAATCAATTGGTGATAAGTAGATTGGTCCATTCCTACTACTATGAGAGATTTTGTTTCTAATGCGCTCATTCGAGATGATCGCTCTTTGAACGTCAATATCAGAACGTTTGGATAACGATTGATGGGAAAATGTTGGCCATATCGATGTGCACTGGTGATAAACTCAGATAAAATAAATTGGTGATAAGTAGATTGACCTATTCCAACTACTGTGGGAGATTTTTTGTCTCTAATGCGCTTATTCGAGATGATCGCTCTTTGCGCGTCAATTTCGGAATATTCGAGCAACGATTGATGGGAAAATTTTCGGCCAGATCGATGTGCATAATGTTGGAATACGTGTATCGGACTCTTATACCATGTTAAGTTAGACGGGTAAACTCCCCTAAAACCAATTGGTGATAAGTGGAGTGGCCCATCTATCTTATTGAAGTGAGTGTGTTTTTACGTTCTAATAGGGTATAAATATCCTAAAATAACAGCAGTCAAATTAACCCTTAATCCGAACAGACAATATAATAATACACTTGTTAAGAGAGATCGAGTGTAGTACTTAGGGACCGAATCCACAGAGAACAATGACATACAATAGATTTCTTATTTCTGAAGGCTAAGCTAGGTAAAATATATATTGGTAGCAAGTAATCAGGTCAAGGAAATATTCCTTATTAGAAGGTATAGATTCAATATGGAAGAATTATAGTAATGTAAATATGGAAATGTGCTAGTAATGTAAATATGGAAATATGCTAATAATGTAAATATGGAAATATGCTAGATCTAGGGTTTCAGGCAAGTGGATTATAGTAAAAGAGACAAGCTCTCGCATGCACGCCTAACCTATTGACTAAGTCCAATGTCTCAGCTCTCGCTTGTTGACACGGAATGACCGTCGATCGATGGCAATGATCCTGCGTCGATCGATGGCAATGATCCTGCGTCGATCGATGGTTTCTTGAGTCAAGCGTTATGATCTAATTCGATAAGTTCACTAGATTTACTAAATCAACTCTCGTTTGTTTCTAGCAACCTACCTCAACATAATAGATTTTAGTAGTAGACCATGCTCTCTCTTGCGCCTATATATCCAATTATCAGGGTTCTAGTTAGCTACTCTAGAACACACGCAATAAACACAATTTTATTAATAGATATAATAATGACCTTAATAATTCTATTGTTTGGCTAACCCATCAGTACCATTGATAAACCCTAAACCTAGTTGATAACTACTCAGACATAATTAAGTAAGAATAAATCTGAATAAAATGCATAGATAGAATATTGGGGTTTCAAAGCACACTTAGAACACTTAGCACCCTTAATACTAGCACACTCACAAGCACACGTACAAGCACACTTACAAGCACACCGCTTCTGGTGCAATACATAATAAATATAAAACCCTAAAATCTAGGTCAAAACTCGTCCAAGGGTAATCTTGTATCATGTCTCTAACTTGGGCTTGAAAGTCGACTGTCTGCAAACTGGACATCGATCGATGGCAGATGTGCAACGTCGATCTTGGTAATGTAACATCAGTCAACGCCTACGTTGTATCGTCAATCGATGGTAATCCCGTACTTCAATTCTCTTCAATGACCAGCTACGGATTATTCCTCTCCAAATGCTCCAAAAGCTCCAAGTATCTCCATCTATCTCGAAAAACGTACATGGACCTGTAAAAACCTCAAAACATAGCCTAAACACACATAACATACCCTAAATAAAGTCTATAACATGGTCTAAAACTGGTAATAAATAGGCTATATCAACTCCCCCAGACTGAACATATTTGTTGTCCTCAAGAAAACAAGCCTGTGAAAGAGGTTTTGAAAAGCGGAGACTCACATATTGTCTAAGTATAACTGTCACATTGCCTTTATTGCAACCACATCCATCAAGCCAATCACAGTAAAACTTTATATACCCTATCCTAGTATATCAGCGAAATCCATTCTACCAACAACTTAGTCAATATTAGTTTGACTCGCCCCTCTACTGATTTCATTTCTTTGCATAAAATAAAAGTGCAGGCTTTACCTTGGGAGTATCGATCAAGGGACACATGGACTCTTACCTCTGCAAGTATTTTACGAACACACATGCAGCCTTCTCAGATTCCTTTACTCTCTCTCTTCTCACTTGTTCTCAGTCAATGTCTCCTTTGTATTTGAGGGTATCATTTTATGTTTTTTAATTAAGTGAGATACTTGGATAGGCGTCCATGAATTAAGCATAATGGTTTTTGCCACAAGATCATGTTCACTTCTTTTTGACCTTTATCTCTTTCTAGGATCATATGAATCAAGCTTTAACGGTTGTAGTCACCAAATCATGTCCAACTCCTTTTTAAACTGAAGGGGAGAGAGA
The DNA here is from genome assembly GCA_905132885.1 of Moricandia moricandioides. Taxonomy (NCBI): domain Eukaryota; kingdom Viridiplantae; phylum Streptophyta; class Magnoliopsida; order Brassicales; family Brassicaceae; genus Moricandia; species Moricandia moricandioides. Next base: position 113,607 of record CAJHQQ010000135.1, read on the forward strand.
GGGGAATCAGAAGCACACAGACTTTTACCTTCAAGACTTGCAGAAGGAATCTGATCCAATGTATACCAAATCCCAAAGCAAGCAAATAACGTCAGGATTAGTATTGGAAATCAGCTTGGTTTCCACCAAACTTTTTAAGCAAGTGTGATATAGTGGCATGATGATCCACTTTGGTATCTCTAGTAATCTCTGCAAATAACCTTTTAAGAATGGTGCTTATAGCATGGCTAGGCACTAATAAATTTTGATCATAGTCATCTTCTTGACTCAATAAAACTTTTTGAAAAACCTTACATAGATATAAATAACAATAAAAAAAACAAACATTAGCGAACCTCCCCCAGACTTAAATAACACTGTCCCCAGTGTAATCCGCCTCCATATTGGTTATAAAAATTAAATCATAAGTAATTAGCTGAAGTATAAAACTCGATACGTCTCTCTGTAAGAGAGCGTCGATCGATGGTCGGATATGGGTGTCGATCGATGGTCGGATATGGGTGTCGATGGATGCTATACCTGTAAGTTCCTATTTCTTATAAAACTCAAAATAAAAACAATATCAGTAATACCTCCCCGAGACTTAAACAACACTATCGTCAGTGTTATACAATCTGAGATTGGGGAAGAAATAAATCATAAGGACCAATTCTAACAAGGAAAAACTGATACACCTTCTCGCTGATGGTGATCGTCGATCGACACAGTTAACTGCCTAGTGATCAAGTGTCAGTCGATGCTCTATGCAGATTGTCTTCCTTGGATTTTTTTTTATTCTCTGAAATAAATAAATACAAAAGTTAGTAATAAATGAAGAATAAAAACTACTGAAAACTTACTAAACAGTGGGTTGCCTCCCACTCAGCGCTTGGTTAGAGTTTTAAGCTCAACATTGTGAATGCTTTGACTAGAAAGGAGGTTGATCAACACTTGGAAAATAACTGGCGACATCTTCGTTGATCTTCTGAAACCATGTACCAATGAAGTTTCTTATTGCTTCATCTCCTCTGATTTTCTCATTCTTTATGATCTTCTTAGTAACCTCTAGTGAATGCATTTTTCTTTATAGATTTTCAATACTACGCTGGAGCATTCTAAATCTGGCAGCTGTAGTGTCTGACTTTTCCTCTAGTTGCTGAGAAACATCTTCCTTAATTAGGCACTGAGAAAAAGCAATATCCGAGAATCTTTCTTCTAAGTAGTGTTCTGCTGCGAACTTCTATCTGTTGAACTTAGTATCGATCGATGGCGTAAGGTTGCCGTCGATCGATGTCACTCGATCCGGTCTACTTTGTCTCTTAAAAGTATCCATGTCTTGCTTCATCTCATCCATGCGTGTAGTCAAATTGGTAAGGCATCTATCTATTGGATAGTAGACATCATCAAGCCTCATGTAGAAATCATCCAGTGACATCTCTTGAGCTTGGTAGATCTCATGCACAATATCATCAATCTCTGCTATGCCGCATGTTTTGTGCTTCTGTTCCTCGTTGTCGATCGATGGTGGGACTTATGCGCCGATCGATGGCTATTGTGGTTATCCCAAGAAATTTCCTGATCGTTCAGCCATTAGAAGGGCGTCCGCTACATCTTTCTTAGGTAGAGTTAGAATTCTCCCATAAAGACCTCGTGCACTTCCTTCCACATCTCTGAAAATTCCAAACTCATCCGGTCTAAGGTAACCAGCTTATGTTTATTCTGGTCCAAGTGAAGGGTCTTGTCTACGTTTGATGTCATTTGATGGCCAAGATAGGCCGATTATTGATGCTGGATTGCCTACTCTCGCGTTCATTACACAGCCAGCTTCATCCTCATCATAATCTGAGTCATACTCTTTGTAGGCTTCACCGTATCCTCATGTAGAAATCATCCAGTAACATCTCTTGAGCTTTGTAGATCTCATGCACAATATCATCAATCTCTACTCTGCTGCATGTTTTGTGCTTCTGTTGCTCGTTGTCGATCGATGCTGGGACTTTTGCGCTGATCGATGGCTATTGTGGCTATCCAAAGAAATTTCCTGATGGTTCAGCCATTAGAAGGGCGTCCGCTACATCTTTCTTAGGTAGAGTTAGAATTCTCCCATAAAGATCTCGTGCACGTCCTTCCACATCTCTGAAAATTCCAGACTCATTCGTTCTAAGGTAACCAGCTTATGTTTCTTCTGGTCCAAGTGAAGGGTCTGGTCTACGTTTGATGTCGTTTAATGGCCAAGATAGGCCGATTATTGATGCTGGATTGCCTACTCGCGCGTTCATTACCCAGCCAGCTTCATCCTCATCATACTCTTCGTAGGCTTCACCGTATCCTCGGTATGCCCAAATGGTGTCGATCGATGGTCTATGGTTACTGTCGATCGATGCTCCATAATCAGACCGGTGCCTAAAAAGGTTTCCAGCTCCATTGGCCATTGCAAGTATATCTGCTACATCCTCCTTCGTGACGTTTAGAATTCTGCCATCCATAGCTCTTGCGTGACCATCTGGATCTCTCATTATACTGAACTCGTCTGGTTGTAGATAACCAGATTCTCTGTCGTGTTCTTCTGCTGAATCATGTTCGGTTCTGCTTCTTGCTCAGTATCGATCGATGGTGTATGGTTTCCGTTGATCGATGTCGATTTCCCCGGTTCATGGGAAACATGAAAAACTCCAGCCTTTTCCATAGAAATCCCTCGGTACTTGATCACCTATTCTTCTCTGTAATATTCATCGTATTCGAGGTGCGCTATGTTGTAATCGTAATCAGCATGGTGGGTGTGGATCGTTTCTGGGGTATGGGTGTCGATCGATGTTGAAGGGTGGGTGGCGATTGATTGTTGATCTGCAGGACTGTTGATCGATGCTAGGGGTTGGGTGTCGATCAATGCTTCATCTACCGATTCTTCATTACACTCGTAATCGCAGAAACATGTGGCCACAAGCTCTGCATCATTACATAATTCGATCAGGGTAGCCTTGTTCTTATTTTTAAAATGTTCATAAAAGATATTTTTATCAATTAGAGATAGATACAACATGCTTAAGTGCATGTCGCATATGGCTCCCACGGTAGCCATGAATGCTCTCCCAAGTAGTAACGAAGAGTTCTAATTGATCTGGATGTCCATCACATGGAAATCTATCGAGACTAGGGCATCTTGAATTTGCAGTGGGAAATCTCTGCATATACCTCTTGAGTCTACTCTAGAACAGTCCACAAAGATGAAAGAATCGTTGGAAGTTTCTATTATGAGGTTTAACTTCTCTACTATAGCTCTGGGTATGATGCTCACTGATGATCCGGTGTCGCATAGGGCATTGGGAAATTCATGGTTTTTGATCTGACATGGCACCACAAATATCCCAGGATCACCTTTCTTCTTTAGAATGATTCTTGGCTCCCTCCTAGTATGATCCTTGGCAGCTTTATCGACTATGATAGGCCTTGATGAATCCCTCTTCTTCTCGGGAGTTGTAGTATCGTGACCTCTGGTCTATCAACTCGTTTTGTCACAGAGTACCATCGATCGATTCTGCAACCTCTGCGTCGAACGACGCGTGAAACTATCCCCGATTCCGTCGAGTTAACAGGAACTGTCGATCGATTCATATTAGCTTGTGTCGATCGATGCTTTTGTGATTTGATCAACAAACTCGGATCTCCTTTCTTCTGTGGCTTCTCTTTCTTGAGTTCTACCCAAAAATCATTATCAATCACAGCATTGGCATGATATTTCTGCCCAGTCTCTTCTTCTTCTTTGACCATTACTTCGTATTTCGTAAGGGTTTCATTCTTATGCGTCATCTTATTTTCCAACTTCTCCACACGGATGCTGATGTCTTCGATTTTTGTGTTTAGGTGTAGGTACAAGAAATCTAACTTGTCATTGAAATCCACAATCATCTTCTGCTGTTCCCTCAATATCTTTTCAAACATGTATTCGATCCATGGTCTCTTTGTTAGTTTTGAAATTTCTGCACTTCTGGTAGCTTGGGAATTACCTTAAGGTTGAGCTATTGCAGCGTCTGCTTCTCCTTATGTATCAGGGATTATAGTCCCTTGATCGTTTATCCTTTGACCCGCTGCATTACACAGATGACCGTTGAGTTCATGCAAGTCTCCATTCTCATCTGAACCACAATTATAGGCACAACCATCTGAACTCGTTTGCTGTCGTCGATCGATGCGAATGAGGTGCTGTCGATCGATGCTATATGATCAATAACGGTCGATGCTAGAGTTCTGATGTCGGTCGATGGTTGATTTCTGATGTAGGTCGATGGTTGAGTTCTGATACCGGTTGATGCAGTCCGAAAAGATGTATTGGTCGATGCGGAATGTATGCCCTCGATCGATGTGTGTCGTCTTTCTTTGCGGATCATGCGTTCGGGTTGTGGGTCAGAGAACCGTAAGTCTTGTCCTTTGTTGCTCTGGTACTCTTTTGCATGCACCTAAAAAATGAAGAAAAAGGAAAATCAGTAACCTTGAAAGTAACAAACCTACACTAAGTCCTAGAAAATAAATCTAATGACGATCAATGTTCCCCGGCAACGGCGCCAAATTTGATGTGGGTGTGTTTTTACGTTCTAATAGGGTATAAATATCCTAAACAAACACCAGTCAAATTAGCCCTTAATCCTAACACAAAAATAATAATACTCTTGTCAAGAGATATCGACTGTATTACTTAGGGAACAAATCCACAGAGAACAATGACACACAATAGATTTCTTATTTCTAAAGGCTAAGTTAGGTAACTATATATATTGGTAGCAAGTAATCAGGTTAAAGAAATATTTTCCTTATTAGAAGGTATAGATTCAATATGGAAGTATTCTAGTTATGTAAATATATAAATATGCTAGTAATGTAAATATGGAAATATGCTAATAATGTAAATATGGAAATATGCTAATAATGTAAATATGGAAATATGCTAATAATGTAAATATAGAAATATGCTAAATCTAGGATTTCAGGCAAGTGGGTTGTAGTAGATAGAAGTTAAAGGTATCTAATCATGGAACCCGAAATCTAATGTAAAAGACACCAGTTCTCGCATGCGCGCCTAATTTATTGACTAAGTCCAATGTCTCAGCTCTCGCTTGTTGACACAGAATGATCGTCGATAGATGGCAATGATCCTGCGTCTATCGATGGTTTCTTGAGTCAAGCTTTATGACCTAATTAGATAAGTTCACTAGATTGACTAAATCAACTCTCGTTTGTTTCTAGCAACCAAGCTCAACAAAATATATTCCGGTAGTAGACCATGCTCTCGCTTGCGCCTAACTATCCTATTATCAGGGTTCTGGTTAGCTACTCTAGAACACACACAATAAACACAATTCTATTAATAGATGTAATAATGACCTTAACAATTATATTGTCTGGCTAATCTATTAGTACCATTGATAAACCCTAAACCTAGTTGATAACTACTCAGACACAATTGAAGTTAGAATAGTAATCTGAATAAAATGCATAGATAGAATTTTGGGGGTTTCAAAGCACACTTAGCACCCCTAATACTAGCACACTCACAAGCACACATACAAGCACACTTACAAGCAGACCGCTTCAGGTGCAATACATAAAGTATAAATATAAAACCCTAAAATCTAGGTGAAAACTCGTCTAAGGGTAATCTTGTAATCTTGTATCATATCTCTAACTTGGGCTTGAAAGTCGGTTGTCTGTGAACTGGACATTGATCGATGACAGATGTGCAACATCGATCGATTTTGGTCAGGTAATATCGGCCTACGCCTAAGTTGTATCGTCGATCGATGGTAATCTCGTACTTTAATTCTCTTCAATGATCAGCTATGGAGAATTCCTCTCCAAATGCTCCAGAAGCTCTAAATATCTCCATATATCTCCAAAACGTATATATACCTTTAAAGACCTCAAAACATAGACTAAACAATATAACATACCCTAAATAGAGTCTATAACATGGTCTAAAACTGGTAATAAATAGGCTATATCACTTATATACTAAAAAAGATCCTTTTGAACTACCGATGTGAGAGACTTTGTCTCTAATACATAATTTAGCTAAAGAATTGATATTGGTGCTAATCCCTGCATCAACAATACCTTGCAATGGATTTTTGTTTTTTTTTTGTTTTTTTTTGTGAAATGTTATCAATGAGACAACTCAAAACCAATGCTCCTAAATTGCTTCTTCTTCGCCAACTGTAGAATTAACAAAATAAAAAAAAGTATCTGCTATAAGGAAACCAAAGACTCTTTTCTATAACTTGACTTCGATTTCTTCTTTGGATTCCTCAATTTAGATAGTCTTAGAGTTTGGAGATTTCCCATTGATTGGTTTCTTTGCCTTAACAAGTGATTGCTATACCTTTGACATTATGGTGGTTGAATTATTTTCCTCACATTAACTTCTTTTACAGTGACTTCAGGTTGCTGCTTGTTTGAACCGAGTTCGTACGCGAAGGACATAACTCATTGGTGGGCTTGTCACAAAGACGTTTATTTGCGCGTGAGTATGTTTGTTAAAGATGAAAAAGGAGATACACAGGAATAATGATAACCAGTGCTCAAAAACTCGCCAGGAAAATACAGGTTGTCCAAATAAAAGAGAGGTTAAAATCCTAGCTCTAGCTGTCAAGTTCCGTGTGTTCTCTTTCAGATCCCTTTTTTGCTCCTCTTGGCCTTCCTATATATACCTTCGACCGGATACCCTAGGTCGGCTCGTCTTAATGAGTCTTCTCTCGTCGGGCCGAACGGAAAGGCCGACGAAACACGCCTTCGAGCCGAATGTCCTCGGTTGCTCCCATGACTCGACCGCGAGTCATCTTCGTCGCCTAGAAGTAGTCCACATCCAAGCTGAGTGCTTTTAGCCGCAAGCCAAACCCAGCGACTAAAATCTGATGGGCCGGGCTGGTTATTTCACGGGCTTGGTGGGGGATGTAATCCACCTCCTACAATAAGTCCTCCCAGTTTGCTGGTGATTGACGTATGTAATCATAGTGAATTTGCATGTACGGTTTGGGAATAGGCGGCCTGGTTCGTTAATTTGAGTCGTCACCCGTTTGGATTTTTTTTTGTCGCGCTCCTCGTTATCTTTTGGATGGACAGCCTTTTACGCGTTTTTGGGTCATATGATAGGATTGCCTTCCTGTTTAAACTGTGCCTTTTGGTTACGCTGATCGGCGGCATCAAGTATGTTTTTCAATGGGCCGGTAAGCGATCCCTAAAAGAACTGAGTCGCTCGATTCAGGATCATATTGCTTTCCTTCCATTTACGTTGATTTGAAACCATAGTTGTCGTGAGAAGAGAGCTTTTCGTTCGACGGGAACTCGAGCCACAGCTCGCATACGGGAGGCAAACGGACGTGGGGAGGATGGGCATTAAATGTCAGGAAGCTGAAAGGTCACGAGGTTGGAGGGCTTTAGTGCCCATTTAGGCCTCGGTAGACCTAATCATGTCGCGTTGGGAAGATGCGCCTCCCCCCCTTTCTTATAAATAGGCAGCCCCTCCCCATACTCTTCATTCTTCTCTACGCGTTAAGGTAATTCTCACTCTTCTCTTTGCTTCTAGATTTTTGTCGTAGAAATTAGCTTGTACCGTTTCTTGGGGCATGTCATCGAGAAAGAGATTGCCTCGAGAACAGAAAGGTGAGGCAATGGCTCCTGAGTCGAGGCCCATTAAAAGGGGGCTAGTCAGCGCGGATCCTGATGACGGATCCGGCTTACTTCATCGCAAAGCGATGATGGATAGCGCCAATCTAGATCTGTCGTAATGGATATTGGTTTCTGATGCAAAAATAGGGCGCCGTACGGACGGTCGTACGGACTATACGGACCGTACGAACATGGTCGACCCTGAACACACTTTCTCGACCATTCAACCACATTGTTGGCTTGTGAAAAAATAGGGACCAAAGTGTACTGCCAAGGAATACGTACACTCCCCTTTCATGAAGACTTTGGTCTCAAGGGAATGATATGGGCATGTGACGATATCCAAGAGAGAAAGATCCATTTAGCATCTTCAATATTCCTTAGAAAGCAACAAGGAAGGTGCCTTTCTCCCCAGTCCACACGGAGCCATTCTTGTCCACTCATTCAGTGAAAGAACCAGTACATCACAGCCTGTCAAAGACCAGACCACGCCTCACCCTCTCATTTGATGCGCATGTGAACATCCTGGTCCAAGCAATTAAAATATTTGGCTCCTCCTTCCCTTGACTCCACATGTTTGCTTTGATTTATTTGTAAACCCTTGTAAAGTTCAGGTTCTCTATATATTCCCTGTAATGTTAAAATTAATAATCAAGTTGAGATTTTCTTCTCCTCTTCATAATCTTTGAGACTCTGGTTCTCTCTATACTAAAGTCTCTAGCCCATTAGTCTCTTAATTTCTCATCAGACTCATTCACCATTGCATCAAAACTCATCCGCTCCATCTCCTTTTATGTTCTTCAAAACTCAAGTACTTAAGCTCTGAAAACTTGTATGGTATCAGAGCCAGGTTGCTCAGACTCATGGTGAAGCTTCCGCAACAGTCAAAAGCTCAAAAGATCACTCCTTTATAAATCCAGTTCATCCGGATATAAAGTTTCAACCCTTGAAGAACAAGAAGACAGTTTAGCTCATAACGACATCAAGATGGAGTCTTCTAGAGCAATTGTCATTCAAGTCATCTTCAAAGGTCCCAACTATCTTCTCTGATCTCGCCTGGTGAAGACAGCTCTTGGTGGATAAGGTTTATGGAGCCATTGCATCTCTGATGCTCCAAAATCTTCTAAAGTTGTTGCCCTCAAGAAAGTTCATCCAGTGGTGACACTGGCTCTATTACTGTCTCGGAAGAGAGGTGGTAACAATATGATTTCATGGGCTTGTAGATCCTTCAAAGCTCTTGAGAAACATCTATCCTTGAAGCCTACTCATACTGTGAGAGTGCTAAAGAGCTTTGGGAAACCTTAAACAAGATTAATGGGAACATTTCTAACCTCAATCGAGTCTTTGAAATCAAGAGACCCATCAACGATCTGTCTCAAGAGAATGAGGAGTTCATTGTGCCTCTGGGAAAGTTCAGAGCCCTTTGGTCTGAACAAGAGATGTTGAGACCTCAATCTATTGAACCATATGTGTTGAATGAAAGAAGGGAGCAAGACAAGGTGTTTGGTTTACTCTTGACCCTCAGTCCTACCTTCAATGACCTTATCAAACATATCCTAAGGCCTGAAAAGCTTCCCAAACTTGAACAGGTGTGTTCCGAAGTCCAAAAGTAGGAAGGGTCACACAGATTGTTTGAAGCAAAGGAGATTCCACTCCTGGCATCTTAAGCTGAAGTAAATCCTCAGTCAAACAAGGTGATTTAAAAGAGGGAGGATAGAAGGGGTCTTAAGTGCGAGCATTGCAAAAGCGATGGACACACCAAGGAGAGGCGTTGGGTACTGAACCCACATCTCAAACCTGCCAAGTTCAGATGAGCCATGTCCATGGAGGTTCAAGGAATCAGCTCGGATTCCTTGGGTTCTAAGCAAACCTCCTAAACCCTTAATAGAGCTTGTGTCTTTATTTGGTTGTGCATTGATTGATGTTGTGTCCCAGGATTTCCTGGCTTGTTTATTGCATTGTCTTGTGTTACTGATTTCTTCTGCTAAAGATTGCATCATGATTGATAAAGCTGTTTTGCATTCATAAGCATTTAGGTTGTGATTCAATCCAGTTCAGTGTGCTTTGATGATAATGTCATAGTTAATCCATTAGAGATGTCAAGTAGGTTTTTTAAGTATGTCTAAGCTACTTGAATCTATGTTTTTGATTAAGCTATTTCTCATTATCATGTCTAGTTGTGTACTTGCATTCTGTTTAGGGTGTTTTTAAAATTGATCATATAGTGGTTAATTCATTCAGATTGAATCTATTGCATTCATATATTTGTTGTCTAAGACTGTTGCTTTCATATATGATGCATTTAAAAATCCAGCCTAGTTGCAAGTGTATTGTTTCAAGCCTTTTTTGCATCTAGACAAGTTTGATTTGCTTAGTCTTGTTCCTGTGATTTTCTGGTTTCAAGATTAATGCATTGTTGAGGCATTGGTGATCAAACCAGATGTGTGATCTCGTTTTGGTTCCATTGGGATGATCTATTCATTGAGTTTTGGTGATGTTAGGTACACAAGAAGTTATACAGTGACAAACCAAATCAAAGTGACAAGACAGAGGTCTAATGCCATTGCATATGATCACTGGACGAGTCAGTCCCCAAACTACATGAAGTGTAGTGTGATTGAGTATGCAATGAGAGGTTGATGCCATTGTGTGATACCACTTGGACGCATAATCCCCAAAGTCTACAGGAAGAGTAGAGTGGGATATCACACAATGAGAGACTACCTTGTGAGGGCTCTTAAGGTAATTTAAACACCATTAGTTCCTGATATATGGAAGAGCGACAAAACTCGCAAGGGTTAGGACATCAAGTATGATGGTTCCTTAAGGCCATGGAACTGCATACACTCGCAAGCTTAGCTCCTCCCCTAGTCTCGTAGTTAAGCTTGAGGGGGAGTCTTAATATGCATTATCCATGGTCCAGTATCAAGCCTGTGCAAGGACTTCAACAAAGGATCATTCAACCGGGTCTACGCAGAGGCGTGTCTATGCAAAGAGGCTGTTCAGAGCAGTCTTGGTTGTGTGTGTAGGAAAGCTCAGTTCAAAGCAGCCTCTATGGTGAGGTGATTGAAGATGAAGGATCCCCACAACGTCCCATCAAGTTGGTGTTGCCATGAAGAGGTTTCAACTGGCCGAATGTGAGGGATTCAAGTGACAAACCAATCCAGTCACTCCTCACAAAACAAAAAGGGAAGTAGCTTGAACTTAATCCAATTTAAGTCATTCATCATTTCTTTTCAAATCTCGGAATGATACTTAAAATGATTATTGGATGGGCTCTTACTGCTTTAGTTAAATGGATGTGGAATTGTGCATTTTCCTTAGTTCAAACAATCATTGATATCTTGGATCATTTAGAAGAATGTCTAAGTTGCTTGTGTCACTGGTTTTGTTGAGACTATTGTGCTCTGCTTTAAGGTTCTTTCTGGTTGACCCCAATAAAATGTTTGATAAGTACTGATGCACCTTTGGGATAATGTATCAGGTACCATTGCCATTGCTTCAGCCTCACTGAAGATGATCATGGTCGTTTCCTAGCTTCTCTAAGATGGCTTGAAATCACATGAGAGGGGGAGACCCAAACCGGGACTATGAAGAGGTCAAGCTGAGTTTGATGTGTGTGCAAGTTGTGTGTGTTGCTGCACCTCTTTAGGCCACAATCCAGAGTCCTTTGTGTCCAACCACACTGGTCCTAAGGCACAAAGGCTCAATGGCCAATCCCTAGGCCTTGAAGGATCTTACTCTTTTGCTTATCAATGTTTTATCCCTAGGGAGGGTTTTCTTTGGTAAGTTTTTTAATGAGGAGAAAATTCAGGGTTCCAAGCTTGAATTGGGGTCACTAGAGTCAAGCTTGAAGGGGAGTGTTCACATGAAGTGAGAAAATGGCTCACTACAGGTCTATGTACAAAGCTTGGGCAAAACTCCATATGGTGAGCTATGTTAAGGCTAAATATGGGTTTACATTCAAGAAAGAAGACTTTGGAGGAGTTTGGGAGCAAATTGTCGAGATGTGCAAAATTAGGGCGACCGTACGGACATGGTTGACCCAGAACACACTTTCTCGACCATTCAACCATATTGTAGGATTTGTGCAAAAATAGGGACCAAAGTGTACCACTAAGGAATAAATACACTCCCCTATCACGAAGACTTGGGTCTCAAGGGAAGGATATGGGCATGTGAGGATATCCAAGGGAGAAAGATTCATTTAGCATCTTCAAGATTCCTTAGGAAGCAACCATGAAGGTGCCTTTCTCCCCAGTCCACACAGAGCCATTCTTGTCCACTCATTCAGTCAAGGAACCAGCACATGACAGCATGTCCAAGACAAGACCACGCCTCAGCCTCTCATTGGATGCGCATGTGAGCATCCTGGTCCAAGCAATTCAAATATTAGGCTCCTCCTTCCCATGACTCCACATGCTTGCTTTGATTTATTTGTAAACCCTTGTAAAGCTCAGCTCCTCTATATAGTCTTTGTAATGTCAAAATTAATAATCAAGTTGAGAGTTTCTTCTCCTCTTCATAATCTATTAGACTCTGGTTCTCTCTATACTTAAGTCTCTAGCCCATTAGTCTCTTAATTTCTCATCAGAATCTTCTCCTTTGCATCAAGACTCATTCGCACCACTCCATTTCTGTTCTTCATCACTAAAGTACTTAAGCTCTGATTTTTTTTGGCAGATGTTCTAGGTTGTCTGTCGCGTGAAGCGATTTTACCAGAACATCATCGATATACACTTCCATTGAAGTTCCCAACTTATCAGCGAATATCCGGTTCACAAGTCGTTGATAGGTTGCACCGGCGTTCTTTTGGCCGAAGGGCATAACTTTGTAACAATATGTCCCTCGATCAATGATAAAATTTGTCTTCTCCCGATCATCGGGATGAATTATTATTTGGTTGTAGCCAGAGAAGGTGTCCATGGAAGTAAGAAGCTCGTTGTCGGCTGTCGATTCGACGAGTCTGTCGATGTGGGGGAGCTGGTAAATATCTTTTGGGCACGCCTTATTGAGGTCGGTAAAATCGACGCATACACACCACTTTCCGTTCTTCTTCTTGACCACTACTGGGTTCATCAACTATTCCGGGTATCAGACTTCGGTGATCGAGACGGCTTTGAGTAGTCGTTTGACTTCTTCGTTACTGCTTTTGTCCTTTCTGGACCGAGCTTTCGTCGTTTCTACCTGATTGGTTTGAAGGTAGGATCCACATTTATCTCGTGTGTGATGATAGCTTGGTCGAAACCGCGCATATCTGAAGTTGTCCAGGCGAAAGTAGAGGAGCTTTGTTTGAGGAATTCAATGATTTTTCCTTGCAATTTGTCGGGGAGGTAGGCGCCAATCCTGATGACTTTACTCGGGTCACTGTCATTGATAGATACCTTTGAAATTTCTTCTTTCTGCGGGTAAGATTTGTTGTTTTGGGCCCACCTGCTTGTTTGTTGGAAGATTGAGTCGACATGAGATGTTGATCGTTGAAGCTTCACAATAGCGATCAAGAGGTCTCGCGTAGCTTGCTGGTCTCCTCGCAGCGTGTGAATTTTTCCATCCGGGCCCAGGTATTTGACGCATTGGTGGTATGTCGACAAGACCGCCTTTATTGAGTGTATCCACGGGGTTCCGAGAAGATATTGTATGGGGCCTTCGTGCTTATGACCGAGAATTTGACTGTGCGGACAACTCCGCACGCGTATACCAGTAAGCGGATTGTTCCTATCATTAACTCAGAAATCCATTGAAGCCGGAAAGGGATCGGGAAGAGGGTTTCATGTTTCGCAGGTTGATCCCCATTTTTTCGAGGGTCTCGTGGAAGATGAGGTTGACAGAGCTGTCGGTATCAATGAGTACCCTTTTAACGTCGCATATGCCGATTCCAAGATCCACAAGGAGTGGGTCGTTATGTGGCATATGGACGCCGATGGCGTCTTAGGCTGAGAACGTGATCTGCGGCTCGTTCTCTAGCCGAGCAAGCCACTTCTGCGAAGTGGCTGCCCACCGGCGATAATCTTTATTCGATCATACAGAGTCTCCGCACGGGGGCAAACCACCCATAATTACATTGAGTTGTAATTGGTGCTTACTTCATTTTTCTTGTATCCGAGACCGTAAGTCACTAGGCATCTGAGTGGGCGTTTTCACCTTTGGGAACTTAGCTTGCCGGAGTTTACTCCGTAATTCTGAGGCATTTCATCAGTTGAGGGTTATTTGCAGGTCGTCCTTTCTGGACTTTAGCTTTTTGCGCAGATCAAAGACGTGAGAGTTTGTTTGTTGTTCGGGTGTAGACGCGAGAGCGAGTTGCTTGGTTCTTGACGCGTTGAGGAACGTCAAAAGGTCAGATTTGTCGTCATGATAGCCTTCGGGAGTGATGGAATTGCGCTCCAATCAGAAACATAGATCCTCGCATTGACAAGGGTCGTTGTTTGTCACGTCAATCGTGTTCGAAGATCAATGGGTTGAAGTGGCACATCATTGTCTGATGAGTCTTCTGGTTGGGCCAAGATTACTTCAACGCGCCTGCGGTTTCTTGGCTGCTCCTTGTCAGCGGAGGTATCATATTTTTCTCGCTCTGGTGGTGGGACCGCGTCTCCTTTATCGTGAAGTTTTCCTTGCGAGGTTTTACCATGAGGTCGTTGAACCTTCTTTTCCTTGTTTTTACTCCAACTTTTACTGCTCTTGGCCTTTGTTTTGGTGGCTCAATGTTCCCGTTACCGCTTTTAAAGGGTGCGAGCAACACCTCATGGAGCTGCTTTCGCTCCTTTTTGTTGTGGCCTCTGATCTTGTTGTATCCGAAGTACTTGGTTAGGTCGACCAAGTTTGAAGACGCGGAGGGAGGTCGAGATTTGTGCTCCTGGTCTCTTTCCCAATGGTTCCATCCTTTTTCTTTGACGACGACTGTGGAAGTGGGTAGAATGTTTTTGTCAACAACGTAGACGAAACCTTTTTTAAGGTCTCTTCTCTCGGCATGCACACGCTGGTGTGGCTCCTGTCGCATGTCGGTTGTTTTTTGTCGGTGCATGCTTCGACGGGCTCTACTTGCTGAGGATTACTTGGGTGTCCTTTTCAATAGAGATGAAATTGTTGGACCGGGTGATAGCGTCCTGGAGAGAAGTTGTCGTTACGAAATTTAGAGTGTACCCATAGAGTATTCATCAAGGCGTCGACGGCGATGTTATCATGTATGTTAACTGTGGAAACGACAACCTTGAACTTTTCCATAAAATCGCGGAGACTTTGAGTTGAAGATTTGGACATTTGCCATAAGTCGGACGCGGTCGCTCCTTGCCAAGTGAACATTCTATAATGTATTAGGAAAGCCGCCGAGAGGTCGCGAAAGCTGTCGCTAGAGTTCTCTGGGAGACGCGAGAACCACGTCAGCGCCGCCCAGTGAGACTTTCGACGAACAACTGGAAAAAACCGGCCTCCTTTTCATCATGGGTGAAGTTGGCTCTTCCCATCGCTATGTTCAAAGCCGTCATATGGTCGGTAGGATCCGACTAACCGGTGTAAACAGAACTTTTCCATAGAGAGGAATCGTACATCGCTGATGCGACAAGAAAACGGTGTTCTGGAGGTTGCAGCGAAGACCCGGTCGACTTGGGGGGCAGAGCTCATAATGTGATGAATATTTGAGCTGATTTCGGAGAGAGAGAGTTTAAAAGACGCGATTTCTCGGACGATAGCTAGATCTGACCCTCCTTGATTCTAAGCTTCGTTCGCGAGTACATGATCTGAGGCGTCAGGATTATGTGCCTTGACTCAAGTCGCCGGGTTAGTGTGAAATAGCTGGCGACATATCGTTGGGGGGGGGGGGGGGGTTATTGGTCTCGCCGGAGTGGAGGACAAGAGAGGCAACCAGAGCGGCTAGTTGTGCGTTGGTCGCTTTTTGAATTTCTTCATGCTGTGCAAGACGCGTCATAACGGTGTCAATGAAATCCATTGCAGCTTGTGGCGTGACATCGGGACTGAGCTCCGGTTCATTCCCGGAAGTGGAGCTAAGATGAGTCATTGGGATTTTTCTTGCTTTGTGGCCCGACCCACGGTGGGTGTCAATTGTTTATTTGACAAAACAATTCGGTGGGCTTATCACAAAGACGTTTATTTGCTCGTGTGTATGTTTGTTAAAGATGAAAAAGGAGATACATAGGAAAAATGATACTCAATGCTCAAAAACTCGCTGGGAAAATATGGATCGGCCGAATAAAAGAGAGGTTAAAACCCTAGTTCTAGCTGTCTAGTGTCGTGTGTTATCTTTCAGATCCCTCTTTCGCTCCTCTTGGCCTTCCTTTTTACACCTTTGACCGGATACCCTAGGTTGGCTCGTCTTTACGGTCCTTCTCTCGTCGCGCCGAACGGAAAGGACGACGAAACACGCCTTCGAGCCGAATGTCCTCGGTTGCTCCCATGAGTTGACCGCGAGTCGTCTTCGTTGGCTGAAAGTAGTCCACAGCCAAGCCAAGTGCTTTTAGCCGAGAGCCGAATCCAGCGACTCAAATCTGATGGGCCGGCCTGGTTATTTCACGGGCCTGGCGGGGGATGTAATCCACCTCCTACACTGCTCTTTCAGCTATTCAATAACATGTGCTGTTTGAGCAACCTCTGCTACTTTCTGTGTCATTGATTCGTCTTGTTTGTTTGCTTCAGTTTCTCTCCCTTTTGATTCTGTATCAAATTATTTCAATGTGTCTTCGCTCTTGACATATGTAATAGGTGGTTTAGTATGTTCTGTAGCTTGTTTAGTTGCAACATTTTTGACTTCACTTATGTTCTATTTCTTATCCTTTGATGTTTTTTCACTATATACTTCTCTTCGGTAATGTCTTTCTCAATGACATCAACTGAAGAACACCAAGTGCTGAGTTCTATTATTTTCATTCAGTAAAAGTAGTGCATGAAGATAAATAGGATTGTTTATTGATATTTTGACTGATTTCTTTAAACGTTTTGATTCATCTTTGTGCAAGAATGTGTACTCATCTATGGAAGATATGTTTAGAGAAGCTTTCATTTCTAGATTCTGTATCATGAATTTGAGTGTTGCTTTAGGTTCTAATCAGTTTTTTTTTTTTGTTCACTATGGAAATTTAGAAAAAATAAGTACAACGCAAGCAAGGAAATACCTCATTTGCGGACTCCCGGCAAATGTTACATATATAGCTTCAATAAGATTTCCTTTTGCATTCTGTGGGTTCATGTTTCTTTGTGACACAAAGAAAAGGCATTGTACCAACCAATCCATTGTAAATATCATTTCATGTTTGTCTTGGTAATCCATTATAGTACTCATATAACTATGATGTTTTCTTTGATTAAAAGGATTGTTTTCATAAGTATAAGTATGTTTGTTAAATTTTTTTTGGTAATAACATTTGCCTCCTCTATCAATAAGTTTGTTTGAGTGATTAAAGTAGAACAAAGTGTCCAAATTAAACATTCGAATCAAAACAGCCCAACTAAAAGCTAATAAAAGATAACAAACATAAAATGGTATTATTAGTTACACAATAGCAAATCTAAAAACCACTATCAAAATCATTAACTAACACATTACATGTAAAATCACTATCTAAAGTTCCAGAGAAAAAATAACGGGGGTAGTTCACCAAAACGCTATGCTATCCTGTAATAGCGTCTTACGGAAGCTATATATGTAACATTTTTTTGTAGTGGAATTTTGGCTCTTGTAACTTGGTAGCCAACTTACCATTACAACCAAAAACTAAGTAATGATGTACATAACGAAATGAAAGATTGATCACTTTTATGTATTAGTTCTTGTCTGTGACTATATCTGAAGACTACATTATCTTTTTGCATTATTCTTCAAACTTGTACAAGTAAATTGCGAAACTAATGCCTTAAATTCTAAAAACCAAAAAAACAAAATAATTTATATAAGCAACTAATATTAATTTCTTACTTAGTTATTATCTCTTGCAGATCTTATTTTTGTTAAAAAAAAGATAGAATGTATGTTGGGAATAAATAATTCAGGAGCAAGAACTTCCAGGTTAAAGCAGGTTGCCAACCTCCTAACTCCGGCCTCCGACTTGCGGATTCTGGCCTCAAGGTTCCAGCTTCTAACTTCCAAGTCAAGTAATTTCTCCTGGTTAAAGATAAATGAAAATCTTCCTTAAAATAAGGTAACTAGCTTAGACAAGGACGAATCTTCCTATATCTAAAAGAAAGAAGAAGTATTCTAATATATATTGGATATCCTTAAGAAAAATAGAAATATTCTATTATCTAAGGATCTAATGAATATTTCCTAATTCTATGAGAGGAGCACGACTTCTTTTATACATATAAGGCTTCCAACCCTAAAGAAAAGGGAATATTTTGTCTATATATAGAGCTCATAAACTCTACGGTCGCCAAGACAAGATTGACCTAGAAGAACATCTTCATCAACATGCCCATGACATGCATATCTCCGTGATTCAGAATGGATAAGAGGCTCGTGGGATTGACGTGAGGGGGTAGGGGTAGCTATATTTCTGGGAGACCAAGTTATATGCTCACAATATGAAATCTACAAGTCTACTTATCGTGTGATGCCACTACTTCCTGCCAACAATCAGGAACACCCCATGCTCACTGAAGCTAATCGACTAATCTACCATCTAGTCTGGCCATGTGCCCTCTAGACCAGATACTTCTATCAACTAAAGAGTCATATGCTTATAAGACCATATGCCAAGAAGGCTATGTAGGTGTGAGCATTTGGGTCCTTGGGTCAGGTTTTGGTCGGGTCTTGCCGGGTACGTGTCTTTTAGGTCTTAGATATTAAGACCCAATAGGGTAATTACAATTTATCGGTTCAGGTTCGGTTCAGGTTCGGTTCAGATCATGTCGGGTCCAGGTCGGTTTGGGTCATAGATAGTTGGACACAATATTGTATTTAGAATTTATCGGATCAGGTTTTGTTCGGTTCCAGATCGGGTTTTGTTCGGGTCCTGTCTGGTCCGGCCCAAAAAAATACCCAAAACACAAAAAATACCTGAAAATATTTAAATACCCTACCCGAAAAATCCAAATCTGAAACTTTAAAAATACACATAATACCAAAAATATGCTGAAACACCCATATATACCTAATATATACTAAGGGATGACAACGGCACATTAACAGCAATAGCAAAATTTGACGCAGCAACTAGTTATGAGTTGCCTCAGGTTCCAGGTCCCAACTACAAATCAGACCTCTACAATATATGGATATAATGATCGCGACCAAGAGTAGTCATTAATGACATCAATATCAGTGGGTAATCTACTGGAAACAATCTAGCATGCCCTAGACACCACCAATGTGTCCATGTTTACAACTCCGGTCCACATGAAAAAGATTGAGGGTCCTATAGCAAAATACAACACCTTCCTTCATTGTTTGCAACTTCGACGAATTCCAAAAGTAAGAGAGTCCGAAGAAGAGTTGTTGGGAATACTACAGGCATACCAGACCACCACGAAGAGGTACCTGGAAAACCACATTTCTTTTTGGTTTATAGCGCGTAGGCAATAGTTCAATCCAAAATCAGCAAAAACAACTACGTGAAGAGAACACCTCCAAGTACTCAATGAATCCCATACACATTGTTCCACGAAAGGAAAAATTACCAAAATCAAAGAGTAAATAAGGACATCTCACTGGGGATGGGAGTTAATGAACTCCTGAGGAAAAGTCCCATAATGGAGTTCATGGGGAAATGACAAGAACCAACCAAAAGCAGGAGGAGCACTGCTCAAACACCTAGCGTGTTGCAAGTATTGTTTTAGCTCCTGCCATAATCATGTTTTCCCACCAAAGGAGCAGGAGAAAATATTAACTCTACATCAAGATATGATGGCCATTGGTTTCCTCACTCCAATTCAATGTAGAAAGAAAGCCAAGGTTGCAAGAAAGGGCAATAAAAAACTCGAGCTCCGAGTTCCAAGTCCCAGGTCTTCGACTGCTCACCTTACGAGGAAGCAAAATCCAATGACTCAACAGTCGCTCAATTTTCCATGAAGAAAGCTCCATCATTTTTATGGCTGTCCACTTCACAAGGAAGTGAGCTTTGACAATCAACAACTTTACAAAAAAAAAGCTAGCTTCGACTACCCTACTACTACTTTTCCTTGCAACACACCATGATATACTTCTAAGGGAAGCGAGGCTACATGCCTCTACAAGTTCCCAAGGAAACTAAGGCACGTGCCTCAAGTTACTAGGGAAGCTAAGGAGGCTACATGCCTATACAAGTTTCCAAGGCTATGTGCCTTGACAATGTTCCAGGAACCAAAATTCAAAGAAAGGGAACCAATGATATGTGTCTTTACAAGCTTCCAATGAAGTATGTCTAAATCCACATGCCTTCATGAACTTCTAAGGATGGCACAACAAAAATTAAATCGGGGGGCAAATGGGTTAAACTATTACCTCATGGGGCAACATGCATCAATAAACCCCATTGACTTATCCACATCAAGGGGGATTCAAGACGAATCGACGAGTCATTAAATAACATCAACAAAACACTGAGAGTGGCTCACCAAGGCGGGAGCAGAGAACAGCCAAAAAAAAGACATCAAATGACATTACAAAACGATGAGAGTGGCTCACCCAAGCGGGACCAGAGAACAACCAGAAAAAGTCATTAAACAACACATACAAAAGAAGAAAATCCAAGGAATATAAGCAAAACAAATTATATGGATGATCAACAACACGAATGGACTAATTATGTCTTAGTATGCAGAAGAAAACACTAACCTCTGAATATGAAGCTAGATCACCTACACTTATGCAGAGAACATCATCTCTAATATACGTACTCGTACATATGTAGTGAGGGTGCTTAGTCCATTACAGGAAGAATAATCTTAACCATGTCAACTCCTGATATCCAAACAACAGATTCCGCCCCCAGACCCGGGTCAATTCCTGCCTTTTGGTCAAATTGGACTCGAGGCTATATGAGAGTCAACCCATGGTATCGAAGCTCAAGGACGGAGAAGTACTGTTCCTCTACCTGACAGAACCCGAGCACACAGAGAGTTCTGTTCTTGTGAAGAAGAAAGAAACAAGCAGTACCATGTGTACTACATCAACACAAAGGCTCAATACAATATTCTACAAAAGTTATCCCTCCATCCGATCATGGTGGTCATATTACTATTTTGAAAAATAATTCTCCATAAGCAAAAGGTACGATGGAAAATTGCTAAGTAGGTAGAAGAGCTCGTCAACATCCTGAAGCTTTAGGGCTACAAGAGGATATATCCCACAACCTCCGGATTTCAAGATGATAAATCCATGACCTCCTATTTCAAGAGGGTAAATCCCAGAACCTCGGGCTTCAAGAAGATAAATCCGACAGCCTCCGAGTTTCAGGAGGATAAATTTCACAACCTCTAGGGTTTAAGAGGATAAATCCCAGACCTCAAAGTTTCAAGAAGATATATCCCAAAACCTCCAAGTTTCAAGAAGATATATCTCATAATATATGGGTATCAAGAAGATATATCTAAGTTTTGGAATGCTGGAATGCAAAGCCTTGAATCGAGCTAAAAATATATGAGATTGCAGGACCAAGCGTCCCACAGCGTTCATGCAAGTAGGAAGATGTCTTATAAAGCATGAAGACATTCTGAATGCTCTAGAAAAAGCATCAAGTGCAACCTTAACTACAAAACATCCAATTTACATCGGGAGTGGTCCACCTCTAGGGGATAGAATATGATGCCGAATTAAGTCAATACAGCCTCCAAGTTTGAGGCAATAACTTTGAATTCACCTCCGGTCATGAAAAGCAATTCTTTAGAACTTCCAGGTTCTTAATGAACATATATACAGATCCTTCTGGATCAAAACATCAATTTCATTGAACTCATGGGTTCTCAAGGACAATATCTACAAATCATTCTAGATCAGAGCTTCGATTCCTGTTACCTACCAAGTTCTCAAGGATAAAATCTACCAGTCCTCTTGGATCAAAGCAGTAATTCCTTAGAACCTCCGGGTTCCCAAGGATATTCTACGGGTCTTCAAGGATCAGAACACAAAT
The DNA here is from genome assembly GCA_905132885.1 of Moricandia moricandioides. NCBI lineage: Eukaryota > Viridiplantae > Streptophyta > Magnoliopsida > Brassicales > Brassicaceae > Moricandia > Moricandia moricandioides. The sequence goes on from CAJHQQ010000135.1 coordinate 135,290, forward strand.
CCCTTCAAAAAACTATGTATTCCAGAGAAGAATCGAAAGAAACTTTGAGTTCATACACGATATATGTTGGGTAAAAATAATCGAGCAGCAAGAACCTCAGGGTTAGAGCAGGACACAAATCTATTGGTACCGTCTTCCAACCTCCGGGTTCTGGCTTCCAGCTTCCAGCCTCTGGATAATTGGAAATCTTCCTTACAGTAGAGGCAACCAGCTTAGACAAGAACGAATCTTCCTAAGTATGAGAGAAAGAGGAACTATTCTAATATATCTGACCATCCTTATGAAAATCGGAAATATTATATTATCTAAGGATATAATGAATATTTCCAAATACTAAGAGTGTCACGACTTCTATTATATATATGGGGTTCCTAAACTTAAAGAGTGGAAGTGAACATGTTCATCATAAGAGCTCATAGTTTCTACATCCGCTAATGAAAGAAATCTACCTTGAAGACCATCTTCATCGAGATGTTTATGAGAGGCAAATCCCTGCGATTACTGGAAACCAGATCAGGTTCTATGCTCACTGCTGCACGCCTAAAACTCTATCTACTGGCTCAGGCTACAATCTCTTTCCCATCATCAGGAATACTCTATCCTAACTGAAACATATCTACACACCATGCTCACTGTAGCATACCGACTAGTATATCATCTGGTCCGGCCATGCGCCATCAAGACTAGATGACTCATATCTACTATAGAGCCACGTGACAACAAGGCCACGTGCCAACAACGCTATGTTCCCACTTAGGCTATGCGCCTACCTAAGCTACGTGCCTCAAAAAATATGAACTATGAATGACTTTATCCCCCACTGAAGGGTATGGAGGCATTACCCACTAAAGGATGCAGCTATAAATATAAACACCTTCCATGGTGACATGGCTCAGAGCCAAGAAGACAACTTTGGAAGCTATAATCATCAAACAAAGCAGGAAGACCATGCGGTCTTCATTACATAAAGGTAGTTTCTGCCTTACGATCCATCTACCATGCTGATATCAAGATATTAAAGACATATACCGGCCCATAGTCCAATGGCTGTAATCTAAAGGCATTATCTCCCAGTTTATAAATAACTAAAGCAGGAGAGAGCATCACGACGAGTCGTCTCCTTCCTCATATCATTCTGTAGAGCTAAGCACAAATCGCTCTTACACAAAAAATACACTAAAAGTTTGGCGCTAGAAGGAGGGCAGTTTCAAACTACGCGACGATGTGATAGGCGGAAGAGACATTACATGTCTTCTGCAAAAACTCAAAACCTCAGCCACCTAGGGGCAAGAAACAACTTATTCTCACCAGATCTAAAGCTCATTCAGCTAAGAGCCCAAAACACTTCTTTGAAGGAGGATAACACCATGCTAACAACTGTAGTAAACTTTAGCGCAAGAACTAACAATGTGTTCCTGCTGATTTCGGGTTTCAACCACAAATCAGACCCTTATGTGATTTTGGTTCCTGCTTGTTCTGATTCTCAACTACAATCTACCAGGCCCTATATGACACCAGTGCGTACAGGTTCACAACTCCACCCCACATGAGAAAGATGCAAGGTCCTCAAGCAGGACACAATACCTTTCTTTCTAATTTACGACTTCAACGAATTCACAAAACAGGATGATTCAAAAAAAAAATTCCTGGTAATATTGTTGGCATAACAGACCACCACAAATAGGTAACTGGAAAATCACCTTACTCTCTGGTTTTTAGCTTCTAGGTAGTAGCCCAATCCAAGATCAGCTGAATAGTTAGGTGAAGAGAACACCTTTGAAGTAGTTAGCGAATTCCATAGGAATTGTCTCGTAAAAGGAACAATGACCATATTCATAGAATAAACAAGTACATGGCACTAGAGATGGGAATTGATAAACTTCTGAGGGAAAATTCCTTAATGGAATTCTCGGGAAAAGACAAGACCAACCAAAATTAGGAGAAGCCCTGCCCTAACGCCACGCGAGTCGCAACTACTGCTTCGCCTCCTGCCAAAAACATGTTTTCCCATCAAAGGAGAGGACCAAAATCTTAACTCTACATCAAGACATGATGGCCATCATTCCCTCACTGCGTTGAAAACAAAAGAAGCTAGGAGCAAACCCGTTCCTGCTATGAGTCTCTGTAAAAGTAAAGACTCTAACCTTACAGTAGGAGACCAATGTCAGCTCTGGCTATCCCTGCAGAAGAAAAAGGACTACATCCAGTCCATGCATAAGGTAAACTAAGATCGCAATAAAGAGCAATAATAGATGCGAGTTTATGGCTTCCACTTTTCCGGGAATCAAACAACAACAACTCTGCGACTACTAACCTTGCCAAGAAGAAAGCTCCAGCCTCCTTGCAACTGCTGTTCCTAGAAATGTACCATGATGTGCTTCTAAGGGAAGTAACTCTGCGTACCTTTACAAGTTACCAAGGAAGCTAAGGTAACATTCCCCTAAAAGTTTCCAAGGCTACATGCCACTACAAGATTCTAGGAACCAGAAGTTCAATAGAAAGGAAATCAAGGCTATGCGCCTATGTAAGTTTCCAAGGCCACATGTGTGACACCCCCGATCGTAGATGACCGGAAATGACACGGTCGATGTTTCCTAAAAGCCGACCCGAGGTTCACAGAAAAATTCCGATCACCTTAGATTAGAAATTTGAGAACACCAACGCTCCTACCGGATATCGACCAAGGCTTTTCAACCCGACCGAGTATCCGATAGTTATTTCGTCCCGGACAAGGACTAATATCATATGAGTACTCGTGATTTATAAACATCTTTTATACATTATTTATTTACTTTTAAACATATTACAAAGTGTTATAGTTTCAGCCTATGGCCTAACGCCCAACTACGTTTTAAGTAAATATACAACAACAGATGCGTTGCAAGGAAAAAAATACTACCGCTGGTTGGCCGTTCCTTTCGTCCAAAAAGAACAGGTCTCCCAACTAGTGGTTACCTTCACACACAACAATGAGTCGTGAGTAACTAGTTTACCCAGTGAATCTAGATCACTACACAATCAATAGTACGATCGAACAATCATCAAAGAATGATCATGAACATACAAGTACTTGATTTATACTTTAATATATTATTCATCAATGTGAATCTCATTTTATTTATCACTGCCTTGTTACCCGCCCTTCATCACTTCAATTATAATTACAATATATATACTAAACTCGACAAATCACAAAGGCTAACCGAGAGTAGTCATTTAGCATTATCATCATCCTCGAACGTCTTATTGAACATTCGGGACTGCATCGTCATGCAGTACACGGCCTCCAGGGTGCTACCCCATCATCGTATCTTCATGACCTTGTTCCATTCGCAGGACCAAGTCACGATAATGCGATAATTTAGGGATAATGATTTAATAATGATTTTTCACTTAATACTTAATTCCTTAATTATTTCATAATTAATCCATACTTTATTTATACTTATAATTAGTACTTGGGAACAAGTACTAAGAAGTGGCTTAACCTCAGTGTGTACTTTCAAATATTTCTTTAAGTGTTTAGCGTTTATATTAAGTAAACACCACACATTTTCAAAGGATTAAGAGACTTTACTACTTAACCGATATAGTTCTATTCCATTCAATCACACACACATATGTGATCTAACACCACATCACCCTAGACTCACCTAGAGATTGGTCTTGAAACTGATTTGGACAAGTCTTGAAACGTTCTTTTACAAGGCTGGACGGACCTGAAATAAGCAGTTCGAAAACATGATCATTTATCCAAACAATTTGGTTCTGAAGAAGGAGTTTGACTTACATCTAATCAGCTCGGTTCAGGAAATAACTTAACAGTTTATACTAACTCAGACTAAATCAGTACGTCATAGGTTCAGACCATAAACAGCTTGGCTCAGACCAGTACTAAACAAGATCAAAAATGTTCGGTTCAGAACAATAATATTCCGGCAGTTTGGTTCCCTCTAACTACTTAAATCAGTCAGTTCAAGCTCGGTTCTACTCCTCCTATATCATATCAGTTTGGTTCAGTCAAGGTTGGTTCAGGAAAAGGTCAATTCAACTCCTTTTAACTTCACTCAGACCATAAACAGTTTAGCTAGCAGTTTTCGAAGATTAATTCCAACCGAAACTAAACTAAACTGATCAGTACACCATCTTATACAAATGATCCGACCATGACCTGAGCTTAACAACACATGGAATTGTTAAGAACATGGCTAAGGCAGGTAGATGAGGCTTACCCTAGATCACCCTGGATAGATACACCTGGATGATGTTCTCCCTCAAGCTAAGCTCACCAAGAAACTGATTAGAAAGAGAGATGAAGATTCGGTTATGATCAGAAGCTGAACAAGTCTAGAGTTTAATAAAACTCTCTTACCTTCTGATCCCTCTCACTAAAACAAACTGAGCCAGCTGGTGGATGAATTTCGTTCATGCTTCTTCTTGATTTTTCTCTTGGTTCCTACTTCTTTCTCTCTGATTTTTTTCATAGAAATTCTCTCTTTCTCTCAGCAACAACAACGTGCAAGCAGCTCCCTTAAGGGGTTATATAGCTGAGGAGTGTCCCCAGCTGAGTTTTTCAGCTTAACACAAAGCAGAAGTGAGCAAGGACAACTGGAGTCCTGCCTCACACACCCAGCCACCAGCAGCTTCCATTTCCTTCCTCTTAAGAAAGGTTTATAAATCATGTGCTTCTCACATGATCTGTCCAGAAAGCAAGAAAGCAGAAAGCTTGTGCTTGTCATGTGACTTGTGTTGAGAAATCAGGTAGACAATGTGCTGAAAGATCATGGATGATTTATAAGGAATTTTAAGAAGCTTGTCGGTAATTTTCGGACAGTTTTCGACTAAAATTTTCTCGACCTTTAATACTTGTCTTGCTTCAACCAAACTCATCTAACTTAAATAAAATTATACCAACATAATTAATTTTTGACCAGAACTAACAAGGGAAGTCCGTTGACCACAAGAAAATCCCGTCGAGTCTTTAATTCATCGGTTCGATCTTTATTTTTAATTATGATCGATTAAACTCAAAATCTGACTTTTCAAAAGTCTCGACCAAAACTATTTCCACTCGTGAGGGTCATTACACTCTTCCCCCCCCCCCCTCAAAAGAATTCGTCCCCGAATTCTAAAAAAAATACAAGTGGACACTTTACTGGACATCTGGGGTATCTGAAAAGAGTTCTGGGTAATCAGCTTTGAACTTATCTTCATCCTCCCATGTGACTACAACTCTCTGATGCTTGCCCCAAAATTCTTGAACTTGAGAAATCTCTCTGTTCTTTAATCTCTTGATACGACGCTCACCTATCCGCAAAAGACCTTCAGGATAAGTTAGGTTGGGTTGCAAATTCTCTGGTCGTTGTGGCTCGACAATATTCGGATCCGGAATATGCTTACGCAACATCGATACATGACATACCGGTTGCATAGACATATCAGGAGGAAGTTCAAGTAGGTAGGCTACTTCTCCAACTCTAGCAACAATTCTGTACGGACCAATGTAGCGGGTTGCCAGTTTTCCAACCTTCCCAAACCGATCCTTTCCTTTCTGGGCAGCTACTTTCAAGAATACTAGATCATTCACTGCAAAGATGACTTCTCTTCTACCGCGATCAGCATACTTCTTCTGGCGGTCTTGGGCTTTCTTCATATTTGCTTGAATTATCCTTACTTTCTCGGCAGTCTCATCTACTATCTCTGGACCAAAGATTCTTTGTTCACCAACTTTACTCCAACACACTGGTGTTCTACATGGTCGACCATATAGAGCTTCGTACGGCGACATACCAATACTTCAGTGGTAGCTGTTGTTGTAAGAGAATTCTATCAGCGGCAAAAACTTATCCCACGGACCATTCCAGTCGAGGATACCCAACCTTAACAGATCTTCAAGAGTTCTGATGGTTCGTTCAGTCTGGCCATCGGTTTCTGGATGAAACGCGGTAATCATATGTAAGTCAGTACCCAAAGATTGTTGGAAGGCTCGCCAAAACTCAGCTGTAAAGCGTGGGTCTCAGTCTGCTACTATATTTGCTGGTACTCCATGAAGCTTTACTATTGCTTCCAAGTATAGCTCTGCTAACGTCTCTACTTTGTCTGTAAGTTTCATCGGTAGGAAATGAGCGGACTTGGTAAGACGATCAACGATTACCCAAACAGCATCATTCCCGCGGCCTGGTGCTCTAGGTAAACCAGAAACAAAATCCATCGCTACTGCATCCCACTTCATTCAGGGATTGGTAGACTTTGAAGTAAGCCCCCTGGTACATGGTGTTCAGCCTTTATCCGTTGGCAAGTTTTACACTGAGAAACCCATACAACAACATCTTGTTTTATCCATGGCCAGTGATAATACCTTCTGATATCTCGATACATCTTAGTGCTTCCAGGATGAATGCTTAAGAGAGAATGGTGTGCAGTCTTTAAAATCTCTTTTCGAAGTCCTTCTCCTTTCGGAACGGTTACTCGACCATTGAGTAACAAGGTTCCATCATTGGCAACTTGATATCCTCTAAAATTACCTTCATTCAGCTCTTCTCGGATCTTCTTGAGGTTCTCGTCTCTCATTTGTGCTTCTTGGATATGAGTAAGTAAACCAGCTTGGCTCACTTCTTGTAATTCTAAAGGTTCTCCTTCCTCTCCTTCCAAGGCAGCCAAAATAATCATCTTGAACCCTGCTTGAAGATTCTGAAGTTCCTTTTCAATATCCACATCAACTTTCCTTCGGCTCAAAGCATCAGCAACAATATTTGCTTTTCCTGGATGGTATAGGATCTTCATCTCGTAGTCAGCTACAAATTCCATCCATCGCTTTTGCCTTAGGTTCAAATCAGGTTGAGTGAAAAGATACTTAAGGCTTTTATGGTCGGTGAACACTTGGATCTTCTCTTCATATAGATATGATCGCCAAATCCGAAGAGCAAATACTACTGTGGCCATTTCCAGGTCATGTGTTGGATAGCTTACTTCATGTTTTCTTAGTTATCTTGATGCATAGGCGATTACCTTATCGTCCTGCATCAGCACACAACCTAATCCAACATGAGATGCATCTGTATAGACGGTGTACGGATGGTTAGGTTTAGGCAAAGCTAAGATAGGTGCAGACGTCAATGCTTGCTTCAGTTTATCAACCGCTTCTTCGGTTTCTGAGCTCCATTCATAGGTGACACCTTTACCAGTTAGACGAGTCAGTGGCTTTGATGTGCTTGCGAACCCTTGAACAAACTTCCTGTAATAGCCGGCCAATCCAAGAAAACTCTGAATCTCAGTAACAGAAGTCGGACGAGGCCAATCTTTAATAGTAGCTATCTTTTCTGGATCAACGGCAACTCCTTGTTCTGATACTCGATGACCTAAGAATCCAACTTCTCTTTTTCAAAATTGGCACTTACTAAACTTAGCAAAAAGCTTTTGATCCCGTAACCGCTCAATGACTAAGCGTAGATGCTTCTCGTGTTCTCCGGCACTTCAGGAATATATGAGAATATCATCAATGAATATTATAACAAACTCATCCAAATAATACCGAAATATTTCGTTCATTAGACGCATGAAAGCAGCCGGGGCATTTGTAAGACCAAAGGGCATTACTACAAACTCGAAATGTCAGTATTGTGTCCTAAAGGCAGTCTTCATGATGTCAGTCTCAGAAATCGGAATTTGGTGATAGCCGGAAGCTAGATCGATCTTTAAAAACCAACTCGCTCCTTGTAACTGCTCTAGTAGCTCATCAATTCTTGGAAGTGGGTACTTGTCCTTGATGGTCACGTTGTTGATTCCCTGATAATCAATGCATAGTCGCATGCTTCCGTCTTTCTTCTTCATGAACAACACGGGTGCTCCCCACGGGGATGAACTAGGACGAATAAAACCCTTCTCTAAAAGATCGGCTAACTTCTGCTTCAACTCAAAAAGCTCGGCCGGTGCCATTCGGTACGGTGCCTTTGCTATTGCGGCTGATCCAGGTTCTAAGGTTATACTAAAGGGATTACTTCTCGATGGTGGAAGTCCTTCTAATGCCTTAAATACATCTTCGTATTCTTTGACCACTGGAATGTTTTATGGGTTCTGCTCTTTCTCATCTTCTACTGGTCATGTAGTTAAAGTAACTAAGTAGACTTCTTCACTCTGCTCCAGAAGATTTTCAACTCTCAAAGCTGATACCAACGAGTCTCTGAAGCTCGGTACTATGCCATAGTAAGCTAAAGGGGGTTGGGTATCGCTTTCAAACATAATCTTCCCTCGACCACAATCAAGGTGAGCTCTATAGCTAGACAGCCAATCCATTCTTAGTATTACCTCGTACCGCTCTAATGGAAGTACTAACAGATGAGCTGGGAACACCATCTCTTGGATAACAATCGGAACTCTTAGATAACAGCCTTAATTTTCAAGAACTTGATCTCCGGGAGTTAAAACGGGAATGCTTAAAATTCACTTTAGTAAAGTCCCATTCAAATCTCAACGCTATTTCAGGAGCTACAAAACTATGTGTTGCTCCCGAATCGAACAAGATATTGGCAGATATACCGCCCACAACCAAAGAACCTAGCAATAATTGACTTCAAGGTCAATTATTCATTCAACAATTTTATATAACATTTTTTTTAATTCAAATAACACTAAATGGTAAGAAATCAAACCTGAGATAGGACCCTTCGGTGGTACGGATGGTCCTGGTAACTCTAATGCATAAGCTCTACCGGCTGTAGCCTGACGCTTCGCCGGAGGTAAAGGTAAGAGTGGGTTAGCTGGTACGACTGGTGGAACTCTCGGTGCAGCAGGCTGAGAAGAATGTGTGAGTGGACAAGAAGTCGCATAATGTTCGTGCTCTCCACAGGTAAAGCAAGTTATGTGAGATGGTACTGCTGGTCGGAGTTGCCTCATGGTCGGACAATCTCGCCTAACATGGCCAAGCTGGCCACAACTGAAACAAGTCGGGGTTCTAGGTCTCGGTCCTCCCGAACGGCTTCCCCGAAAGACTTTACCTCCACGTCCCCTCTGCATAACCGAAGATTGCTGACGCTGGAATGGAATAGATGGACGTCTCGGTGGTGCGGAATGGCTAGCAGAAGCTCTCTCAACAGCAATGGCTTCCTCAACATTCACCGCACGCTCCACAAGATCAGAAAATCTATGAAACTTTACTGCCTCGAGTCTGCTCCTGATATCCGGACTAAGTCCCTAAGAAACTTCCGGATAATCATCAGCTCATCTTCCTGGCTAAAGCGAACATACTGCCTGAGACGTGTGAACTCGGCCTCATACCTCCGAACAGATAAACCTCCATGAACTAGCTCCATAAACTTAATCTTCAATCTGTCTCTTGCCTCCGGTGGAAAATACTTTCGAATGAACGCAGTACGGAAGTCATCCCAAGTCAGCTGGAAATCTCCAAAAAAAAAACTCCTCTCTACACATAACCACCAATGGATAGCGTCCTTCTCCAGATAATAAACAGCCACGTCCTTCTTGAATTCTACCGGACAACGGGTTGCAGCGAAATTCTGTTCGAGATTGCGCAGCCATTCATCAGCTTCAAAGATATCAGTCCCTCCCTGGTAGTGCTTTGTCCCCAAGTTCTTCACGATAATAACAATCTTCAGGAAGTCCGGATGAGAAGTGGTAGGTATTGGAGATGGCTGAGCACGTTGTGCATTCAGTGCCTGTTCCTGTAAACGGATCATCTCGGCCATCAACTCGAGAATAGCTACCAACGCCGGATCTGTTGGAACTGGTGCAGATTCTGCTGCGGTTGTTGCTTCAGCATGAACGTGTGGAATATCATCAGCGGCAACAGCAGGTGCAGCAGGATGATCAGCAACATGAGCGGGATGATGAGCAGCATGAGCAACAGGATAATCAGCATCATGAGCAGCATAATCATGTACAACATCTACCTCGTTGTCTGTATAGTATGGATCAGGTGTCATAGGCATCGGCATCTGAATTTAAGGGCTATCATATGATCCCTCAGACGGATCAGACTCAATGCTGGTGCCAGAAGGTGTAGCCTCAAATCTAGGAGTAGAAAGTGGTGCTGGAGTAGATGGCGGTGAAGAGTCTGGAGATGATGAAATAAGTTTCGGTAGATAAGGTCCACCACGTCCTGCCCATCTTGGGGGCATCTGCAGCGAAATTTCATTGTAAGTTTCTACCCAGTTCTATCTACTTTTCAAAGAAGTAACAAACCAGCTTATCCTAGTTATCCTTGCGACACATTTTTGACTCGATAAATATTTGAAACAAGTCCCATTCTAGCATCATAGAACAATGCTCTGATACCACCTTTGTGACACCCCCGATCATAGATGACCGGAAATGACACGGTCTATATTTCCTGAAAGCCGACCCGAGGTTCACAAAAAAATTCCGATCACCTTGGACTAGCAATTTGAGAACACCAATGTAAGACCCGATCCTGGATTCCTTAATCCAACCGAACCGCAGTCTTACCTAAGATCATAAGTCAGTTCGTTTGGTTAAGTACCAATCCTAACTCATATTTTTCTAAGTGTTTTACACTGATTCGAGGTTCATTCAATCTACATGATCAATACACAGCGGAATAAGGCAAACGGTTTCTTATATATATAAAACAATGTAGTCATACAAATCATCCATTCGTTCATCATCCAATGCACACTAGGCTAGATCATATTAACTAAGGTTGCACAATAGGCTACATAAATCCAATGCTACAAAAGACTTGTCTTCCACACACACATCCCATCCACGGCTAGGTTCCTCACGGTTCCTTGGCTTTCCCACGATCACCTTTGCTATCTGGATCCATCACAAAACACACACAAGTACTTGATTAGATTTATCAACCACAAAGCCAATCAATTACATGGATGGATCCTATCCTAGGCGATCAAACTATATCAGAACCGAAATCGGCCAACACCAATATACATGGGAGAATACATTAAAATTCATGTAAACTCATGATAATTCACAACTAAGAGATCGGCCAAGTCGGATTCCCAAGAACCGGTCTCGGTCATCAGGATCTCGACCTTGATTCACTAAACCGGACACGACCCAATCCCCTTAATCAATCCGATCAACACCCAATCTAGGCATGATAATTCCTTATAAATACTCACTAGAAAGAATCAATCACCAGAATTCCCCAAGTTCATCAGGAACCATGAGATCCGATCATACCTCTCAAACCAAGGCCATGGAGGAATTTCCACCAAACCGGCCAAGGCCGAGGTTTGTCTTATGAGTCTGAACCCATAGACTCGGACAGAACATAGAAGAAGTAATAGAAATACAAAGACAAGACAGAAAGGATGCTTCCAACACAATCGTCCCCACACACACCGAACCGGCCTTAGCCGTGGTGAAGGACAATGAACCATGGATAGCATCACTGACCTTTGGAGTTTGTTCCTCAGGAACCGGCGACATCTCCTTCTCCTTTTCCTTCTCCAGTTCCCTCCGACGTGATCCCATGCCTTGCCCCGGTTAGTCTTGCTCCGGTAACCCCTTTGGTCGGATACTTCTTTTCACGGACCGTCTCTCTCTTTCTCTCTGTTACGATTTTGCCAGGGCTTCGCCTGAATGTTCTGATACCTTTGTCGAAGTCAGAGACCCTCTATTTATAGAGAAACTCGATGCCAACTTCCTTTAGGCGAACCGGTACGAGAGAGAGAGAAAACGGACGAACGGTTGCCCTTGGCACCGTTTCGCTTATATCCGACTAACTGCCCCTTTGGGATAGTTCTTAGGCACGGAGGGAACCTTCCCTTCCCTTGTGGGACGTCCCAGACTAACAGGCAAGGCCTTGGTCCCACCGTCACATATTTCACATATGTACGGACCGTCGGACCAGTCCGGGTAACCGTCCAGCTCGACTAGTCTGGCCCGGACCCGAACACTCCACCGAGCTGAGATGAGCTTCCTCCTAGCTGTCCCAGCTGACCTAGCTAGTCCATCAGCTCCAGTGAGCTGGACAACCTCAAGTGAGCTGACCACACTCTTAATCCAGCTGAACGAGCTTGACCCGGACCACGTCCAGCTTCCGGTTCACTCGTCCAGCTCCCCTTTGCTTCCTTCCTTCTTTTGATGATTAAGTATTCATGTTCTGAATCACTTAACCATCTATCCGGACCATGATACACCTGATTTCAGGTCAGACGACCTGCCTTGGTGCGTCTCCATGTACCACGGTCCGTCCCACGGTCCTATCGAGGATCGGGGACATGACAAGTCTCCCCCACCAACAATGGATTCGTCCTCGAATCCAAGTTAGAGATCTCATCATGATAAAACTGATTGTACCAATCTGGATACTCAGCTTTCATCCTCGCCTCCGTTTCCCAAGTGGTAAGGTCTTTACCATTGTAATCCCACACCACTTTAACCATGGGAACGGTCTTCTTTCTCATTGCCTTCTCTGATCGATCCATGATCCGAACCGGCCTTGTCTCTAAGGTTAGGTTCTTACCCAGATCATCAGGAATCTCAGGCAACACAATCTCCTTATCCGTCAGGCACTTCCGGAGTTGAGACACATGGAATACATTGTGGAAAGCATCCATCTTGGACGGCAAGTCCAACTTGTAAGCCACTGCTCCCACTCGTTCAATAATCCTGAACGGACCCAAGTACCTTGGACCCAATTTCTTCCTTCCAGAAATCCTGGTCCTACCTTTGAAAGTAATCATCTTGAGATACACAAGATCTCCCACTTCAAATTCCAAGTGCTTCCTACGCTTGTCAGCATAACTCTTTTGTCGATCCTGAGCCGCCTTCATATGGTCCTTGACCATACGAATTTTCTCAGTGGTTTCTTCCACAATCTCAGGACCCAACATACTACGCTCCCCCACTTGGGTCCAGCATAGAGGTGTCCTGCAAGGTCTTCCATACAAAGCCTCATATGGTGACATACCAATGCTTGTATGAAAACTATTGTTGTACGCAAATTCCACCAAAGGTAAGTGTCTCTCCCAAGACTCACCCCAGTCTAAGACACATGCCCTTAGCATATCCTCTAAGGTCTGGATCGTCCTTTCAGACTGTCCATCCGTTTGAGGATGATATGCTGTACTCATGTTTACTCTGGTTCCCAAAGCTTTCTGAAAAGCTTGCCAGAAGTAGGATGTAAACCTCGGATCCCTATCTGAGACAATACTTGCTGGAACACCGTGCAACCGTACTATCTCATCCAAGTAGATCCTTACAATCTCATCTACTCCATACCCTTTACGTATAGGTAGGAAGTGTGCTGACTTAGTCAGTCGGTCTACCACGACCCACACTGCATCCTTCTTGTTCCGAGTGGTTGGGAATCCTGTCACAAAGTCCATTGTGATGTGATCCCACTTCCACTCCGGTATAGGCAGATTTTGAAGTAGGCCACTGGGAACTTGGTGTTCAGCCTTGATGAGTTGACAAGTGGAACACTTTGCAACCCACTCAGCTACATCCGTTTTCATCCTCACCCAATGGTAATACCTCTTCAAATCTCTATACATCTTATTCAATCCTGGATGGATTGAAAACTTAGACTTATGAGCTTGCCTCATAATCTCTTCCTTTAATTCCTTATTATTAGGAACACTGATCCTGCCATTGACCAAGATGGTACCATTACTAGCCGTTTGGTACTCAGTCTTGTCATTGGCAGCAACCTTCTTCAGGTTTTCATCCAAGCCTTGTGCTTGTCGGATCCTGGTAAGGAGATCGGCCTGGTTCACTGCCTCCAACCCCAGGGGTTCTTCCTGACCCGTGAGAGTATCCAGGCGCAGTGAACGTACCACCCCTTCCAGCTCGTCAGCTTCCCTTTCCGCAGACACATCAGCCCTTCTACGACTCAATGCATCGGCTACTAGGTTAGCCTTACCCGGATAGTAAGTTATGTCCAGATCATAATCTGCAACAAACTCCATCCACCTTCTCTGCCTAAGGTTTAATTCAGGCTGAGTGAAGATATACTTAAGACTCTTGTGGTCTGTAAGTATCTGCACCTTTGCTCCATAAAGATAAGATCTCCAGATCTTTAAAGCAAATACCACAGCTGCCATTTCCAGGTCATGGGTCGGATAATTTCCCTCATGCTTTCTCAACTGTCGAGAAGCATAGGCTATTACCTTCCCTTGCTGTGTGAGGACACATCCTAGTCCTGTGATAGATGCATCCGTGTATACTACATAAGGCTGATCTGCCTCAGGCAGCACCAATACCGGAGCACTTGTTAACATGTCCTTCAGTGCGGAGAAACTCTCCTCACACTGGTCCGACCATGCAAACTTCACATCCTTCCCGGTTAGTTGTGTCATGGGTCGAGCCACACTTGCAAATCCCTTCACAAACTTCCGGTAATAACCAGCCAACCCCAGGAAGCTCCTGACTTCCGTAGCATTCCTTGGTTGAGGCCACTCACGTATACACTTGATCTTTTCTGGGTCAACTGATACACCCTTGTCTGACACTATGTGTCCAAGGAACCCAATGCTTTTCTGCCAAAAACTACACTTGCTCAACTTAGCAAAGAGTTTCTGCTCCCTCAAGCGTTCCAATACTGCCCGGAGATGCCTTTCATGATCTTCTTTGGTCCTTGAATACACGAGTATATCATCAATGAAGATGATCACAAACTCATCCAAGTATTCTCTGAACACCCCATTCATCATGTTCATGAAAGCAGCCGGTGCATTAGTCAATCCGAACGGCATCACTACGAACTCAAAGTGACCATACCGCGTCCGGAAGGCAGTCTTCTGGATATCATTAGGCTCAATCGGAATCTGATGATATCCAGAGGCCAAGTCCACTTTGGAGAACCACTTGGCTCCCCTGAGTTGATCCAACAACTCATCAATCCGAGGCAACGGGTACTTGTTCTTCACAGTGACCCGGTTCAACCCCCGATAGTCAATGCACAACCTAAAGCTTCCATCCTTCTTTTTCACAAAGAGGACTGGTGCTCCCCAAGGTGACACACTAGGACGTATAAAGCCCTTATCCAACAACTCCTCCAGTTGTTTCTTTAGCTCGGCCATCTCGGCAGGAGCCATGCGGTACGGACTTTTGGACAATGGAGCCGTTCCTGGTTCCAGTTCAATTCTGAATGGATCAGCCCTATCAGGGGGAACACCCTGTAGCGGTCTGAACACATCCCCAAATTCACTAACCAACGGTATTCCATCCGGGTCACCACCCCCCACGCACTCCTTAGTGGTGATGGTAGCCAAATAGGCCTCACAACCATCCAACAGCATCCTTTCCGCACGGAGTGCTGAGACCACTTTCAACCCAGGAGTCGAACACAATCCTTGGAACCAGACCGGACGACCACACCCTGTTTCAAACTGCACCCTACCCCGGTGACAATTCAGAGTGGCCCGATGCTTTCCAAGCCAGTCCATACCCAATATCACTTCATGATTCTCAAGGGGGACCACAATCAGATCTACAGGCAACTTCCTGTCCGTGATCAATACCGGAATACCCTTCACCAGCCCAAGTGAGTTCATAACATGGCCACCAGCCCCTCTCACTCTGCAGGGTTCATTCCCATCACTCAATTGGAATAATCCCTTTCCAATCATTCCTGGACTCACAAAACTATGTGTAGCTCCAGTGTCAAACAATACGTGTGTTTCCACACCACCAATACTTAAGGTTCCTACATACAAGGTCCATTCAAAGTATCTAAACCGTTCTAGATTCCATACCATGCAATCTACAAATTTAAAAGATCAAGTTTACAGAAACTATTTACCAGTGATCGATTGGAATTGTCCAGCCTCATCCGTGTCCTTGCACAGTTCGTACACCCTTGGTGCGGATGACTGGTTCCGGTTCTGGCTCGGCTTGCTCGACTCCCCACGACCCTTCTCCGAACCGGATGGGTTCTTGGGACAGTCCCTACGGTAGTGTCCCACCTTCCCACATCCATGACAAGTGGCTGAGCCACTGTTGGAAGTCGGGTTCGGACAGTCCCGAGCCGAATGGTCCATCTTCCCACAGCGGGTGCAAGCCCCCATGGCTTTCCAGCATTCCCCACCGTGACGTCTCCCACATTTAGAACACTCCGGCTTACCTCCTGAGGTCTTACCCTCATCAGCCGAGTCCCTCTTTCTCTTCCGGTCAACACCAGGCCCGGTTGTGGTCGTGTGGCTCCGTGGCTTCTGTTTGGCTTCCTCCGCAAGGTTAGCCTCAAGGATAGCCATCCTTTCCACCAGCTCAGACACGGTATGAAAGGTGCGGACAGAGCAGTAGGTCTTCAGTTCTGCCCTTAGGCCACGGATGAACCTACGAACCTGTACCGCCTCGTCCTCCAGCTCCCTTCCCACATACTTCCTGAGCCGGTTAAACTCCTCTTCGTACTCACGGACCGTCTTGCGACCTTGGGTCAAGTCCAAGAACTTAGCTTCCAAACGATCCCACGCCTCAGCAGGAAAGTACTTGTGGTTGAACTCAACCTCAAAATCAGCAAAACGATCAATGGTGCCATTGGTCCTCTTGTCCAGAGCCAACCACCAGTTGTGAGCATCACCTTCCAAGAAGTGGACTGCTATATCCCTCTTGTACTCCTCGGGACAACGAGTAGAGCTGAAGTTGCGAACCAGTCTGCTCCTCCACTCGTCGGCCTCAATGGGATCCACACTTCCAGCAAAGTGTTTGGTACCCAACTTGGATATGTGCTCAAGTACCTTAAGGTAATCGACCATATGGACTCTTCTTTCTGGTGGATCGATCTCCACCACATCCGCGGTACGTCTGGTCCGCGTACCGGTAGTCCGTGTGGTCACACGACCTGGAGGATTAGCCTGACCCACAGACGAGTTCACCAACGGGGTGAAAGTCTGAGTCAGAGCAATTAGCTGATCACCCATAGCCTTCATGGCATCCAGGACATCCTTCAGGGATGGTTCCACCACAACGGCCTCGGGTTCAGTCCTTCCAGCACCCACACGGCCATCTAGATCACCCGGATCATCCTGATCCCCATGATCACCCGCGTGAGAGGACTCAGCATCCTCTTCCTGGATCATCATGTCCTGATCCTCAGGAATCTCCACACGTGGTTCACCAGGTAGGATTGGTCCATGTGGCAATCCGGTTTCATTGGTTACCAGCCTTGCCACGGTAGGTAACACAAGCGTCTCAGTGACTTTCTCAGCCACCACCGTTCCGGATCCACCAGCAGTCTCCTTTCCTTTCCTAGTTTTCTTCCTTGTTCCCTTTGGACATGACAACACAACCAAGAGATTAGTTCATAACTGTGATTCCAAACCTCTACATGCCCAAGATAAAAACAAACAAGCAATCAACAAGGTTAGAACCCTTAGCCTCACCGTGAGTACCCATAGCCGAATGTGTGTGTGCACCATAACCCAAACAAGTCCTAGAATCAAGCATGCTCTGATACCAACTTGTAAGACCCGATCCTGGATTCCTTAATCCAACCGAACCGCAGTCTTACCTAAGATCATAAGTCAGTTCGTTTGGTTAAGTACCAATCCTAACTCATATTTTTCTAAGTGTTTTACACTGATTCGAGGTTCATTCAATCTACATGATCAATACACAGCGGAATAAGGCAAACGGTTTCTTATATATATAAAACAATGTAGTCATACAAATCATCCATTCGTTCATCATCCAATGCACACTAGGCTAGATCATATTAACTAAGGTTGCACAATAGGCTACATAAATCCAATGCTACAAAAGACTTGTCTTCCACACACACATCCCATCCACGGCTAGGTTCCTCACGGTTCCTTGGCTTTCCCACGATCACCTTTGCTATCTGGATCCATCACAAAACACACACAAGTACTTGATTAGATTTATCAACCACAAAGCCAATCAATTACATGGATGGATCCTATCCTAGGCGATCAAACTATATCAGAACCGAAATCGGCCAACACCAATATACATGGGAGAATACATTAAAATTCATGTAAACTCATGATAATTCACAACTAAGAGATCGGCCAAGTCGGATTCCCAAGAACCGGTCTCGGTCATCAGGATCTCGACCTTGATTCACTAAACCGGACACGACCCAATCCCCTTAATCAATCCGATCAACACCCAATCTAGGCATGATAATTCCTTATAAATACTCACTAGAAAGAATCAATCACCGGAATTCCCCAAGTTCATCAGGAACCATGAGATCCGATCATACCTCTCAAACCAAGGCCATGGAGGAATTTCCACCAAACCGGCCAAGGCCGAGGTTTGTCTTATGAGTCTGAACCCATAGACTCGGACAGAACATAGAAGAAGTAATAGAAATACAAAGACAAGACAGAAAGGATGCTTCCAACACAATCGTCCCCACACACACCGAACCGGCCTTAGCCGTGGTGAAGGACAATGAACCATGGATAGCATCACTGACCTTTGGAGTTTGTTCCTCAGGAACCGGCGACATCTCCTTCTCCTTTTCCTTCTCCAGTTCCCTCCGACGTGATCCCATGCCTTGCCCCGGTTAGTCTTGCTCCGGTAACCCCTTTGGTCGGATACTTCTTTTCACGGACCGTCTCTCTCTTTCTCTCTGTTACGATTTTGCCAGGGCTTCGCCTGAATGTTCTGATACCTTTGTCGAAGTCAGAGACCCTCTATTTATAGAGAAACTCGATGCCAACTTCCTTTAGGCGAACCGGTACGAGAGAGAGAGAAAACGGACGAACGGTTGCCCTTGGCACCGTTTCGCTTATATCCGACTAACTGCCCCTTTGGGATAGTTCTTAGGCACGGAGGGAACCTTCCCTTCCCTTGTGGGACGTCCCAGACTAACAGGCAAGGCCTTGGTCCCACCGTCACATATTTCACATATGTACGGACCGTCGGACCAGTCCGGGTAACCGTCCAGCTCGACTAGTCTGGCCCGGACCCGAACACTCCACCGAGCTGAGATGAGCTTCCTCCTAGCTGTCCCAGCTGACCTAGCTAGTCCATCAGCTCCAGTGAGCTGGACAACCTCAAGTGAGCTGACCACACTCTTAATCCAGCTGAACGAGCTTGACCCGGACCACGTCCAGCTTCCGGTTCACTCGTCCAGCTCCCCTTTGCTTCCTTCCTTCTTCTTTTGATGATTAAGTATTCATGTTCTGAATCACTTAACCATCTATCCGGACCATGATACACCTGATTTCAGGTCAGACGACCTGCCTTGGTGCGTCTCCATGTACCACGGTCCGTCCCACGGTCCTATCGAGGATCGGGGACATGACAACCAACGCTCCTACCGGATATCGACCAAGGCTTTTCAAGCCGACCGTCTATCCGATAGTTAGTTCGTCCTGGACAAGGACTAATATCATATGAGTACTCGTGATTTATAAAAATCTTTTATACATTATTTATTTACTTTTAAACATCTTAGAAAGTGTTATAGTTTCACCCTACGGCCTAACGCCCAACTACGTTTTAAGTAAATATACAACAGAAGATACGTTGCAAGATGCTCCCTTAAGGGGTTATATAACTGAGGAGTGTTCCCAGCTGAGTTTCTCAGCTTAACACAAAGCAGAAGTGAGCAAGGACAGCTGGAGTCCTGCCTCACACACCCAGCCATCAGCAGCTTCCATTTCCTTTCTCTTAAGAAAGGTTTATAAATCATGTGCTTCTCACATGATCTGTCCAGCAAGAAAGCAAGCAGGAAGCTTGTGCTTGTCATGTGACTTGTGTTGAGAAAGCAGGCAGACAAGGTGCTGAAAGACCATGGATGATTTATAAGAAATTTTAAGAAGCTTGTCGGTAATTTTCGGACAGTTTTCGAATAAAATTTTCTCGACCTTTGATACTTGTCTTGCTTCAACCAAACTCATCTAACTTAAATAAAATTAGACCAACATAATTAACACTTGACCAGAACTAACAAGGGAAGTCCGTTCGACCACAAGAAAATCCCGTCGAGTCTTTAATTCATCGGTTCGATCTTTATTTTTAATTATGATCGATTAAATTCAAATCTGACTTTTCAAAAGTCTTGACCAAAACTATATCCATTCGCGAGGGTCCTTACAAAGTGCCTCTACAATTTTCTAGGAACCCAAAATTCCCAGTAAGGGAACCAAGGATACATGCAACTACAAGCTTCCAATGAAGTAGGTCCAAGGCCATGTGCCTTCATGAAGTTATAAGGAAGACACAACCAAAAGAAAAGCAGGGGGGGGGGGGGAAATTAAGCGTTAACCCAAGGGGAAACACACATAAACAAATCCCATTAACGTACCCACAAAAAGGGGATAGGATACGAAACAAGGAGTCATTAAATGACATCCGTAAAGAGCTGAAAGTGGCTAACCAAAGATGGAGCAGAGAACAACCAGAACGGGTCATAAAATGACATTACGAAACGCTGAGAGTGGCTTATCCAAGCGGGAGTAGAGAACAAGACAGTACAGGTCATCAAATAACATCACAAAACGCTGAGAGTGGCTTGCCCAAGAGGGAGCAGAGAACAGCCAGAAAGAGTCATTCGACAACACCTACAAAAAGATGAAATCCAAGGAGTATAAGCAAAGCAACACTCAAGGGTGGTCAACAGCAGGAATGGAATTACTTATTCCTAGTATGCATAAGAAAACGCTAATCCCTGCATATGAAGCAAGAACACTTACTATTTCGAAAAACAATTGTATCCGATACGCCCACTCCTACATAAGAAGTGAGGCTCTTAATCCATTACACCAAGAATTATCTTAGCCATGTCAACTCCTGCTATCCACAGAAAAGGATTCCGTCTCCAGACCTGGGTCCATTTCTGCCTCTGGTTTACTTCAGGCTCAGGGCCATATAAGATCATGTTAACTCCTGCAATCCAAGCCCAGGGGCGGAGAAGTATTGTTCTCTACCTGACAGTACATGATCACGTAGAGAGTGTCGTCCTTGTGCAAAGAGGAATAAGTAGACAGTACCATGTGAATGACATCAACACATAGATTCGATATAGTCGTCTGAAAAAGCTATACCTCCATCAGTCACAACAGCCATGAAATCATGGCTTACTTCCAGGCTCATCCGATTGTGGTGGTAGTATCAGTATTTTGAAAAATAATGATCCATAAGCCAAAGATACAATGGAAATTGACCAAGTAGGCATAAGAGCTCTTAACATCCCACAACCTCTATGTTTTCAAGAGGATAAATCCCTGACCTCTAGTTTCAAAAGTGCAAATCCTAGAACCTCCGGTTTTCAAGAAGATATATCAAAGATTTTGGAATACTGGAATGGAAAGCCTTGAAACCACATAAGAATATCTGAGACTGTAGGACCAAGCGTCTCACAAAGTTCCGGCAATCAGGAATATGGCTCATAGAGATTGAAGATAATGTGAATGACCAACATCCAATTGACATTGAGAGTGTTCCACCTCTGGCTGACAGAATACGATGCCGCATTGAGTCAACACAACCTCTGGGTTTGAGGCAGCCAATAATAATTCACCTATGGGTCATAAAAAGGCAATCGTTTGAAATTTCGGGTTCTCAAGGACAATACCTACAAATCCTCCTAGATCAAAGTTTCAATTCCTTAAAACTTTCGCGTTCTCACGGACGACCTCTACTAGTCCTCTTGGATCTGAGAACTAATTCCTTTAAACCTCCAGGTTCCTGATGATAAATGTACAGGTTTTCCAGGATCAGAACATGAAGCCCTTCAAATCTCTGGATTCCATAGAGTAGTTGACAAAAACTCTTGATTCCTATGCGACATGCTTCGATACTTCAGGGTAATACATCAAAAACTTGATAAAGGATTTTTATCTACCTTAACCAAAGTAGTATAGATGAGTGTCAATCCAATTCTAAGTGACCGAGATGCAATGAGAATACAAGTATGAACTTAATCTAAGTGCAATCAGTTATATTGGTGTGAATATAAGTAACAAGAACAAGCAAAGACAATAACTAAAGTTTTAAATCAATTGAGAATAAAAGAACCCATGGGAAAGGGTATTGATTTTAGGTGACTAAGATCCAACCTAGAGTGTTAACATAAACAAACAATCAAGTTCTACAACTCTAGACACAACCATTAAACTAGTTCTTTGTCAAGATAAAAGTTCATTTGCTATTAATCACTAAACATCAAATGTCTTTGGTTTAGTTTAATCAAGCAATCATTGAGAACAAGTCTATTAACTATCTAAACTTCTCTAACATCAATTGTCATTGGTTAAGCAAGCAAAGAGCATTATCACTTTGGTTCTGACATTTCATCAAACACCTTGTAAGCACAAAATGTCTAAGGATCTAGATAAAAGTGATCAAGTTTAATCTAGCATCAGGAGCAAGAGATAAGCGTAGAACATGAATTATCTAACACTAAACATTCTAAATCATCACTTAATCACCCTAGATCAACCTAACCCATGAATTCTAAAGGTAACTACTCACTAATAGACATGATAAACTCCAAAATCATAAAGGATTCAAAGTCAATCATGCTTAGTGATCCAGAATAATCAATAAACACAAAGCAAGAAGATCCAAAAGAAACTCAAGGTTGAATCTTTCACCAAAAGGGGTATGTCTTTTGAGATAAAAACCATATTAGATCTCAGATTAGGTTTTTAGAGTATTTATGTGAATCTCCTATACCTAGTGGCCCAGTCAACAAGCCTGAATGGGTCCAACAAAACAAGAAAATTCTACCAAGTCTAAAGCACGCCGCAGGTGCATGAGGTCGCAACATGTGGCCGCTTTTAGATGCTGCGGGTGCTCTTCCCCGCTTCATCTGGTCGCTCTGACTGGCTTGGATCATCTTGCTTGCGAGCGGGTGTCTTAACCCACTCCAACTGGCTGCTCCAAGACGCGGCGGGTGCTCTTCCTTGCTACAAGACGCCGCGGGTGCTCTTCCCCGCTCCATCAGGTCGCTCCGGGTTAACCATCAATATGAAAGAAACGCGAGCTAGTGTTGTACTAACATGGGTGTGTTTATTGTTCGAGCAGGGTATGAATATCCTAAACAATTAAATATCAAATTAACCCTAATTTTAACACACAAATAATACAATATCCTAAAAAATTAAATACTCTTTCCACAGAGAGCAATGCCACACAACAAATTTCTTATTTCTAAAGAGTAAGCTGGGTATATATATTAGTAGTAAACTTATCAAGAGGTATAAATGAATATGGAAATATGCTATTAAACTAACTAGATTCAAATATAAAGATGCTAGATCTAGGGTTTCAAATTTAATGGATTATAGGTAATAGGAAGCAAAAAAATGTAAATATTCTAGTACTCAAATATTAATTATTCTAACCCTTTTAACTCGAACTCTCGTATGCGAGCAAAAGGAGCCTAACAACCTAGTTAAATGGAGTGTATTATGGCACAAAACCTACTCTCGTAGTCATCCATGTCCTACTTTCGAGATCCTAGTTAGCTACTCTAGAATGCAAGCATGAAGCACAACTCAATTGATAGATATTAACTCAACCTGACAATCATACTGGGGTTTCAATACAAATCTCCCTAAAGAGTTATGAATCTTCTCCCCTAAAACCCCTAAAACTATGTTAGAAAACTAAACTCTCAAGAACATTCTCTCTTCGCCTCCTCTGCCTTTGCCAATGGTATAGATAATATATTTAGGTTAAAACTCGTCCAGGGGTAATCTTGTAATCTTGTGTCTTGTCCTGGGCTTGAAGCCGACTGTGTTTGTGATTGGGTTGTCGATCGATGGCAAGTGTGCAACATCGATCAACCTTGGTGTTGTTGCATCGGTCGACACTAAGTTAGTGTCATCGATCGACGACTGTCTTGTACTTCGACTCTCTAAATGATCAGCTACAGATTCTTCTTTTCTAAATGCTCCAAAAGCTCCAAATATCTCCATATATCTCCATATATCTCCATATATCTCCATATATCTCCAAAACGTACTTGGACCTATAAAGACTCTAAAACATAGTCTAGACACACATAATAGAACCTATAACATGACTTAAAACTGGTAATAAATAGGCTATATCAACTCCTCCAGACTTAACGTTTTTCTTCTCTTCAAGCAAACAAAGCCTGTGAAAGAGGTTTTGAAAAGCGGAGACTCACATAATGTCTAAGTATAATTGTCACCCTACTTTGTTACAACAACATCTTATCAAGTCAATTACAAAGAACTTTATATACCCTATCCTAGTATATCAACCAAATCAATTCTACCAACAACTTAGCAAATACTAGCTTGTCTCACCCCTCTATTGATTTCATTTTTTTGCATAAAATAAAAGTGCATGCTTTACCCTGAGTCAATGTCTCCCTTCTTTTGAGGGTATCATTTTATCTTTCAATTGCCTGAGATATTTTAACAGGCTTCCATGAATCAAACCCTAATGGTTTTTGCCACCAGGTCATGTTCACTTCTTTTTGATCTTTATCTCTTTCTAGGATCATATGAATCAAGGTTTAATGGTTGTAGCCACCAAATCATGTTCGACTCCTTTTTATCTGAAGGGGAGAGAGAGAGGAATCATTAGCACACAGACTTTTACCTTCCAGACTTGCAAAAGAAATCCGATCCAGTGTATACCAAGCCCTAAAGCAAATAGCTAATGTCAGGATTAGTGTTGGAAATCAGCTTCGGTTCCTTCAAACTTTCAAAGAAAGTGTGATATAGCGGTAGTGTGATCCACTTTGGTATCTCTACTAATCTATGAACAAAAACTTCTAAGAATGGTGCTAAAGTGTGGTTAGTCAATAATAAATCGTTATCATAGTCCTTTCTTGACTCAATAATAACTTTTTGAAGAACTTTATATATATATATATATATATATATATATATATATATATATAGTAAACAAGAGTCAAAAACAAACAAATAGCATTAGAGAACCTCCCCTAGACTTAAATTACAGTGTTAGAGAAAGTCGAGTATACTGTCGTGACGGATGTGAGAATAAACAAATTAACAGAACAGATGAACAGTAAGAAAGAGACAGAGGTTTAACGTGGTTCAATAATTAGCTACTTCCACGAGCAGAGAGAGAGTACTTTATTGATGGGGTGAATTACAAAGATCTGTCTACAAGAAGAAAATATCTGATTTTCTCTCTATGGCTGCTACTTAGGTTTAGAGGAGGCACAAGTTATATATAGTTGTGTCCTGGAAACCCTAACACTACTGGGCCTAGAATACTAAGGCTCAATAGATTAAATGCATTATTAAACAAATCTCCACCTTGAATTAAATTCTCCATAATCAGATGTACCATAATGCACTTCTTTGTGCTCAGAATACAGATGTACCAGATTCTCTCTTTGCCTCAGATGTTCCATCGAACTTAGATATCAGATGTCCCATGAGACCAGATGCTCCTTAGACCAGATGCCCCTTAGGGCCAGACGCCCATTAGGGCCAGATTTAACAGCTTGAGATATTCAGCAAGTCAAGACAATGCTTGAACTTGCAATGAGGAACCGGCTTAGTGAACATATCCGCATGATTGTCAGTTGTTCCCACCTTCTTCACTTCAAGCCTCTTCTCATCTCTCAAAAAAATGGTATCTTACATCAATATTCTTGGTTCTTACATGATGAACCTGATCATTGGCTAAAAATATAGCACTCAAGCTATCACAGTATACAATAGCCTAATCATGATGAAGACCAAGATCGCTGACCAATCCTCTCAACCATATCGCTTCCTTAGCAGCTTCTATCAATGCCATATACTCCGCCTTAGTGGTAAACAAAGTCACTGTCGACTGCAAAGTCGCCTTCCATCTCACAACAGAACCACCCAAAGTAAATATGTAAGCAGTCATAGATCTTCTTTTCTCCACATCTCCTGCATAATCAGAATCAGAATACCCAGTAACCAGTCTCGGATCTTTGTCTCCATAGACAAGTCCCACATCAGATGTACCCTTAAGGTATCGGAAAATCCTCACCACACTCATTGCATGTGCAAGATCTGGTCTTGTACAGACCATAGCATACATCAGACTTCCTAAAACACTTGAATAAGGAACTAGTGACATATAATCGATTTCCCCTTCAGGCATTTCATCACTCAAGGTAGGATGAAAATTTGCAGAACATGTAGTATCGATAGGCTTAGAATTAAGCATCTTTAACCTCGTCAAAACCTTTCGCGACGTAGGCCTTTTGTGACAAGAACAACTTCTTCTTCGGCAAGATCTCCATTCCTAAAATCTTCCTCGCAGCACCCAAATCCTTCATCTCAAACTCAGAACTCAGTAGCGCTTTAAGCTTCTGAACATCACACTTCTTTTTGGAAGCTATCAGCATGTCATCTACGTACAGCACCAGGTAGATATATGATCCATCCTCCACCTCGCTCATGTAAACACAACAATCATAAGGACTCCTATCGTAGCCCAACTTGACCATATAGCTATCAAACCTCTTGTACCACATTCTGGGAGACTGCTTAAGTCCATAAAGTGACTTCCTCAAGTTGCACACGTGATCTTCGTTACCAGGAACCATTAAACCCTCAGGCTGAGTCATATTGATCTCCTACTCAAGCTCTCCATCAAGAAAATCAGTCTTCTCATTAAGTTGTTCCAACTCTAGATCTTGACGTGCTACTATCGCCAATAGCACTATGATAGAAGTGTGTCTGACCACAGGTGAGAAGATCTCATTGTAGTCCACGCCTTCTCTTTGACTGCAACCTTTAGCAAGAACTCGTGATTTGTACTTAACTCCCTCTTCCTGTGATTTGCCATCTTTTATCTTGTAAATCCACTTGCAAGTCACAACCTTTTTCCCAGCTTGTAGTGTGACCAGATCCCATGTGTGATTCTTCTCATGAGATTCCATCTCATCTCCCATTGCAGCAAACCATTTCTCAGACGCATAACTTGAAATAGCTTCTCTGTAAGTAGACAACTCGTAAGTGTCCACTTCCTCTACAACATGTTGTGCATAACCCACCATATCATCAAACCGATATCTCTCTGGTGGCCAAAAATCAACTCTCCTTGGTCTATCTCTAGCAATACTGCGTTTTTCAGACCCAACACGTTGATCTCCAGTATTTGAAGACTCAGGCTGCTCATAAGACGTCGATCGCTTGATCTCTTCTTGAGGATCGGTCGATCTTGCGTTGTCGGGCATCGATCGCTCAATCTGACTCCTACGATCTCCTGATTTCGTGTCTGCCATGGAACAATCGCTCCTTGACACTGGATCGATTGATCCTTGACCGTCTGACTGCACTTCTTGCAGCTCCGCCTGCTTTTCAAAATCCTCCTGCTCTGCTTCTGAAATGGACTCAGCTGAAACTTTGAACATATAACTCTCATCAAACACAACATTCGTGCTCACTACAACGCATTTATGAGATGGAGACCAAACTGTGTATCCCTTTGACACCATCTCCATAGCCCATAAACACTCCCTTATTAGCTCTTGGTTCTAGCTTTCCTTCATCAACATGATAGTAAACTGTACAACCAAATATTCTCATAATAGAATAATTAGCAGACCTACCTGACCACACCTCATTAAGTATTTGACACTCGATCCCTGTATGTGGTCCCAAATTGATCAAATAACAACCCATGTTCACTGCCTCAGTCCAAAACCTCTTCTCTAAACTAGCAGTAGACAACATGCACCTCGCTCTCTCCAGCAATGCCTGGTTCATTCTCTCTGCTACACCATTATGCTGTGGTATATACCTGATTGTATGATGCCAAGCAATCCATGCATCTTTACAAAACTGATTGAACTCTAATGAACAGAATTCCAGACCATTATCAGTATGAAGCCTCTTAATCTTCTTCTCAGCTTGGTTCTCCACAAGTATCTTCCATTCCTTAAAGCTGTTGAAAGCTTCACTTTTGTGTTTCATGAAAGTTATCCAAGTCTTCCTCGAATAATCATCAATCATCAACACAAAATACCTCTTAGCCTTCAGCGACTCCACCTTGGAGGGACACCAACAATCTGAATGGATGTAATCCAAGGTGCATTTTGTCTTACGAACAACTTTCGGAAAATTCTTTCAATGCAGCTTCCCAAACACACAATGCTTATAAAACTTAAGACTCTTGGTCTTATGACTACAAAGAAGATTTTGATTGGACATAATCTGCATCCCACGTTCACCCATGTGTCCAAGCCTCATATGCCACAACTTGTCCATATCTTCCTTGCGAACCTCTGGAGATGCAACATTTTCTGAACCTGAAACTATAGAACCTTCCAGCAAATACAGAGTACCATGAATGACGCCTCTCAAAATCACAACTGAACCTCTGTAGACATTCAAAACTCCATCTACACCTGAATACTTGAACCCTCTGCTATCCAATAGACTAAATGAAATCAAGTTCTTAGACATAGATAGAACATGTCCAACTCCAGTCAATGTACAGATTCTACCCTCATGTGTCCTGAGCTTAATGGAACTGATTCCTGCAATATCGCAAGCAATGTCATTCGCCATCTTGATCTTGCCATCAGTTACTTCCTCATACTTTGAGAACCATTCTCTCCTTGCACACATAAGATAGGATGCGCCTGTATCCAGGATCAACACATCTGTATAATGTCTTTTTCCATGAGCAATCAGCGCAATATCTTCATCAGACTTAGCCTCATTCTCGGCTATAGCAGCGGAACCAGCTTGCTTCTTCTTCTTAGGACAATCCGACTTCCAATGCCCTCTCTCTTTGCAGTAATTGCAAATATCAGTTGGTTTGGACCTTTTGAAAATGACTTTTTGTCTTTCGACCTTTTGCCTTTCCCAAACTTATTTCCACCACCTACAAACAATCTAGAAGCTTAGTCATCTGTACCAGAACCTGATGCCTTGTGACACAACTCCCTACTGTGAAGTGCCGACCTGACTTCCTCCAAACTCACTGTATCCTGACTCCCTATGAATGACTGAACAAAGTTCTCATATGAGTTGGGCAGTGACACCAACAAGATCAGTGTCGCATCCTCATCCTCCACCTTAACATCAATATTCCTAAGATCTAACATATTAGAATTTAGACTATCAAGGTGATCTTGAAGTTGTGTACCTTCATGCATCCTCAGAGCGAAGAGACGTTGTTTCAGAAGTAGCTTCTTAGATATAGACTTTGACATGTATAGATTCTCTAACTTAGACCACAAACCAGCTGCAGTATCAACACCGGAAACCTCGATGATGATCTCATCTTCCAGAATCAACAGAATCGTTGAATACACCTTCTCTTCAGTGACCTCCATCTCAGTTGTAACAAGTTCAAGCTTCTTTCCTGAAAACGGTGCCCAAAGACCTTGTTGCTTCAGCAACGCCTTCGTCTTGATTTGCCAGAGACTGAAACTGTTTCTTCCAGTATACTTGTCGATCTTCATATTAATCCCAGACATCTTCTCACCAGATTCAACCCGAAGCTCTGATACCAGTTTGTTGTGATGGATGTGAGAAGAAACATATTGACAGAATAGATGAACAGTACGAACGACACGAAGACTTAATGTGGTTCACCAATTAGCTACCTCCAAGGGCAAAGAGAGTACTTTATTGATGGGGGAATTACAGAGATCTGTCTACAGGAAGAACAAATATGATGTTCTCTCTATGGCTGCTACTTAATTTTAGAGCAGGCACAAGTTATATATATTTGTGTCCTAGGAACCCTAGCACTAATGAGCCTCAAATATTAAGGCCCAATAGATTCAAGGTATTATTCAACATATACCAGACTCTAAAAATAGTATCAATCGATGGTTTGGTGAGTGTCGACCGGTGGTAAACCATCCAAGCCGTCGACCGATGGTGAACTGATGGTGTCGATCGATGGTGAACTCGAACTGTCTGCTAAACCTTCAAAAACAGAATAACCGCCAAAATAAGTAGTAGTATAAGTAAAGACCAATTAAAAACTTACTAAACAGTGTGGGTTGCCTCCCACTCAGCGCTTGGTTAGAGTCTTAAGCTCGTCATTTTGAAATTTCTGACTAGTATGGAGGTGGATCAACACTTGGAAAACAAGTGTCTACATCTTCTTTGCACTTTTGAAACCATGTACCAATGAAGCGTCTCATTGCCTCATCTCCTTTGACTTTCTCATCTCACTACAAAAAAAAACTAGTTATTGTGACGAAATTTTGAGACATAAATTATATGTCACAAATTTTGTGACATAATGATACTTTAATGTGACTATATTTTTACGTCAACATTCAGTAGTTGTTTCATCACACTACTGTGATGATCTAGGTTGTAACAAAGTTTGCTCACAATTAATTACATAAGTGTGACAAAAATATACAACGTAACAGTTTTGACATTATAGTGACTATGATTGCTGTAACAAAGTGGTATGGACTGTTGACCAAAATAGTTGTCGTCTACTGTGACTAAATAAAGTAACAAGTACGTTGCAGTTTTTTTACTAATTTATCGACATTTATGCAGTTTCAATTTGTTATAATATACTACAGTTAGCCACATACAATAGTATTAATATATACTAAAACTTGATCCGCGCCCCTGCGCGGGTGTTTGATTTAACTTGTGTTCAAGTTAAACTTAAAAATTGTTTGTTTTATAAACAATCTTTGTATATTTTTTTAATTTACATATAGAGTAGAATCTATTATATTATAATATAGATATTGATAATATTTTTTTTGTAGATAATATTATATTAAAAATTTATAACTAGATGTAATTTGATGTAATTGTATTATTCATATATTAACTTGTTGTTTTTTTTGTTAATTTATTCTGAAAACAACATACTAAAATTTTTAATGGTCAATATATAAATATCGATTTGGTTAGATAAGCTTTGGAATTTTAATTATTTAATTTTAATTTATTTTAAATGCAGTAGCAGAATCTATAAATAAAAAGAAATATAAAAAAAAGTATTTAATTTATTGTAAATGTAAAGGCTAAATTTATAAATAAAAAGAAGTATATTTTTATGTACTCCTATCCTTGTGTCCAAACAATTCTCAATTATACTATTATCTGTGTTTCCAAACATTACGAAAAGGTACTTCAGTTTTAATAATATAGATACACTTTACAAGAAAAGTGAACGTATTTATATGCATATACTTTTAAAAAATTATCCTTTTTATATTTTCTACATCTATTTCTTATAGATTTTGTATTTTAAACTATGCTTTACAGGTTGAGGAAAAAAAACTATGCTTTACATTGTCGATGTTAGGTATAGCAAAAGAAAAGTTTAATTTTTCTATTTATATTAAAAATTAGAAAATATTATTGTTAGATTTCATTGCCTTCTTTTACTACAGTTGTAGTTTGTTCAAACTATGGTAAAGATGATTAGCCTTAGCCAATCCTCATATATTTATTACCAGATCCAAATTTTATACATAGGTAGGTAACAATTTCATCATCATATAACCACTAATTCTATTACATATGATGATTAACTACTTGCAACATATGCGATTTTGATAAACAACTCTACGGATAATGTTCCACGATGAAGCTCTCCCTGAAACACCTTGATCGACGAACGGTTCTGCATATACAACACTCTCGATGAACATGTTCTCCGCAGCAAACGACCACAACGAACGACTCTACCTGCAGTACTCTAAAGCCTCTGATAATCTTCACATCCTATAATCTACAATAAATTGCATTATCTGGGATTCAAACCCCAAACGTAGGTGTAGAACCCTTTAAACCTTAACGGACAGAATACGGTGCTTCCATAATTTGAATCTTTAGTTATTATTGTATTTAGAATCAGTTCGGCAAAAAATGATTCTCTACTCAAAAACATAAAACTAGGTAACAAAATATGTAATGGTCCAATAAGGGCCTAGTTTTCTTTTCCTATTTTTGGTTAATCGGACTATATATACATGTGTATCCATCACCCTCTTCATTGCTCAACCCTAGCCGTCATACCTCCACTCATCTCCTTCTTCTCCCTCATCTCCTCCCTTCTTTTCTTTTTTTATTTCTTCACGAGTTAATATGTTGCCGTAGTAGGATGAAAGTCGCCACCATTACCATAACCACCAGAAGAGACATCGTAATCACCATAACCACCGTCGTAACCACCATAACCATCGCACATCAACAGCGTCAAGTTGTTGTCATTGCAGTGTAACTGAGAGAGAACACTGTGACGTGAACCGGAGCCGTCGTATTCACCACTGCCGCCCACCACAGAGCACCACGTGAGTCGTTCTTCACGGGGGCGCTTTCAACATCATTGGAGGAGCTCGATCCACTGTGAGAAAGATGCTTTCTGCCAGAAATGGTATCAGCGCCGACCGATCTCGAGTCTGGAAAATTATTTGGGCTGAAGTTCAAGACACCTCATGTTTAACCACAAAAAAGAACATCACTCGTTGCCGAGTTCACGAATACCGAGACCTACGGAGAATATTTTTATCTTCAATAATTCTTTATTGTTTATTTCTTATTAAATGTAAAAATGATAAATGAATATATATGACGTTGTAATTTTGCTTACAATAATAAATAATTGTGAAAATCGTATAGAAAAAATGGAACATTAGTTTACCGATTATAAATCTGTCAAATTTAGAATGCATAATAAGTAACTAGATTAACTCATAACAAACTTGTTGATAATTGTGACTATTATTAATGTAAATCAAGACGAATTGTTGTGGATTTTTAGTGATAAACGAGTTAGAGTTGAACTTGTAAAATGGTCACAAGTTAAGAGAGCGTAAAAACGATTTATCAGTCGGTAATTGCTACAAATTATGACATTGTGCCGTCCTAACTAATGACGGATAGTAAATGTTATGTCAGTCGCACAATATAACGGTTTTGTTACATTGCTATTGGTCAATATTTATGACAGTTCTGTTACTTTTGTGTAGGTCATAAGTTGTGACGAAACGTCTACTACACAACTGGTCACAACATTTGTAACGATTCTTTTACGGTTAAATTTTTGTGACGATCATATTGCAACTGTTTTTAAAAGGTTACAATTGCGTCACAATGGTCATATTGTGACGGATATCTTTATATTGTGACAAATAATTTCGTCACAATACAAGTATTTCCTTGTTTTGTCTTTTATAATCTCCTTAGCAACCTACAGTGAATGCAATCTTCTTTGTTGATTTGCAATATTGCGCTGAAGCATTCTAAGTCTGCAGCTTTAATCTCTGATATATCCTCCACTTTATGAGAAATATCTTCCTTCATCAGGCTCTGAGAAAAAATAATTTCATCGAACCTTTCTTCTAATTGTTTTTCTGTTGTGGTTTTATGTCAGTCCATCTCAGTATCGATTGATGGCATGATGCTACCGTCGATCGATGTCAGTCAGTCTGCTCCAATCGCATGTTGTCTTTCAATAGTTTCCAAATTTTGTTTCATCTCATCCATGCGTGTAGTCAAACCGGTGAGGACTTGTCTATAGGATAGTAGACATCATCAAGCCTCTTGTAGAAATCATCCAGTGACATCTCTTGAGCTTTGTAGATCTCATCCAGAATATCATCAATCTATGCTCTGTTGTATGTCTTTTGTTTCTTCATAGACATAGCGATCTTTGCTGTATGTTATGGTAAACATATGTAGCTATGCTCAAACATAGTAGCTCTCTCTAAAACTGCTCTGATGTCTTCTTCTTGCACATTCACTACTCTTTTGTCTATAGCTCGTTCATTACCATTCTCATCTCTGTAGATGCCATACTCACTTTTTTTCCCAATGGAAAATTCTTTTGCCATCAGCATCATAAGATCTCTTTATGCGCTCCATTCGACCGTCGATCGATAGTGGGTTATCCAACCGATCGATGTTGGATTTTCTGAACCATAAGCATTAAAAGTACCAAACTTGCGTACCTCTGGAAAGGTGGTGTCGATCGATGCACGCTTTATGTCGTCGATCGATCTAGGACGTTTGTAAGTGTATAGATCATTATGGATCAGCTCGTTCCTCTGCTCCTAAATGTCGATCGACTCTGTGAACTGTGCGCCGATCGATGGCTGATGATGTTGTCCAAATAAATTTCCTGATCCATTAGCCATAACAAGGAGATTTGCTACATCGTCCTTAGATATATGTATAATTCTCCCATAAAGAGCCCGTGCACGTCCTTCTAGGTCTCTGAAAATTCCAAACTCATATGGTCTAAGATAACCAATATATGTATCTTCTGCTCTAATTTCTTGATCTGGTTTGCGTCTGAAGTCGTTCGATGTCTAGGAGATGCCGTCGATTGATGCTCAATTATCCATGTTTGCGTTCATTACCCAGCCAGATTCTTCCGGCTCTAGGCCGCGATACTAAATCATCTCTTCCTCTCTGTAATCTGCATTGTATTCTTCTTAAGCTTCCCCATATCCTCGGTATGCCTGATGTGTTTCGATGCTCGATAATCAAACTGTTGGCCGAGAAGGTTTCCGGGTCCATTAGCCATGGCAAGTATCTCTGCTATGTCTTCCTCAGTGACATGTAAAAGTCTTCCATCCATATCTCTTTCGTGACCCTCAGAATCTCTAATAATACCGAACTCATCTGGTTGTAGATAACCATATTCCTTCTCACGTTCTGTTGCTAAATTTAGTTTGGAATCTGCTTTAATATCAGTATCGATCGATGGTGTATGGTTACCGTTGATCGATGTCGATTTCCCAATTCGATGGGAAACATGAAAAACACCAGCCTCTTCGATAGCAATACCACAATACTCGATTATGTTTTCTTCTATGTAATCTTCGTCGTACTCGAGGTAGGCTGGGTAGTATTCAAAATCTGCATTGTAGGTGTCGATCGGTTCTGAAGTAGGATTATTGATCAATAAGAAAGGGTGGGTGTCGACCGATTACTGAACTGAAAACGCGTCGATCGATTGTCTGAACTGCAAACGCGTCGATCGATTGTCTGGGCTGGGTATCGATCGATGCTCCATCTTCCGAGTCTTCATTGAACTCATAATCGCATAAGCATGTGGCCACAAGCTCTGCATCATTACACAATTCAATAATAGTAGCTTTGTTCTTATTCTTAACAGGTTCATAAAAAAATATTTTGATCAATTACAGATAGATACAACTTGTTTAACTTCATATCGCATATAGCTTCCACAATGCCCACGAATGCTCCCCCAAGTAGTAGTGAAGAGTTCAAATCTATCATGATGTCCATCACGTGGAAGTCTATTGGGACTAGGGTGTTGTTAATCTGCACTGAAACATCTTTTACCATTCCTCATGAGTTCACTTTTTAGCAGTCTACAAATGTGAAAGAATCATTGGAGGGTTCCACTTTCAGGTTTACCTCCTTTGCCATAGTCCTTGGCATAATGCTCACTGATGATGCAGTATCACATAAGGGATTGGAATATTCGTTTCCCTTGATGAAGCATGGAACCACAAAATTCACAAGATCACTTCTCTTCCTCATACAAGTCCCCTGCTTCATCTTCTCTCTTAGATGATTGAACACGATATATCATCATTTGTCTCCTTTGTTTCCCTGAAAAACATCGATAATTTGTGAGTATAATAAGGTTGATCAAAAGGAACATCTAAAGGAATTTTGAAAACTCTTTTAGTAAAGTCATCCATCTCTTTTTCATAGTCTTCTCTGCATTGATGTTTGGGGATATTTTGCTTCCTTTGGAGTGTCCCTCATTCTATCTATCAAGATCAATAGCTTCAGATCTGTCTTTATTATTTTCTGAAACTGTCACGGTTAGACGCACAATCAAACTCGCATTGATGCTCGGCAGTCGAACTGGTTTTCTCATATGTCGATCGATGCTCAAGTCACATTGTTGATCGATACCTCTATCTCTTTGTCGGTCGGTTCTCCCGTTTCTGTGTGGATCGACGTTAGTCGATTCACATGAAGCAACTGATACTGCAGAAATTGTTGTCGATTGATGCTCATCGCTTGGTGTTGATCAACACCAATGGGAACTGCCAAATGACATAGAACTTTCCACACGAAAATATCATTCTTTGAAATTTTATCTCTTAACTTCCTACCCAGAATCATTATCAATCAGTGCATTGACGTGGTTCTTCTGTCCAGCCTCCATTTTCTCCTTAATCAGGCTCTCATGCCTTTTAATGGTTTCACTTGTTTGCATCACTTGACTCTCAAACTTCTTCACATGTGTGCTGAGGTTTTCGAACTTTGTATTGAGGTTGAGGTACATACCATCTATCTTTCCATTGAAATCCACAGTCATATTCTGCTGTCCCTCTAAAACTTTTTCAACCATTGCTTCGATCTTGCTTTCCTGAGCCTCTGGAGGAAGATTCTGGTAGTAAGAAGATCCAAAAGTCATGTTGTTGTTGAAGGACTTCTGCTGTGAACCCTGATTAAAGTTAATCCTTTGTCCATTCTGTTGGGGTCAAAAATGGTTATCTCAAAATCATCGACTAAGGTTACCATTTCTAGAAATAACTTATCGAAAGAATATTTCGATAAGGAACAAAAGCACCTCGAACCTAGGCCGTCATATGGCAACCTCGAGTATACAAACCCAGGTCGCCATATGGCGACCTCACCTTTAACAAACCAGGTCGTCGTATGGCGACCTACACCCACAAAGCATGGGTCGCCATACGGCTACCCATATATCCAAGGTATGGGTCGCCATATGGAGACCTACGCACCAAAGTTATGGGTCTCCATATGGCGACCTGAACCCGTACAAACCGGGTCGCCATATGGTGACCTGAAACCGTACGATCTGGGTCGCCATATGGCAAATTCGACCCACACAGTCTGGGTCGCCATATGGCGACCTCGACCCTCCGAGTCCAGGTTGCCATATGTCGATCTGACCTCTCAATGACTGGGTCGTCATATGGCGACCTCGGCTCTCCAAGTCTGGGTCTCCATATGGAGATCTGTGTCTCTCCTTTGTATTTCTCTTCGTGTTGCGATCGAAATGCTTTTTGTTTCGTCTCAATCAAAGTTTATATTGAGATTTTACGATTAAAACAAGTAAAAGTCGCCAAACAAACCCCATGTCCCTAAATGCAGCTCTCATATCGCCATATTACGAGTGATACCACACCCCTTGGCTTAGCTCTCGAATCTCGATCGAAATTCACTTCGTTTAGTCTCAATCGGAGTTACCGTTGGAACTTTACGATAAAAACCGCAAAGACTCATTTTCCCGAATGAAGTTCATGGTTGTCGTATAAAACGGAAACGGTTAACTCAACACCACAGTTTTCTAAACTATTCGATAAGTGTGAACTTCCTAGATAAAGCGAGTCGTACCATTAAACGTCTTTCGAAGAAATCGTAAAAACGTTTAAGTCGAAGTACGGCCCAAAAAGGCCTAGAACGCGGCCAAAGACCCACTTGCGATTTCATACGAAATTGAACCCAACAATGTTATGACAACGTATCTTTACTCGCAGAAGAAGATAAGTCTTGGGAAATCGGAAGATAAATTTCAAGTTTCCAAGATAATGATGAAGATCGAGATAAAAAGGAAGGTTTCCGCAAAGCGATAAACTCGACATAGGGGAAAAGGAAAGAGGAACTGTAATATCCCTCTTAAGCAGATATAATTTTGGTCGAGCAAATTCAGTAAGTTCATTTTGGAGATTGGACGATCAGATTTAAAAATAAATCGACCCGTTGAATTAATATCTCGACCGGACTGTCATGTGGTCGAAAGGCCTCCCACTGAGAGTTCAGGTCGAGTGTTAACTATTATGCTCGAGTTGTGCTGAAGCTGGACAATTTTATCCGAGAGCAGGAAAATAATTAACGGACAATAAATTTTTAGTCGACTGCTGTCCCAAGATTATCGACCAGCTACATGAATGGTTCCTGACCCGTCTTGTCCCTTTCAGGAACCTGCCTGCTTGCTTCATTTAAATGATCATGTGATTGTGACAAGCTGCCTGCCTCCTTGGTTAATAAGTAAGTCTTGTGCAAGTCACAAGCTAGTTGATTCAGCTGATTGAAGCTTTCTTCATGTGAGGGAAAGGACAGCAGCTTGGCTGCTGAGAGTGATGAAACAGGTCACCACCTGTCCTCTCCCTGCCTTGCGTTGTGTAGAGTGAAACCTTCCCCTGAAGTAACTTCATCAGCTATTTAACTCCCTCTACAGCTACTTGTCCGTCCATTACCACAAGAAAAACCAGAGAAATACTTTCAGAGAAAATCAGTGAGAAAGAAGAGAAAACTGATAGAAAAATTAGAGAAAATTCAGAAAACATCTTGGACAATTTTCTACCATCCTCTAGTTCAGTCTGTTGTTGTGTGGAATATCAGAAGGTGAGATGTCTAGAATTAAATCTAGCTCTTGTTCTGTTTCTGATATGACCCGAAGCTTGATGTCTCTTTGAAAACAGTCCAGCGGTGAGTTAATCTTGAAGAAGAGAACCATCTGACTCCATCTAACCGTTTTAATTTTCGTAGATAAGTGAAGACTTAAGCATCCATTTGATCCCATACACTGAACCGTGTACTCTCAGTACTTGGTTGACGAGGTAAGCTAGCAGTCCAGTCGATCCTTGGAGCCATTTAGTCTCTTGGTTTGAATTCAGATGGTCAAGGAGAGTGGTAAGATCAGCCGGACTCGTACATGTGATCGATCAGACTCTGAAGTATACCGGAAGTGGAGTGTGATTAGCTTGAGATTCAAAGGTGAGTCTTGATAGATGTTATAATGAGTTATGAATGAGTTTAGTATGATTATGTAGTAAGAATGGTTGATTGATTAAGTATTGTATCTTGATCTATATTTAATTATGAAGTGTTTACCTTGTGTAAACACTAAAGAATTACTAAGAATAATTCTTTGAGGTTTTCCCAATCCTTAGTACTTGTTCTCAAGTACTAATATTTATAATTATATAATTAATTATGTAAGTAAGAATCAAGAGAAGTCTTATCATATTCACTCTCCCTAAAGTCCCCGCATTACTGTGACTTGGTCCTGCGAATGAAGCAAGGTCATGAAGACACGATGATGGGGTAGCACCCTGGAGGCCGTGTACTGCATGACGATGCAGTCTCAAATGTTCATAAGGGCGTTTGAGGATGATGGTAATGCTAACTCACTAGGCTCAGTTAGCCTTTGTGATTTATCGGGTTTAGTATATATATTGTATTTATATATGAGTGAATGGCGGTTAACATGGAGGTGATGTTTAAGATAGGATTCACATCGACGGAATGATAAGCCTTATATATATACAATAATTAAGGAAAATATTTCCTCTGCATTCAAATGGTGTCGACTGCTTGGGATACTATTAATATGTATTGGGGGTGTGGGATTAGACTCACTGAGTAAACTAGTTACTCATGACTCATTTATGATGCCAGTAACCAGTAGACAGGAAACTTTTACTCTAGGACGGGAAGGAGTGCGAATTCATACCTAAACCATAAAATTAGTTGAAATTACTACCCAAACTTTACAATGTCGTACAAAATACTACTTTGAATCGTTAATTTTGAGTGTAAAGATTAAAACGACGTCGTTTTAATTAATATTCTTAAAAACGCTATACATGAGAATCAAACCCTGGCTCACCCGAGCAACAAAGGTAACAGAAACCATTGAGCTACTCCAACTATATCAGTAGGGTAACAGATTATTAATGATTTTAACACATTTATAATCTTTTGAAATATATTAATAACTAATAACTCATATATCATCTCATCATTACAAAATTTTATATATATACTAGATTTTGACCCGCCCTTTAAAGGGCGGGTATATATTTTGTTTTATTTATTTATTAATAAATGAATTTATATATATATATATATTTGTAATTATATTTGTGTTTAATCATTTATCAATAATATAAAAGATTTAATGTTATTAATATAAAACATTATTACATGACTAATAAATAGTTGGACTAAACATTTATCAAAAAGGACATGTATATATTTTGTTTTAATTTTTTTTGAATAAATGAATTTTTATATTTTTATTTTTTTCATAGTTATATTTGTGTTTAATTATTTATCAATAATATAAAAGCTTTAATGTTATTAATATAAAACAATAATACATGACTAATAAATAGTTGGACCAAACATTTATCAATAGGTCATGATCCTATTTTAATAGAATAGATATATATATATATATATATATATATATATATATATATATATATATATATATATATATATATATATATATATATTAATGAATAAAACAAAATATAATTACAAATGTAATTTTTACATCAACTTATGTATTAGATTTTGTATACATATATACATTTTTATCAAAACTAATGTTTTATTCCACAATTAATTTTATATTGTATATATGTATACATAATATGCATTACAAACTTTTATAAAAATTAATTTCAAAATTATATAAGTATATCCTATTATCAAAAATAATGTTTTATCAACATTCATTTTATATATTAGATTTTGTATACATAAATAAATTTTTTATTAATATATATATATATATATATATATATATAATTTTGTAATGATGGGATGATATATGAGTTATTTGTTATTAATATATTTCAAAAATTATAAATGTTGGTTAAATGGATTAAAATTTGTTATATGAACAATATAGTAAGAGTAGCACACTGGTTTCTGTTTCCTTTGTTGCTTGAGTGAGACTAGGATTCGATTCTTACAAATTATTATTTTTTAGAATATTAGTTATTTCAAATTGGAACGATAAAACGATGTCGTTTTAATCTTTACACTCAAAATTAACGATTGACTTCGTTAGTCAAAGTAGAATTTTGTACGACATTGTAAAGTTTGGGTAGTAATTTCAAATAATTTTATGGTTTAGGTATGAATTCGCACTTATTCTTTTTTTTCGGGTATGAAAAGGCACGACCGAAATTGTTGAGGTCGAAAATGACACTTTTCCCCTGTATTGGGGGTGTGGGATTAGACTCACTGAGTAAACTAGTTACTCATGACTCATTTATGATGCCAGTAACCAGTAGGCGGGAAACTTTTACTCTTGGACGGGAAGGAGCAGCATTAGCCAGCGGTAGCTTTATTATCCTTGCAAAGTTGGTTTGATATACCTTATGTATAAAGTTTGTTGACCAAAAACCTTGAGGTTAATCTATAATATTTGTGTAAGATGCTTTTGAAAGAATAACTATATAATTTATAAAGAATGTTTTTAAAGTACGGATTCCATATGATAATATTCCTTGTCCGGACGAACCAACTATCGGGTATTTTCTCGGTCGGGTTGAAAAGCCTTGGGTGATGTCGAATAGGAATATTGGTGTTTTCTGATTGCTAGTCTAAGGAACTAGGAATTATTTCGGGAACCTTGGATCGTCTTTCGGGGAGCATCGACTGTGCCATTTCTGGTCATTTATGATTGGGGGTGTCACAGGAACCGACCCAGAAGGCATATCTAAGGGGAGCTAAAGCTAAAGGTGTAGGGGATCGAGAGATTTAGACCTATAATAACTAGCTTAGCTTAGTAGAGCTTAGGATATTGGCGGCTGCGTATTCGAAACATTATTTCGATTCTTCTCCATGTTTGTTCTGAGATTCTCTTTGTTAGCTAGATTCTACTCGTTTTGTTCTTCGAAAAATCTTGTAGCTTTGTACTTATCAATCAATAAAACGCCTCTGTGCAACTTACTATCGATATTCTGTTATATCTTTCATCTTTGTTTTCGTGTGTTTACGAAGATAATCCGGGACCTCTGGGAAATTTGGGTTCTTTTGCCTTTCCTTAATTTACGGAAATCGATGGTTTGAATTTCGGTTCCCACAGTTTAGCGCTAGAAGAAGGGGGGGGGGGGTCAGATTCTCTAACTCATAAATCACCAAAAGAATTAGAAAAGATATGCCTAACTAAACATGCAGCGACGTCATCTCCTTCAAGGAGAGAGAAACGACCAACCTGGTACCTCTCAACGATATCCTTGTAATCGAGCTGATTGTCCAGAATATCGATCTCGCAAGGATATTGGTCGACACCAGAAGCTTGGTCGATATCATCTTCAAAAACACCCTCGAGAGAATGGAAATTGATCCATCCAAAATCACAGAAGACCCAAACCCGGTAGTAGGACTCTCGGGGGAGGCTACCATGACTCTTGGCACAATCAACCTCTCGGTTAGAGCCGGCAGCATAACAAAAATCATTGGGTTCCTTGTCGTCGATCGACCCACGTGATATAACGCGATCGTAGGAACTTCATGGCTGAATTCAATGCAGGCTGTCCCGTCAAGATACCAAATGTGCCTCAAATACCCAACGCTTCGTGGAATCGAGACATTCTGGGGGAATACAAAAATCCCGCAAGTTTGTTTCGCCGCGGAACTAAAACGAAAAGGGCTCGTCATCATAGACTCCCTCCAGCAAGAAAATGAAGTCGTCCGTTGATGACAATGCCTTAGGACCAAACGAAATAGAAATCTTTTGGCAGTCGCCAGTAGCCAAAGCACTCAAGGGAAAACGCGAACCAACCTGCAAACCCGTGGTCTCAGCATGCCTCGACGACGCATTCCCAGACCGCTGCGTTGAAACTGGCGCTAATCTTCGTGAATCCTTAAAAACCGAGCTTATCACCAGCCTGAAAAAGAACTTACACGCGTTCATGCGGGCTGCGGATGAAATGTCGGGGATTCACATCAATATTACATGTCATGAACTTAACGTCGATCCAACTTTCAAACATGTCAAACCGAAAACACCAAAGTTGGCTCCTGAACGGGCCTTCAAAGTTAATGACGAGGTAAAAAACTCCTCAAATTCGGATCTATAACAGAGGTAAGCTGTCCTGACTGGCTCGCTAACCAGTCGTCGTCAAAAATAAAAACAACAAATGTTGAGTCTGCGTCGATTTTACCGTTCTCAACAAAGCGTGTCCGAAGGATAGCTTCCCACTGCCTCATAGCGATCGACTGGTCGAAGAAACGGCAGGAAACAAACTATTGTTATTCATGGATGCTTTCTCCGGGTACAATCATATCATGATGAACCCCGATGATCAGGATAAAACCGCATTCATAACTGACCGCGGTACTTACTGTTACAGAGTAATGCTGTTCGGCCTTAAGAACGCTGGTGCAACTTATCAACGACTAGTTAACCGAATGTTCTCCAAAAAGCTCGGAAGAACTATGGAAGTATACATCCACGACATGCTCGTAAAATCTCTTGAGGAGCAAGACCATGTCAACCAGCTCCAAGAATGCTTCGAAAGGTTAAACCAACATAACATGAAACTGAACCCCACAAAGTGCAGGTTCGCGGTGGCATTGGGAGAATTTTTGGGATACCTCATGACCTATCGGGGAATCGAGGCTAATCCAAAACAGATCACCGCGCTGATTCTGATGGCATCTCTGAGAACCAAGCGAGAGGTGCAGAGGTTAATGGGTAGAGTCGCAGCACTCAATCGTTTTATCTCGTGATCAACAGATAAATGCTTACTTTTTCTATGACACCTTGAAAGGGAATAAAAAGTTCTAATGGACCGAGGAGTGCGAGAAAGCTTTCCAACAGCTGAAGCACTACCTATAGAAGGGGGAGCCTTTGTTCCTGTATATCGAAGTATCCATAACGGCCTTAAGTGGAGTCCTCAATCGAGAAGAGATGGGCGAACAAAGCCCAACTTCTACGTAAGTAAAACCCTGCTAGATGCAGAGACATGTTATCAGCTAATGGAAAAAACTAGCGCTCACGGTCGTGATGTCAGCCCGAAAACTGAGACCTTATTTCCAATCCCATACGATC
The DNA here is from genome assembly GCA_905132885.1 of Moricandia moricandioides. Taxonomy (NCBI): domain Eukaryota; kingdom Viridiplantae; phylum Streptophyta; class Magnoliopsida; order Brassicales; family Brassicaceae; genus Moricandia; species Moricandia moricandioides. Next base: position 178,976 of record CAJHQQ010000135.1, read on the forward strand.
GTGGTACTCACATCATTTCCGCTGTGGACGATCTTGCATAACCCCAGTCAATCTGGAAGGTTAGCAAGGTGGGCAGTCGAGCTAAGCGAATATGATATCGAGTTTCGAGCAAAAGCTTGCGTAAAATCGCAAGTGCTCGCTGATTTTTTGGTAGAGCTTCCCACAGGGTGCACAAAGAACGAAGAGCCAGACTCGACCTGGACACTCCACGTCGATGGATCTACATCTAAACATGGATCCGAGGTCAGAATCCGAATGAATTCACCGGCTGGGGAAGTACTGGAAAAATCATTTCGATTACTCATTTCGATTAATTTTTCAAGTTGCAGTATGAAGCCCTCATCGCCGGCTTACAACTGGCTCAGGGCCTGAAAATACGCAACATCCACGCATTCTGCAACTTGCGCAGAATATGAGGCAAGAGAATATGGGGCAAGAGATGAAAGAATGGACGCCTACTTGAAGGTTGTCAAGGACTTAACCCAAAGCTTTAATCAATTTGCTCTAACATGAATCCCTCGCGCAGAAAACGCCTTGGCGGATGCTCTAGCCGCACTAATCCAGCTCGGACCCAGGTCTGAGCAGGGTAATTCCCATGGAATTCATAGAGCATCTTAGCATCGGGCCGCCTATAATCATAAACATGATCGATTCACCCGACGGTGATGCCGACGAAGACGATATCCAAGCAACACGAGACTCCGAGATATCCGAGTACGGATTTGAGAAACCTTGGACAGAGACAATCCTTGCGTACAACGCCGACAGGAAACTCCCAACATATAAATGGGCAGCCCGAAAGGTTAAAACCCAATCCGCACAATATGTCTTGGTGAACGGAGAACTCTACAAATGGAGATTCTCTGGGCCGCTCATACCTGCGTAGAAGGAAGGAAAGCACGAAGGACAATTGAAGAGGTCCATTCTGGATCTTGCGGAAATCACTCTGGTGGAAGGTCACTCGAGGGCAATATCAAATACCACGGGCACCACTCGCAACCAATGATCAAAGATTGCCCGAACTTTGTGCGAAAATGCAAAAAAATGCCGGAGGCACGCCCCAACTATCCATCCACGGGCAGATATCCTCTCATCGATTTCGGTACCGTACCCATTCATGCCATGGTCGATGGCCATAGCCGGACCTATGCATAGGTCAAAGCAAAAATGCTTCCTGCTTGTCTTGACATATTTTTTCTCGAAATGGGTCGAAGCATACTCCTATGCAAGCATTAAAGACGCCCAGGTCGAAAGCTTCGTATGGAGAAACATCATCTACAGGGGTCCCATACAAAATCATAACAGACAATGGATCACAGTTTATTTCGACCAGATTAGAGGCCTTTTGCGAGAAGTGGAAGACAATGGCCAAGCCGAAACGACTATAAGACCATTGATATAACCTATTTTTACCAGTTTTAGGCCATTTTATAGGCTCTATCTAGGGTCTATTATGTGTGTCTAGGATATGTTTTAAGGTCTTTACAGGTCCACGTACGTTTTAGAGATATATGGAGATAGTTGGAGATTTTGGAGGATTTTGAGGAGAATAATCTGTAGCTGATCATTGAGAGAGTCGAAGTACAAGACTGTCGTCGATTGACGACACTACCTTGGCGTCGACCTATGCTACATGACCAAGATCGATCGATGCTGCACACTTGCCATTGATCGATAATCAAATCGCAGACAACCGATTTCAAGCCCAAGTTAGAGACAAGACCAAAGATTACAAGATTACCCCTTGACGAATTTTGACCTCGATTTGAGGGTTTTATACTTATACTTTATATATTACACATAAAAGGGGGCGGTGTTCCAGTGGAAAAATTGTGTGCACCAGCATTCCATTATAGTATAAAGATTTAGGGGAGAAGATTCATAACTCCTTAGGGAGATTTGTATTGGAACCCTAGTATTTTATATATGCTTTATATTCAGACTATTATTCTTACGTTGATTATGTCTGAGTAGTTATCAACTAGATTTAGGGTTGAATGATAGCAAACATGGGTTAGCCCAAAAGTAGGATTTCTAAGTTAAGTTAATATCCATCAATTAAGTTGTGCTTAATGCTTGCATTCTAGAGTAGTTAACTAGGATCTCGAAAGTAGGACATGGACGATTACGAGAGTAGGTTCTGTGCCAGAGTAGACTCCATTGAACTAGGTTGTTAGGCGCATGCGAGAGCTGGTCTAATTAGCTTTGTGAACATATCAAATGTCGTTCACACTTCCTTCTGATTTCACCGTCGACCGACATTAGGCCTTAGCCGTCGATCAATGGTCTTTCCTTTTGCTCGCATAAGAGAGTTGGAGTTAAAAGGGTCAGCATAGTTAATATTTGAGTTCTAGAATATTCACATATTCGTGATTCTTATTCCTCATTCAGCTTGAAAACCCTAGATCTAGCTTATTTACATTTGCATCTAGTTAGTCTATTATCATATTTCCATATTTACACTATTAGCATATTTCCATATGGCATCTACACCTTACAATAAAGAATATTTCATTAAACTGATTATGTGTTACCAATATATATGATCACCTACCTTAATCATTAGAAATAAGAAATATATTGTGTGTCATTGTTCTCTGTGGATTCGATCCCTAAGTATTACACCTGATCTCTCGTGACAAGAGTATTGCTTTGTGTGCTAAGATTAAGGGTTAATTTGATAGTTTATTGTTTAGGATATTTATACCCTGCTAGAACAATAAACACACTCATGTCAAATTTGGCGCTGTTGTCGGGGAGCATTGATCGCCATTAGATTTAATTTCTAGGATTTAGTCTAGGTTTGTTTTTACTTTCAAGTTACTAAGTTTTTATCTTCTTTGTTTTTCAGGTGTATGCAAAAGAGTAACAAGAGCAATAAAAGACACGAATTACGACTCTCAGACCCACAGAAACTCGAATGAACGATCCGCTAAGAAAGACGACAAGCATTGATCGACGGCATCTACTCAGCGTCGACCGACACGTCTTTTCATGCAGAATCGACCGACATCAGAACTCTAGAATCGACCGACATTGATCACTCAGCATCAATCGACAACATCTCACCCGCATTGATCCACGGTAGCAGACAAGTTCAGATGGTTGCGCATATTGTAGTGGTTCATAATGAGAATGGAGACTTGCATGACCTCAACGCTCATATGCGTAATGCAGCAGGTCAAAGGATAGACGATTAGGGGGCTGTAATCCCTGATACAGAAGTAGAAGCAAAAGCAAACACCACATTAGCTCAAACGGAAGCTAACGCCCAAGATGCTCAGAGAACGCTGGCTGACTACAACCGTCCAGACCAGTTCTACGCCAACAGATCCACCATTTGTCTTCCAGGTTTTCAGAAAAACTATTCTGAGATCAAACCCGCTTTCTTCGGACTTGTAGCGCAGACGCCTTACCATGGGTTGCAATATGAGCACCCTATTGATCATCTGGAGCGATTTGAGAAATTAGTGACTACTATTAAAGCCAATAAAGTCCTTGAGGACTATCTTTTTTGTAATCTCTTCAAGTACTCACTTGCTGGAGAAGCTTCGTATTGGCTTAAGCAACTACCACCAGGATCTCTTACATCTTGGACTGACATCAAGAAGCTTTAATGCGTAACTTCTTTGATGACGCGAGAGAAGAAGATATGAGGAGCAAGATTCCTGCTTTTTTCACAAGAACATTCAAAGTCTTTGAGACACTCATAGATTAGATTCAAGTCATACCAGAGAGATTGTCCACATCACGGGTTCATAGGTATTGGATTACAATATCAGATGGCTTTAAACACAGCTAGTGAGAGAAATTTCAGCACCAGGAGCTCTGAAGAAGCTACATGATTGATTGAGAATTTGGTATCTAGGAGCAGTACCAAGAAAACAGATTTTGAGAGAAGGAGCAGATTGAAGAAGTCAAGGCAAAACTGGATAGTGTTCAGAAATTTCTCAAGAAGCAGGTTACTTTTGCAGAAGTATAAGCAATTGAGTCTGAAGAAGATGAGACTGAAGAAGAGGATGTGAACTACATTGATGGGAATGATTTCCAGAGATAAGGGAATCCAGTTTACAACAGGAACTCCTATGGTAGTGGTCAAAGGAGTAACTTCAATCATAGTTCACAGTGAAGGCCCTTCAACAACAACAAGACTTATGGATCTTCATACTACCAAAATCCTCCTCCTAAAGGTCAGGAAAGCAAGATTGAAGCAAAGGTGTTTTAGAGGGACAGCAGAAGATGACTGTGGATTTCAATGGAAAGATAGATGTTCTATACCTCACCCTCAATACCAAGTTTGAAAACCTCAGGACTCATGTGAAGAAATTGGAGAATCAAGTGATGCAAACAAGTGAGACCATTAAGAGGCATGAGAGCTTGATTAAGGAGAAAATAAAGGCTGAAAAAAAGCACCACGTCAATGCATTGATTGATGATGATTTCTGGCAGGAAGTAAAGAGAGAGAAGCCCCAAGACGTTGAAGCCTACAGAATCAGTGGCTTCATGTGAATCGAATAACATCGATCGACGCCGGATTCGTGACATCGATTGACAATACACCCTCAGCATCGATCGAGAGGAGAGAAACCTAGTTTGAATACCAAACCTCAATGCAACTTTGATTGTACGTCTGACCGTGAAAATTTCAGAACATAATACAGAAACAACTAAAGCTATGGATCTTTATAGAGAAGATGAGGGACACACAAAGAGGAGGCAAAATATCCCCAAACATCAACATAGAGAAGCCAATGAAAAGGAGATGGATAACTTTCCTAAAAGAGTTTTTAAATTCCTCTAGATACTTCTTTTGATGAAGCTTGTTATACTCACAGATTGTGGATGTTTTTCAGGGAAACAAGGGAGAAAGATGCTGATATAGAGAAAATGTTCAATCACCTTAGAGAGAAGATGAAGCATAGGATTTGTCTGAAGAAGAAAAGTGATCTTGGAAAATTCGTGGTTACATGCTTCATCAATGGAAACAAATATCCCAAAGCCCTTTGTGACACTGGATCATCAGTGAGCATTAGGCCAAAGTCTATGGCAGAGGAGCTGAACCTGAAAGTGGAACCCTACAACGATTAATTCACATTCGTAGACTGCTCAAGAGTGAACTCAGGAGGGATGCTAAAAGATGTTCCAATGCAGATCAACAATATCTTAGTCCCAAAAGACTTCCATGTGATGGACATCAGGAGAGAATGAAACTCTTCGCTATTACTTGGTAGAGCATTCATGGCTATTATGGGAGCTATATGCGGTATGAAGTTAAACATGTTGTATCTATCTCTAATTGATCAAAATATTTTTTGTGAAATTTTAAAGAATAAGAACAAGGTTACTCAGATTGAAATAGGTAATGATGCAGAGCTTGTGGCCACATGCTTCTGCGATTACGAGTTCAATGGGGAATCGGAAGAAGGAGCATCGATCGACGGACTTACACTTCAACAACCAATCGACACCCACCCTATAGAATCGATCGACACATAAATTTCAGAACCAACCAACACCTACCATGCAGATGTCAATTACAACCCAGCCTACCACCGAGGGATTGCTATGGAAGAGGCTGATGTTTTTAATTTTTTCCATCAACTTCGGAAATCGACATCGATCGAGGGTAACCATACACCATCTATCGATACTGGGAATGAAGCAGACACCGAACTAGATTCAACAGCAGAACATGAAAGGGAATATGTTTATCTACAACCAGATTAGTTCGGTATTATGAGAGATCCAGATGGTCACGGAAGAGCTATGGATGGCAGAATTCTACATGCCCGAATGAAGATGTGGCAGATATACTTGCAATGGCCAATGTAGCTCGAAACCCTTTTTGCCACCAGTCTGATTATCGAGCATCGATCGATGGTAACCATACACCATCGATCGATACCCATCAGGAATGCCGAGAATACGGTGAAGCTTACAAAGAATACGATGCAGATTACAGAGAGGAAGAACTGATTGAGTCTTGCGGCCTGGCACTGGAAGAAGCTGGCTGGGTGATGAACGCGAAAGTGGATAATCGAGCATCGATCATCGGCATATCTTGGCCATGGAACGACATCAAACAAAAACCAGAACAATACTTGGAGCAGAAGATACAGAAGATGGTTATCTCAGACCAGTTGAGTTTTGAATTTTCAGAGATACAGAAGGACGTGCACGAGATCTTAATGGGAAAATTATAAATCTTCCTAAGAAGGATGTAGCCGACGCCCTTGTTATGGCTAATGCATCAGGAATTTTTTTTTTGACAACAGCAACATCCATCAATCGACGCAGAGGTATCGGCATCGGTAGACAACAAGGGGCAGAAGCACAAGCCTATTCACAATCAAACATCGATCGACAACAACAAGCATGCATCGATCGCTACCACCATTCCAGGAGTCCATGAGTTATGCACATCTAACCCCTTTAGTTCAGAAAATCCAGGAACAATCGGTTGGATGAAACCACTACTGATTGACGGTCGCGTAGAGCATGGACAGAGAGCTTATGACGCCAATGGCTGAAGAATTTTCCAATGCGAGAAGAAAGATGAGTATGGCATCTACAGATATAAGAATGGTAATGCACGAGCTATAGACGGAAGAGTTGTTAATGTGCAAGAAGAAGACATCAGAGCGGTCCTAGAGAGAGCTACTATGTTTGAGTTGAGCTACATATGTTTAACAGAACATGCAGGAAAGATCGCTATGTCTAGGGGGAAACAAAAGACATACAGCAGAGCAGAGATTGACGATATTGTGCATGATATCTACAAAGCTCAAGAGTTGTCATTAGATGATTTCTACAAGAGGCTTGATGATGTCTACTATCCTATAGACAAGTACCTCACCGGTTTGACTACAAGCATGGATGAGATGATTAAAGATTTGGATACTGTTCAAAGACAGCATGCGAGTGGACCAGATAGAGTGACAGCGATCAATGGCAGCATCATGCCATCTATCGATACTGATTTCGACAGACAGAAGTACGCAGCAAAAAAGAATTTGAAGACATGTTCAATGAGATTGCTTTTTCTCGGAGCCTAATGAAAGAAGATATTTCTCAGCAGTTGAAGGATATATCAGAGACTACAGCTGCCAGACTTAGAATGCTACAGCGCAGTATTGAGAATCTACAAAGGAGAATGCATTCAGTGGAGGTTACTAAGGAGATCATAAATAATGAGAAAGCCTGAGGAGATGAAGCAACGAGAAACGTCGTTGGTACATGGTTTCATAAGACCAAAGAAGATGTAGACACTTGTTTTCCAAGTGTTAATCCACCTGCATTTTAGTCAGAATGTTCAATACATCAAGCTTAAGACTATAACCAAGCCCTGAGTGGGAGGCAACCCATTGTTTAGTAAGTTTTTATTTAGTTTTTACTTATACAACTACTTATTTTCGAGTTTTACTTCGTTTTTATAAACTATTGGAGTTTCCATCGATCGACACCATAGAGGCACCATCGGTCGATGTTGGATCGCGACCATCGATCAACCACACCCGCCTACCATCGATCGACACTCTCTTACTAAGAGAGGTATCAAGTTTTCTACTTAAGCTATTTACTTATGATTTGAATTTTTCCTAACCAATCCGGGGCGGATTACACTTGGGACAATGTAATTTTAAGTGTGGGGGATGTTCGCTAATGCTATTTGATTTGTTTTTGAGTTTTATTTACTATATATAAGTTTTTCAAAAAGTTTTTATTGAGTCAAGAAGAGGACTATGATCAAGACTTACTATTGACTGACCACACTTTAGCACCATTCTTAGAAGGTTGTTTGCAGAACTTACTAGAGATACCAAAGTGGATCATCATGCCACTATATCACACTAGCTTAGAAAGTTTGAAGGAACCGAAGCTGATTTCCAATACTAATCCTGACATTATCTGCTTTCTTTGGGATTTGGTATACATTGGATCGGATTTCTTTGCAAGTCTGGAAGGTAAAAGTTTGTGTGCTTCTGATTCCCCTCTCTCTCCCCTTTAGATTAAACGGAGCCTAACAGGATTTGGTGGTTACAACCATTAATGCTTGATTCATATGATTCTAGAAAGAGATAAAGGTCAAAAAGAAGTGAATAGGATCTGGTGGTGAAAACCATTAGAGCTTGATTCATGGAAGCCTATCCAAATATCTCAGTCAATTAAAATAAAAAAAAATGATACCCTCAAAAGAAGGAAGACATTGATTGAGAGAAGTGAGAAAAGAGAGAGAAAAGGAATCAAAGAAGACTACTTGTGTGTTCAGATACTTGCAAAGGTAAGAATCCACATATCCTTTGATCGATACTCCCAAGGTAAAGCCTGCACTTTTATTTTATGCAAAGAAATGAAATCATAGAGGGTGAGTCTGACTAGTATTCGCTTAATTGTCGGTAAAATGGATTTTGTTACTATGCTAGGATAGGGTCTATAAAGTTTCTCTGTGATTGATTTGATGGGATTGGGTTGCAATAAAGTAAGGTGGCAGTTATAGTTAGACATTATGTGAGTCTTAGCTTTTCAAAACCTCTTTCGCAGGCTTGTTTGCTTGAGGACAAGCAAAAGGTTAAGTCTGGGGGAGTTGATATAGCCTATTTATTACTAGTTTTAGGCCATGTTATAGGCTCTATTTAGGGTCTATTATATGTGTCTAGGCTATGTTTTATGGTCTTTACAGGTCCAAGTACATTTTGGAGATATATGGAGATACTTGGAGCTTTTGGAGTACTTAGAGGAGAATAATCCGTAGCTGATCATTGAGAGAGTCGAAGTACAAGACTGTCGTCGATCGACGAAACTACCTTGGCGTCGACCGCTATCGATGCTGCACACTTGCCATCGATCGATAATCAAATTGCAGACAGCCGATTTCAAGCCCAAAGAGACAAGACACGAGATTACAAGATTACCCCTCGAAGAGTTTTGACCTAGATTTTAGGGTTTTATATTTATACTTTATGTATTACACAGAAAATGGGGCGGTGTGCCAGTGTCAAAATTGTGTGCACCAGTATTCCATTATAGTTTTTGGATTTAGGGGAGAAGATTCATAACTCCTTAGGGAGATTTGTTTTGGAACCCCAATATTTTATCTATGATTATATTCACACTATTATTCTTACGTTGATTATGTCTGAGTATTTAACAACTATATTTAGGGTTGAATGATAGCAAACATGAGTTTGACCAAAAGTAGGATTTATAGGTTAAGTTAATATCCATCAATTGAGTTGTGCTTAATGCTTGCATTCTAGAGTAGTTAACTAGGATATCCAAAGTAGGACATGGACGACTACGAGAGTAGGTTATGTGCCAAAATAAACTCCATTGAACTAGCTTCTTTGGCGCATGCGAGAGTTGGTCTAATTAGCTTGGTTAACATATCAAATGTCGTTCATACTTCCTTCTGATTTCACCTTCGATCGACATTAGGACTTAGCCGTTGATCGATGGTCTTTCCTTTTGCTCGCATACGAGAGTTGGAGTTAAAAGGGTCATCAAAGTTAATATTTGAGTTCTAGAATATTCACATATTTGTGCTTCTTATTCCTTATTGAGCTTGAAAACCCTAGATCTAGCATATTTACATTTGCATCTAGTTAGTTTATTATCATATTTTCAAATTTACACTATTAGCATATTTCCATATTTCATCTACACCTTCCAATAAAGAATATTTCCTTAAACTGATTACTTGTTACCAATATATATAATCACCTAGCTAAATCATTAGAATTAAGAAACCTAGTGTGTGTCATCATTCTCTGTGGATTTGATCCCTAAGTACTACATCTAATCTCTCTTGGCAAGGGTATTGTTTTGTGTGATCAGATTAAGTGTTAATTTGATAGTTAATTGTTTAGGATATTTATACCCTGCTAGAACAATAAACACACCCATGTCAACCATCTTTGATGGACTTAAAAAGAGCTTGGACGCAAAAAGTATAGGTGGTCCGAAGAACTCAAAGGAGTCTTATGGTCGCACCGCACAACCCCGAGACGCACAGCGGGGGTAACTCCATCCGCCCTCGTATACGTGCAGAATGTATGATCCCAGCGGAAGTTGAATTTCCTGGAGTATGCAGAAGATTGCTCCCAGAAATAGAGGATTCAAACAACATAATGATGCTTGACGAGCTTGATCTAATCAACACACGTAAGGACAAGGCCCTCATATATATTCAGAACTATCAGAAGGTGGCCACGAAATACTAAAAATCAAACGTGTGCAGCCGCATGTTCAAAGAAGGAGAATTAGTCCTACGAAAGGTCTTCCAATACACTACCGAGCGAAACGCTGGGAAACTCGGAATAAACTGGGAAGGACCATACAAATTCGTAAAAGTAGTGCGACAAGGCGCTTATGAAATCGCAAACATGCAGGATGTCAAGGTTCCTAGAACCTTAAACGCGATGCACCTTAAAAAAATACTATCACTAAGCATTCTCTTCAAACTGAACTACAAGACGGCTTGATCCCCAACAAGGGGTACGTAGGCAATTCGTCGCAAGACAAGTTCAGCTGTCCCCTCCCCACTCTAAAAGAAGGGGGGTGGGGAGTGGGTACGTATACGTATACTCGTATACTTCCAAAAATGTCCAAAATATCTGCGCCTGTACTCGATATTTTTCAAAAAACTTTTAACAGAAAACGCGATTTTTTCTCACAAAATTCTTCTATCATCAAAATGTCAGATCTCGTAATTTACTTCGCCCAAAATTCGATGTAAAGAACGATGGCCTTCCGCAAACAATCTTGTTGGAAGACGCAACATATGAAAAATCAAACCCTCGACTTGGCGAGACGTCGCTAACGCACGAGGAATAATTTTTCATCAAAACTTTCCGAACAAAATGTTTATCCCAAAAACAGTCCGCCTGCGACTATAAAACACACACACACACACTCTCAAACACGTGTCATTCGCGAAAGCTCAAAAACGTTAATATCTACCAATAAGTTTGTTGCTGAACACAACAAACTCTCAACGTCCTAAAAAGACTAAGTTATCTCACAAGGATAGCTCTCGTACATCCGACACAAGGATAATATTGCAATAAAAGAAATCCAGAATATTGGTCAGAACTTTCGGGAGACTTAAAAGTTGTCCTCGAAGAGATGCTCGATTCCGACCATAAAAGTCGTATATGCCGAGAACATATCACGGACTTTATAGCAGTACGTGATCAGGTCAAAATCGCAACACGTAAAACGAAAGACGATTAGTCATCACACAGCCTTAACCGAGAGTAAACCTAGGTATTGCCCTAAACCTAGCACACTGGTCTCTAATGTCTCAAAGCTTGGGTATCGAAAGATACGAGATCTTGAAAGCATTCCTCTTCGTTCACATCTAAACACTCACGGAACCTTTCCGCACATCTGGAACGAGAAACAAACAGAACAATTTCCAAAGAAGAATTAGGTTATGAGATGACAACTCATAATCTTCCCTCTACACGCACTACTCGACACATTCTTAAATCTCAATTCCTTTCAATAAAAAAGATTGGTCCATTCATGCAAAAGCCGCAGAGCGACAGGGATTCAAACCCACATGCGACCAGTCCCAAGATAAAAAAAGGCCACACTTGGCCGATGCAAATATAAACGAAAACATAAAAATGATAAAAAGTTTCAAACGAGACAGCAACCTCACTCATCGTCAGTTCACACAACCTCACCTTCGACCATCACTTCATCTTAGCTTAGGGCTGCGCTTTCGACGACCACAACATCAAACCCTCCTGCATCGTCCGAGCACGGCGGGAGGAGGCACTCGTATCTCAGACTCCCAAGGATCGTGTCAAAATTGCCCTCAGCAACCCTCAACTCTTCTTTGCGCGTTGAAAGCCGGGCTTCTTCGTCTCGTGGAGATAGAGGCTGTCACCCTGGAACAGCTGGACCTCGCTCATTCCTCCCTCAATGGCCGCGAAAGCCAGATCCCTACTTCCGGTGGCTTCCAAAGAATCTAGGGAACCGGAAATCCTCTCCAAGCGGGCTTTAAACTCAGCGCGAAGGGCCGTCTTGGCTTCCTTGATCCCTTGAACCGTCAATCCTTGTTCTCTATGGAGACGACTCTCGACCCCACGAGCCTCTGAAGCTTTCGTCTTCCTGACCTGCTTCGACTTTAGCAGGGAGCTCATTGTCTTCCCAAGGTCTCGCTCGAGTTCGCCGATCCGAGTTCCAACTGGGACACCTCGACGGAATGAGCATCTTTAATAACTTTTAACTTCTTCTCAAACGCCGATGACTCTTCTCGGGACTCCGCCAACTCCCTCGTAAGGCGCTCAACCTGTGACCCACATTTATTGGTCATCCCGTCGGTCAAAGATACAAACTGCATAAGACGAATAAAGGGTTAGGGAAGGATGCAATGTGCTAACATGAAAGACCTTTGAAACAAACCTTTGCATGATATTGTGGCATAGCACTCGAACCAAGTCCTCCCTGCGGTGCAGAACCGCTTTCTCCACCGTTTGCGCATCGTTTCCTTTTAGTAGCCTCACCGACAGGAGGGTTTCTTTTTCGACTTTTCTGTGGGCTGATTGTAGCAGCACTAGGAGAAGGCAGCCCCAAAACGATTTCCCTCCTAGCCAAAGGAGGAGGCATCGATTCTTTAGCTTTCTCCCTATCCTTATTGTGATCAGGCGTCGTGGACGAGCCAGTAGGCTGAACCAAAGTTCCTAACAGAAGTTGGAGGCATCATTGGTTGATCAGAAGACTGGCCAACCTCCTTCTCAGCACTACACTGGGCAAGCTTATCCTGGAAGGATAAGAAGCTAGCTGCGTAGGCCGACACAAAGCCAGGAGGAGCCGATTTCAAAGTACTCGCTTAAAGAGTAGAGTCGCTCATCTCGACGTCGGGATTTTTCTTGTCAACTTGGGAAGAAGACATCTTCCTTACGAATTTTTAGAGAGAAGGCAGAGGTAGCATAAAGAAATTAGATGGTGTGAAGAAAATGAGGAACAAGAGTTCACTACTTATAGAAAAAGAAAGGGAGGGATAATCTCTGCAGAAAACCAACCTCGACTACTCTTAGTCGTGATTCAAATTAAAACACACTACTCAACCGCAAAAATCATAACCCAGACTTTGCAGGCTGGGGGGCTAACTGATGGGGTCAAAAAATGTTATCTCAAAATCATGGACTAAGGTTTCCGTTTCTAAAAGTAACTTATCAAAATATTCTTTCGATAAGGAACAAAAGCACCTAGAACCTAGGCCGTCATATTGAAACCTCGAGTATACAAACCCGGGTCTCCATATGGCAACCTCGTCTTTAACAAACGATATTGCCGTATGACGACCTACACCCGAAAAGCACGGGTCGCCATACGTCAACCCGGACATTCAAGGTATGGGTCGCCATATGGCGACCAACACACCAAAGTTACGGGTCGCCAAATGGCAACCTGAACCCGTACAGACCGGGTCGCCATATGGCAACCTGAACCCATACAATACGGGTCGCCATATGGCGACCTTAACCAACAGAGTCTGTGTTGCCATATGGCGACCTCAACCCTCTGAGTTAAGGTCTCCATTTGGCGACCTGGCCTCTCTAGCATTGTGTCGCCATATGGCGACCTTGCCTCTCCAAGTATTGGTCGCCATATGGCGACCTTGCCTCTCCAAGTATTGGTCGCCATATGGCGAGCTGTGTCTCTCCTTTGTATTCCTCTTAAATCGCGATCGAAATTCTTTTCTTTTCGTCTCAATCCGAGTTTCCGTTAAGATTTTACGATTAAAACAAGTAAGAGTCGCCAAACAAACCCCCGGTCATCAAATTCATCTCACAGGTCGCCGTATGGCGAGTGAGACCACACCCCTTGGCTTCTCTCTTGAATCTCGATCAAAATTCACTTTGTTTCGTCTCAATCGGAGTTACCGTTGGTACTTTATGATAAAATCTACAAAGACTCATTTTCCCGAATGAAGTTCATGATTTTCGTATAAACAGCAACGGTTAAATCAATACCACAGTTGTGTAAACTATACGAGAAGTGTGAACTAACTAGCTAAAGCGACGTCGAACCATTAAACGTCTTTCGAAGAAATCATAAAACGTTTAGGTCAAAATACGGCCCAAAAAGGCATAGAACGCAGCCAAAGGCCCACTTGCGATTTCATACAAAATAGAACCCAGCACTGTTATGACAACGTATCTTTAATCGCAGAAGAAGATAAGTCTCGTGAAATCTGAAAGATAAATGTCAAGTTTCCAAGATACCGATGAATATCAAGATAAAAAGGAACGTTTCCACAAAGCGATAAACTCGATCTAGGGGCAAAAAAGGAAAGAGGAACCGACCCAGAAGGCATATATAAGGGGAGATAAACCTAAATGTGTAGGGGATCCGGAGATTTAGACCTAGAATAACTGGGCTAGCTCAGAAGAACTTAGAATATAGGCGGCTGCATATTCGAAACTTTACATAGATTGTTCTCTATCTTTGTTTTGAGATTCTCTTTGTTAGCTAGATTCTACTCGTTTTGTTCTTTGGCTTTGTTCTTGTCAATCAATAAGATGCCTTTGTGCAACTTACTATCGATATTCTTTTATCTCTTTCTTCTTCGTTTACATGTGTTTACTAAGATAATTTGTTACCTCTGGGAAAGTCGGGTTCTTTTGGCTTTCCTTAATTTACGGAAAAGACGGTGTGAATTTCGGTTCCCACACATTCCTATAGAAGTTCCTGTTGAAACATGGATTCCCTTGTCTTTGGAAACCATTCCTACCAATGTAGTTCACATTCTCTTCTTCAATCTCATCATCTCTAGACTCCGTTTCTTTCTACTTCTGCAAAAGTACCCTGCTTCTTGAGAAATTTCTGAACACTATCCAGTTTTGTCTTGACCTCTTCAATCTGCTCCTTGCTCAAAGTATGAGTTGATTTCTTCCTCTCACAATTTGTGTTCTTGGTACTGCTGCTAGATGTCAGATTCTCAATCAATCTCATAGCTTCTTCAGGAATCCTAGTGCTGAAATTCCCCTCTCTATTTGTGTCCAAAGCCATCTGATTCTGTAATCCAATACCTCTTAAGAAAGTGCTAAGAAGCTACACTTTGTTGAACCCATGATGTGAACAATCTCTCTGGTATGACTTGAATCTGATACAGGATTTTTGAAAGACTCTGAAGGCTCTTGTGAAAAGTAGCAATCTTGCTCCGCAGATCTTCTGTTCTCGCGTCATCATAGAAGTTACGCAAGAAAGCGTTCTTGATGTCAGTCCTGGATGTCAGAGATCCTGGTGGTAACTGCTTAAGACAATATCAAGGTTCTCCAGCAAGTGAGTACTTGAAGAGCTTACAAAAGAGATAGTCCTCAGGGACTTCATTGACCTTAATAGAAGTCACTAGATCCTCAAATCGCTCCAGATGATCCATAGGGTGCTCATGTCGCAACCCATGGTAAGGCGTCTGCGCTACAAGTCCGAAGAAAGCAGGCTTGATCTCAAAATTGTTTCTCTGAAAAGCTGGAAGACGAATGGCGGATCTGTTGGCGTAGAACTTCAATAACATGGATTACAGTCCCCTGATCGTCTATCTTTTGACATGCTGCATTACGTAGATGACCATCGAGGTCATGCAAGTCTCCACTCTCATCTCGAACGAATACTAAATTCGCAACCATCTGAACTCGTCTGCTACTGTCGATCGATGATGTGTGATCAATGTCGGTCGATGCTCGAGTTCTGATTTCGGTCGAGGCTGTCCATGAAGAAGTGTCGGTCGACGCTACATAGGTTTTGTCGATCGATGCTTATCGTCTTCCTTTGCAGATCAAATGTTCGAGTCTTTCCGGGTCTGAGAATAGTAGTTCGTTACCTTTATTGCTCATGGTACTTATTTTCATATACCTGAAAAACAAAGGAAAAGAAAGGTTTAGTAACTTGAAAGTAATAAAAAAAACTAGACCAAATCCTAGAAATTAAATCTAATTGCGATTAATACTCCCCCAACACGACGCCAAATTTGACATGGGTGTGTTTTTTGTTCTAGCAAGGTATGAATATCCTAAACAATTAACTATCAAATTAACCCTAATCATAACACACAAAAAATACTCTTGCCAAGAGAGATCAGGTGCAATACTAAGGGATCGAATCCACATAGAGCAATGACATACAATAGATTTTTTTTATTTTTAAGGACTAAGCTAGGTAGATATATATATTAATAGTAAACAATCAATAAAGAAAATATTCCTTATTAAGAGGTATAGATACAATATGGAAATATGTAATAATGTAAATATGGAAATATGTTATTAAACTAACTAGATGCAAATGTAAATATGGTAGATCTAGGGTTTTGAGCTTAATTGATTATATGGAATAGGAAGCACGGAAATGTAAATATTCTAGAACTCAAATATTAACTATTCTAACCCTTTTAACTTCATCTCTCGTATGCGAGCAAAAGGAAAGACCATCGATCGACAGCTAAGGACTGACGTCGAACGACGGTAAAATCTGAAGGAAGTGTGAACGAGATTTGATAAGTTCACCAAGATAATTAGACCAGCTCTCGCATGCGCCTAACAACATAGTTCAATGGATTCTATTATGGCACAGAACCTACTCCCGTAGTCTTCCATGTCCTACTTTCGAGATCCTAGTTAGCTACTCTATAATGCAAGTGATAGGGGCTGATATTAACCACTATTGTTCCATGATATCATCCCTATTTAGATTATATTCTATGTGTTTGGAGTATTTTTTAGAGTATTTTCAGGTTCAGATACATTCTGGAGAACTTTAGTGATTCTGGAGCTTTTAGAGATGCATAACTGTGCAGATGTGTCATATGTTTACCTATGAATGGAGACCTTCCCACGGTACGATTCAGCTGATATTTTTAAATTAGATAGAGATTTGAGTTAGCTTTCCAATTCCACTGGTTTGAGGTCCATCGGATGGTAAGATCTAGAAGTATGGCCGATTTACTGAAGAGTGGTTTGTCTGCCTCGCGAGAGGAAGCTGTCTAGAAGATGAATGAGTGTCGATCGACAGCACAGCCTTGGTGTCGATCGAAGGTGATGCCAGAAGACATGCCCGACTTGATTTATGGTCTACTTAATCACATAAGCCATCACAAATTACCAAAATACCCATGAATCACCTAAAATCCTATTTATATGTTTCTATGACATTGTTTAGGCACCAAGCTTTATTCTATCTATTATTCTAGGGTTAGGAGAGAAGGAACGAACTCCTTCAGACACCTCCTGAAACTCTTTCAGAGTTATTCTGGAACGCCTTTGGTTCTTTATTTGATTTCTATTCTATATCAATTCTATTCATCTATGATTTTTGTGATAAAGATCATGTCTAAGTAGATCTCTTGTTAGGTTTACAGTTTATTAATGGTCTTGATAGATTAGCCAAACAATAGAATTGCTAGGGTGATTATTAGATATATTAATAGAATTGTGTTTAATGCTTGTGTTATAGAGTAACTAACTAGAACCCTGATCGTAGGATAGTTAAGGACATGCAAGAGCATGGTCTACTACGAGAATTAAACATGTTGAGCTAGGTTGCAGAAACAAACGAGAGTTGATTAAGTTAATTTAAACTTATCGAATTAGGTCATAAAGCTTTACTCAAGAGACCATCGATCGATGCAGGATCATTGCCATAGATCGATGGTCATTCCTTGTCAATAAGCAAGAGCTGAGACATCGTACTTAGTCAATAGATTAGAGTCGCAGCGAGAGCTGGTAGTCTTTTACATTAGATATCGAGTTCTATTATTAATATCATTAGCTTCTATCCTCTATAATCCACTTGCCTGAAACCCTAGATCTAGCTATTTATTATTGTTGTTCCAATCAATCAATCATTTGCTATAGTTTATTTACTTCTTATTTATCTATTTCCTAGCTTAATTGGGACTGTATTGAGTTTATTGTGTGCCCACACTCCCTGTAGATTCGATCCCTAAATACTACAATTTGACCTCTCTTAACAAGAGTAGTTCGTAGGGTTAATTTGATAGAGTTTCCATTGAAATACATAAAAACCCAAATGTCAAATTTGGCGCCGTTGCCGGGGAGCAAGGATTCGCCATTGGATTCAATTTGTCTGATATAGTCTAGATTTTTTCTATATTATTTACTTACATAAAAAAAATTCTTGTGTTTCAGGTACATACATATTTGTACCAGGAAGCAATGAGGAGAGGATATTTGGGCTCTTCAAAAAAGGAACATGCTGATTCGATTCATAAGTCTACGAGGGCAGTCGACACCCTCCAAGCAGTGATCGTTAGCAAAGAGAAGCGAGCATCGATCAACACCAACACTTCACCTTCGACCGATACTAACATCACAACATCGATCGACACTAACAACTCTTTTTATATCGACACCACTTGCGAGAAGACTGAGGAAATTGAAGTTCTTATACTTAAAGCTGATGAAGATGGCATCTTACGAGACGAAGAAGGTCATCCTCGCAACAGTATAGGACAATTGATTAATGCACAAGGAGCTGTGATCCCCGATGTCATTGCTGTTTCTGACATAAATGACTTCCAGATGAGCCGTGCATGGTACGATTGGGCAGCTCATAACTCTTTTAAGGCTTTGCCTCATCAAGATCCGAAGGAACACATCAAGGAACTTGTGGATCTTGTCTCATGGAGCGAGCAGAATGAAGTGTCTGACTACCACATGCTCTGCAAGATCTTCCCATATTCTATCTCTGGGAATGCATTTAGCTGGTTTAGTCGACTGGAACCACGATCTCTGACTCGCTGGGATGATACTGATAGAGCATTCCTTTATGAATTTCTTGATGAAGCTGCAGCAGCTCGAGAAAAAAAGATCAACGATAAGTGGGACGGGATCCTTGAAATTTGGCAAATTAAGAAATAAGATGGGATTCCACGACAGCTTCTCGAATATGTAGCAATGGGTATTAAGTATCGTGGATCTGAGACGCGCAGAGTAGAAGAAGCTGATATTATCGATCCAACCTCGGCGTCGATCGACACTAAGATCTCAACATCAGTCGACCTTAAGACCTCAGCATCGATCGACAATAACCCCGATTATTGATCAACACTACTCGACATCCATGAAAGATCGAGTTATCTTCAGAACATTGCAGACTCGACACTAGAGAGAACCGATGTATCAAGCTGTTATCATACTCGATTGTAGAAGGAAACATCACCATCAGAGATCTCTTCGAGCCAAAGGATAAAGAACAACTTGGGTATCTGGATTCGAGCAGGAATGCCACTATGGAGCCAGAAGAATGGTTTGAAGATATGAATCAGAATTCGGAGCAGAAGCTTGATGACGATCAGAACACTTCGAGAATAGATCTGGAAACTTCACCAAAAGCAAGCATCGATTTTCACCAACCCGATATCATCGATCGACAACCACCCTACTGCATCGATCAACAACCAAATCCCAGCAGCGATCGATACCAACTAGCTGACATTGATCGACACTCATTGTTGTACAAACAGCCAAGTTACATGATTCAACCAGGACCGGTTGAGGAGAAAATGCACGTGTCCAAGACCTCACATCTTTCTGTCCCAGAACATCTACAACCACCTATCTGCACAGAAGAAGAAGCTGCTGGTTTTCACAAAAGAGCGAAGATGGTACATGACCCTGTAAATTTTGTGGTTCCCAGTGTTGTTTTTGAGGTTGAATATCCTATTCCACCAGATGGAAGTGTGCATATGCTACATTGAGGTATTTGATGATCTTCAGCATACAGTTGTTTCTCAAAGAATATTGAATTATGAAGGTGAAGTTGACCAAGGACCATCGATCGCAGCATCGATCAACACCATTATCAGTGAATCGATCGACGGCACCATTGGAATATCGATCGACATCAAAACTAGAGTGTCGATCGACACTCATCACGGATCAGAGTGGAATGAGTTTGAAGTGTTTCGTAATCTTTTTGGTGGAGGCACCATGAGAACAGACAAGTCTGGTGGAAAGAAGAGGATGAATTGGAAAAGAAGAGAAAAAGGATCAAGGAAGGTCCTTAGTTATCATTGATTTCTCACTTCTCAGATGGTGTCTGGAAATACAGTGTGCAAAAAAAAATGCTTCTTTCAGCCATTTGCAATTCTTCGAGCACTTCTTATTGTTAAAATGGTAGAGAAAGGAGAAGAGTCAATGAAGGTTTTCACAAAAAGGGTGATGAAGCTAAAGATATTGGATATCGGGAATTGTTTTGGAGCAAGTTTTCAATCTCATCCGGACAGAATCAGAACTCCAAAAGTCAAGCGAAAGACTATAAACAAGCGCTGAGTGGGAGGCAACTCACTGTTTAGTAAGTCTTAATGAGTTTTTGATTCTATTAGTCTAGTTTCAAATTTTATTTTATTATTCAAATAAAAAAGATTCGAGGAAGATTGCCTGCACAGAGCATCGACCGACACTTAAGCATTGTCTATCGATAGAGTAACCCTAGTATCAATCGATCGCCAATTAACTGTGTCGATCGACGATCACCATCAGCAAGCAGGTATATTGTTTTTCCTTGTTAAATTTGGTCCTTATGAATTATTTTCTTCACCAATCTCAGACTATATAACAGTGGTGACACTGTTATTTAATTTTGGGGGAGGTTTACTGATATTGTGTTATATTTTGAGTTTTATTTTCAATAATTAAAAAAACAGAGTAGAGTCTTCCAGGTGTACCATCGATCGACACTGAATAAAACATCGATCGACCATGGATCATGAACATCGGTCGACACCATCCATCTGCCATCGATTGACACTATTTTATAGAGTCTGGAATCAAATTTCTATTTAGACTATTTACTTGTGATTTGGTTTTTCTTAACCAATCCGTGATGGATTACACTAGGGACAGTGTAATTTATGTCTGGGGGAGGTTCGCTAATGCTATTTGTTTTTTTTAAATTCTTATTTACCATTTATACATACGTTTTTTAAAACGTTTTTATTGAGTCAAAAAGGGGACTGTGATCAAGATTTATTATTGACTAACCACACTTTAGCACCATTCTTAGATGGTTGTTTGCAGAGATTACTAGAGATACCAAAGTGGATCATCCAGCCACTATATCATTTGAATGAACCGAAACTGATTTCCAACACTAATCTTGACATTATCTGCCTGCTTTGGGATTTGGTATACACTGGATCAGATTCCTTTTGCAAATACAGAAGGTAAAAGTCTGTGGGCTTCTTATTCCCCTCTCTCTCCCCTTCAGATAAAAAGGATCGAAAAGGATTTGGTGGCTACAACCATTAAAGCTTGATTCATATGATTCTAGAAAAAAAATAAAGGTCAAAAAGAAGTGAACTGGATCTGGTGGCAAAAACCATTAGGGCTTGATTCATGGAAGCCTATCAAAATATCTCATATTTCAGTCAATTAAGAAAATAAAATGACACCCTCAAAAAAAGGGAGACATTGACTGAGAAGAGAGAGAGGAAAGGAATCATAGCAGACTATCTCTGTGTTCAAATACTTGCAGAGCTAATAGTCCATATATCCTTTGATCTATACTCTCAAGGTAAAGCCTACACTTTTATTTTTTGCAAAGAAATGAAATCAGTACAGGGGCGAGTCAGTATTTGATAAGTTGTTGTAGAATGAATTTGGTTGCTCTACTAGGATATGGTATATAAAGTTTCTCTGTGATTGACTTGACAGGATGTGGTTGCAACAAATTAGGGTGATAGTTATACTTAGACATTATGTGAGTATCCTCTTTTTAAAACCTCTTTCACAGATTTTGTTTGCTTGAGGACACGCAAAAGGTTAAGTGTGTGGGAGTTGATAGGGCCTGATATTTACCACTATTGTGCCATGATATCAGCCTTTTTAGAGTATATTATAAGTGTTTCGAGTATGTTTTAGAGAATTTTCAGGTTCAGGTACGTTCTTGAGAACTTTGGTGATTATGGAGCTTTTAGAGATGCATAACTTCTTAGATGCGTCAGATGTTTATCTATGGATGGAGACATTCCCATGGTGAGATTAAGCTGATATTTTGGCAGAAGATAGATCTTTGATTTATCTTTCCAATGCCACCGGTTTCAGGTCCATCGGATGGTTATATCTAAAGTTATGTCTGATTTACTGAAGACTGGCATATCTGCCTCGCGAGATGAAGCTGTCGAAAAGATGAATGAGTGTTGATCGACGGTGATCCCAAAAGACAGGCCCGACTTATTTAAGGCCGACTTAAGACCAAAAGACAGAAAAAATTACCAAAATTTCCATGAACGACCTAAAACCCTAATTATATGTTTCTATGCCATTGTTTAGGCAGCAAGCTTTATTCTATCTATTGTTTTATGGTTAGGAGAGAAGGGAGGAACTCCTTCAGTGTCCTCCTGGAACTCCTATGGTTCTTTATTTGATTTCTATTATAAATTTGTTTTATTCATCTATAATTTCTATGACAAAGATCATGTATGAGTAGATCTCTTGTTAGGTTTTGGGTTTATTAATGGTATTTATAGATTAGCCAAACAATAGAAATGGTAGGGTGATTATTAGATATATTAATATAATTGTGTTTACTGCTTGTGTTCTAGAGTAGGTAACTAGAACCCTGATCATATGATAATTAGGTGCAAGCGAGAGCATGGTCTACTACAAGAATTAATCCTATTGAGCTAGGTTGCTAGAAACAAACGAGAGTTGATTTAGTTAATTTAGTGAACTTATCAAATTAGGTCATAAAGCTTGACTCAAGAGAACATCGATCAATGCAGGATCATTGCCATCGATCGACGGTCATTCCGTGTCAACAAGCGAGAGCTAAGACATCGGACTTAGTCAATAGATTAGACTCCCAGCGAGAGCTGGTCGTATTTTACATTACATATCGAGTTCTATGATTAATACCTTAGCTTTTATCCTCTATAATCCACTTTCCCGAAACCCTAGATCTAGCTATTTATAATTTTTGTTCACTTACCAATCAATCAATCATTTGCTATAGTTTATTTACTGCTTATTTATATATTTGCCTAGGTTAATCGCGAATGTATTGATTTTATTGTGTGTCCACGCTCCCTGTGGATTCGATCCCTAAATATTAAAATTTGACCTCTCTTGGCAAGAGTAGTTCGTAGGGTTTATTTGATAAAGTTTGCATTGAAATACATAAAAACCCAGTTGTCAGCAAGCATGAAGCACAACTCAATTGATGTATATTAACTCAAACTAGCAATCCTACTTTTGGGCTAATCCATGATTGCTATCATTCAACCCTAATCTAGTTGATAACTACTCTGACATAATCAAAAAAAGAACAATAGTCTGAATATAATGCATAGATAAAATACTGTGGTTCCAATACAAATCTCCCTAAGGAGTTATGAATCTTCTCTCCTAAAAACCCTAAAACTATAATAGAAAACTAAACTTTCAAGAACATTCTCTCTCTCCCTCCTCTGCCTTCGACAATGGCATAGATAATATATTTATGTCAAAACACATCCAGAGATACTTTTGTTATCTTGTGTCTTGTCTTGGCCTTGAAGCCGGTTGTGTCTGTGATTGGGCCGTCGATCGATGGCAAGTGTGCAACATCGATCGACCTTGGTCTTATATCATCGGTCGACGTCAAGGTAGTGTCGTCGATCGACTGTCTTTTACTTCGACTCTATAAATGATCAGCTAAGGATTCTTCTTTTCTAAATGCTCTAAAAGCTCTCTCCAAAACGTACCTTGACTTGTATAGACTCCAAAACATAGTCTAGACACACATAATAGACCCCAAATAGAGCCTATATGGCCTAAAACTGGTAATAAATAGGTTGTATCATGTATCCCGCTCCAGAAGGTCGCTCTCAGACCCGGTTCATCACTTGAAGTACTGCGCGGTTGCTCTAACCGACTCCCAATGCCCGCTCCGGTTTTAGTTGATAAACTTGGAAAACCAAGCGGTTGCACGAGGTCGCTGCCAATGCCCGCTCCACGTTTTTCCTTCAGAGTGGGTGCTATCAAAGCCCGATCTTCTCCCCTTACTCGTCCAAAGATCATTTTCCACTTCTTTTTGAACCTGAATGGCCCCAATCACCTCCAACAACTTCAAAGGATACTCCATCACCTAATTAGGACTTATGCATGCAAATGAAACGTAGGAATGCCTAAATGCTAACTTAAATGATCAAAACGTACAAGAATGAGAATTTAAAATAAGCTAAATTCACATGATATCAACTCCCCAAAGTTTTCCTTTACTTGTCCACAAGTAAACTTTCAAGTGCAAAGAGAGGAAGATATGAATAGACTGGGAGCTTAGAACCAAAAGATACTCTTCAAAACCATCAATGTGACATCCTTACAAAATCCTACAAAGTAGCAAGAACAAGACATCCTATCAAACTCTAACTTCTCTAAGCTTATCTCAACTCCTTGATCTTTTACACCTATCATCAAGACTTCACAAACAAGCCAATCAACCAACTCTCACATCCATTCAAGCAAGTATGTAAGGTGAATTCTTGCAAATGAGGACTTGATCTCAATCATTTGGTTTGATGAGTGAAAATGGTCTAATGTGAAAGAAGAGAAGGTCCAATACATCTTTTTTAAAGTGGCAGTCACTCAAAAATAGGAGCTTGATCATTATGAAAATTTATCTTATCTAGCAATTCATGCATACATAGATTGATTCTCATGTTCTACTCTTCTTCTTCTTCTAACACCCATCTCATCCCTCACCCAATGAACACGTTTTCTTTTTTTCTTTGGCTTAACCAACTAGGGACTTTCATCTTTAGTAACACTTAGCTCTAACTCTCTCTTTTTGTTTTTCTTTCGCCACTCTCTAATTGTTTCTTTTTTTTTCTTTTGTAGATTTTATTTGACACATTAAGAGATTTTATTTTCTTATTTTCTTTTGGCCCTAGGGGTTTCTCTTCTTGTAGAACTCTTTTAATTCATTCCTTTCACTCTCCACTTTTTTCATACCCATAACCTTGACTTTAAAGCACAAAAACACAGTCACCATCCTAAATGCTAGCTTAAATGAGGTCCTAATTCTAGCAAGAGATGAGAACAAACTTATGTCGCTCTCAATACTCTCAAGATTTTGCAAATGACAAGCTATCCATAAGAGATCACACTCAAGTAAATCATTGATGGTCTCAAAGAATGGTAAGGGTTAATGGGTATGGGAGTGCCATTTAGGTTAAGAATAGAGTAACGATTGTAATAAGATAACTCAAGTGTGTATGAGATCCATGACTAAGTATGCTAGTGCCCATTTCCAAGAGAAATTAAGTTCATTAAGCGCTAGTTCATTTTGGAGTTGGTTTCAAAAACACGCAAGCTTCATCAATCCAACAAGTTTCAAGAGGAGTTTTTAAGTCTCGAAGTCTACAAGTTATCAAGATGATGCTCAGGCTACTTACTATGATTGAGAAGGGTATCACATGGAGTTTTTTGTATGAGTTCTTTACAATGTTATCTCTCAATGCATGAATGAAATCTATATGCTCTAGTCTCAATCATAAATATGAAAATGATTCAGCTAAATGATTCTTTTGTTTTTTTTCATATATAGTTTTTTTTTTGTTTTTATACTGAGATAGGGATACACAATGCAAGATTCAAAGGTATAGACCAAAAGAAACATTAGCAACTTGGTACCTCCCCCAAACTTGAATT
Organism: Moricandia moricandioides; assembly: GCA_905132885.1. Taxonomy (NCBI): domain Eukaryota; kingdom Viridiplantae; phylum Streptophyta; class Magnoliopsida; order Brassicales; family Brassicaceae; genus Moricandia; species Moricandia moricandioides. The sequence goes on from CAJHQQ010000135.1 coordinate 204,643, forward strand.
ACACAGTCTCTGTCGGTCCAAGTAAAAGGGAGATACCAAAAAGATAAACAAAACTAAAGAATGATATGTACAATGAGAAGGTGAAGGAGTACCGTTTTAGTAGCTGGGATTGAAGCCGAAGGCTTCTCCTTTCTGCCTGAAGGTCATGTATTGAGTCTTTCCAATGACATTGTATCTAATCCTTCCCCACCCTTCTCTCACATGTTCGGCGTCATAATGAAAGGTTTCATCCAGTGAGGCTAGGAATTGGCAAGAGAACTCGGTGTAAGTGGTATATGCCATAAAATAGAAGCTTGGCATGTTCATGAGTTCCAATAAAGTCTTGACATCCTGGTGAATCCCGAGCTCCTCCATCATTTTGGTGTCCGAAAATCTTGTGGGAAACCAAGAGACACCATTCAATAAGTGATATAGAGCTGGGAGACAGTTTTCTTAATGCTTCGATCCCGATCAACAGCAACCTCCTTTCCCTTGGAAGTTGAAACTTTAGCTCTCTTGAGAGGAGTTGGATCTTTCTCATCGCCATCAGTACCTCCATGTCTTGCATAAGACACTAAACTCTTTCATTCTTTCTTCACCTTTGCCTTTTGCGCAGCCATATCTTGCTTCCTGGATGCTTTATCAGTCCTTGGGAAACTTGGTTCCGCAGGTAGGGTCTTTCCTCGCAGAGCTGTCTCTCTTCGTGCAGCTTCTTTCTTTTCTGCCTCAATCTTTTCTTTGTTCTTGTGCCCCATGATACCTGCAAGATGGAAAATCTTGGTAGAGTGTTATCAAATGGGAATGGATTTAAAGAAATAACTTCTAAGAGCGAAGGCTAATACTATGCACCAGCCAAATAATCAATTTCTCAATGTTCCAATGCATGAAAATGACAATTAAGAAAAATTCATGAATCAAATGAGTTCCAAATTGAGAAGACTATACATGCAAGCTCTAATACATCCAATTGATCAAGACAAGGCCATTTTAGACACAAAGAAGAACAATTTTCGAAAACCCCCAAATATCAAGAACCCTAATTCTCAAAATCTAACACCACTCAGTCAAAATTTCAACTTCCCAACATGATTTAGAAACTTTCTCTAGTCTAATCTGCATGAATCAAGCAAGACAAGAGAAAAGAGTTAGGTTTCAATTTTCTAGGGTTCTTGAACCTAAGAATTTTGAAATTAAAAACTTCATACCTTGCTTGGAATTGAATGGAAACTAAGAAATAGACTAAGGGGATGAAATTTATGGATTTGGGAAGAAGAATGAGATGCTTTGGTGAAGATTTGAGTGAGTAATTGGTGTTGGGTGTTGAGAGAGGTTCTTGAGTGTTTTTGTGTTGTTGGGGAGGAAAAGGGGAGGAAGTAACGAGAGGAATAGGTCGTGGGGTAGGTTGTTAAGGAAACCAGGTAGGGTCCACGGGTATTGGTCAGGTTTGGGTTTTGATTAACTTACATGGGTGGTGAAAGGGGACAGAGCAGGTTGCTCCACCCGCAGAGATCACCCACTCTAGTGGTCGATTATTCGCGAATGGGTTGCTCTCCCTGCGCCATGCAACCGCTCTGGATTTTAGGCGAGTTCAACTACTCTGAGCGACCCGCCTTCCCCGCGCCATGCAACCGCTTTGGATTCTAGGCGAGTTCAACTTCTCCGAGCGAACTGCTCTCCTCGCACCATCCACCCCCTCTGGATTCTAGGCGAGTTCAACTTCTCCGAACGACCCCCTGAACCCCCGCCATGCAACCCGCTCTGACTAAAGACGATTTCAACTTCTCCATATGACCTCCTGACCTCGCTCTGATACCCCATTGTGCTTGATTCAGGCTTGTTTGGAGCAAACGGTGTACTCATCCCGCTTCACTTGCCCGCTCTGGAGTCTTGCTTCAGACTCAGCCATCTAGATCCGGTACTTGACCCCGCTCCACTGACCCGCGCTGGTTGTGACAAGAGCGGCCTGCCAACCTCGTTCCAGCAACTCGCTCGGGCCTAATGGTAAACTCGACCTGAAACACTTCATAACACAAATCAAAAAGTTCTAGAAAGAAATATTAAAGAAATATGTACATGGATGAACATGGGATTTCCTCCCAAGTGAGTTTGTTTTAAGTCTCTAGCTTGACTTCCTTTCTTTGTGGACTAAGCGAGGTTAGGATCGGAGAGTGGAACCGAGATTCCTTCCTCCTCTGTTTCAGTCCCCAAGTAGAGCACTATATCCATTGACTGTGATGTCCTTTCCATCCTTGCTCCACAACACAATTGATCCATATGTCCTCACTTCCTTGACCTTGAAAGGACCTGACCATCTTGACTTGAGCTTCCCGGGAAACAACTTCAACCAACAATTGTAGAGCAACACCTGATCTCAGCATTGAAATCTCTCTTCAAAATCCTCTTGTCATGAAGAGCTTTGGTTCTTTCTTTGTAGATGGCTGAACTCTTATAAGCATCAAGGCGTATGTCATCAAGTTCACTCAGCTGAATTAGTCTCTTTTCTTGGGCTGTCTTGATGTCAAAATTGAGAAGCTTAACAGCCCACAAAGATTTGTATTCAAGCTACACTGGAAGGTGTCAAGATTTTCCATAGAAAAGGTTGAAAGGTGTGGTTCCCAAAGGAATTCTATAGGCTGTCCTATAAGTTCAGAGTGCATCATCAAGCTGGATAGAGCAGTCTTTCCTTCTTGTTCCAACTGTCTTCTCTAGAATGGATTTTATCTCTCTGTTGGAGATCTTCACTCGTCCACTTGTCTGAGGATGGTATGGATTTATCACCTTGTGTTTCACACTATTCTTCTTAAGAAGATTCTCAAACAGTTTATTGATGAAATGGGAGCCTCCATCACTGATCACTACTCTAGGAACTTCAAATCTTAGAAACATGATTCTCTTGAACATCTTGAGAACCACCTTAGCATCATTGGTTGGACTTGCTATATCCTATACCCACTTCGAGACGTCACTACAAGAAAACAATTACTTAGCAAGGGCCAATTTCTGGTTATTTCCTCGTAAAAGAGGGTTTACGAGGAAATAACCACAAAATGGTAAACCCCGTGCCACGTTCGTCGTAAAGACAATTTCCTTGCTAAACCCACATAAGATTACGAGGAACCGTTTCCTCGTAAGTCGGGCGTAAATTTCCTCGTAAAAGACACGTAACATATCCACGCACAATACACGCTAACGTTTCCTCACTAATTACACGTAAGTGTTTCCTCGCAAAATACTCGCTACTCTTTCCTCGTTAAGTTCACGTAAATCTCTCCTCGTAAGATGCTTGATAAATTTCGTCGTAACATCCACGTAAACGTTTCCACGTAAATTCCACGGTACATTCCGTAGTTAATTCCTCGCAGAGTTAACGAGTAATTAACTTCGAAACTTATTTTTCCCTACATCGATAATTTTATTAAATATAAAAAAAATATAAAAAAAATATTTTTTTGAAATAAAATTAAATTATTAAAATAGAACAAAAATATTTTATGAATATTTAAGTTTTATACAATTTATATTACAACAAAAGAAAATAAAAGAGCTATGGGTCTGGGAGTCGTCGTTCTAGGGGTTTGGGTCTGGAATGCACAATTGTTTCCATCTCGCTGCTAACATTAGCTCCAATTGCGGATTTCCAGCCGCTAGAACATCCAGGAAAATCTAGAGTGAACCCATTTGAGATTGCGTTGCATGCAACTCCGCACGCAGCTGAGCAGTCTCATCTTCCCATCGCTGAGCATACGACGATGTCGCTCTTGGGACATCATTAACGGAACCAATCCCCGATCTACGTCCCTTTTTCTTAGGGATGACCTTTAAAAAAATAAAAAAATAATGTTAGCCAATAATAAAAAAAGTAAGATATTAAATGAATAATAATAAAACAATTTTACCTCCTCGTAAATCTCATCTACTTGAGCTGTGGATAATATGACGGGTGTGCCATTGGCGGACTGCTGGGTGAGCTGGGTTTGGCTCTCTTCAACCCGAGCAACAACGTCGTTGTAGATTTGCTCGGATCTAGGATCTACAAATTTCTCAGCCTTGTTGTTGTGGGTCCTCTCGTAAAGTTCCTTAAGAGATGATAAAACTCCCGTCTCTTTGGCCTAATTTTTTTTTAAAAATAATTAATCAATTAAAATAGATATAATAAAGCATTTAATTAATTTAAATACCATATGTAGACGGACACTGGCGTGTAATGTTTGACCTGAAGAGTGAAGCATGGGCAAGTTGCCATGCTCGTCTCTCGTCAGACGGGAAGAGGAGCAGCTGTTGGAGACTCTGATCAAGTATGACAAGTTCCAATAACGTATGAGGCCATCCCACACCTCCGTTGTGAGCTCAGCGGGCTTCCTGTGCTCATAACCGTCGACAAAATAATCGTCCTTCAAGTTAGACACTGTGTCCAACAATCACTCTTTTGCCTTTTTAACAAAAGCTTCCTTCACGTCCTTGTTCACTCCTATGGACCAACGCCATTTTTGCTGTAAACCAAATTAAAAATATTACATTAGTCTAAAAATATTTTAAAAATTGTAATAATTGAAAAATAAAATTAATATTCATTTACCGTAAACATTTTGAACCATGTCTTTCGGACGTGGTTCGGCGTCGTTTTCCAATTCGGATGTGCGGCGAGAAAATAACCTTTGATCACCTCGGTTACGGTCCGAGCGACACGACTATCTGCCCCAAACCTGAATAGAACAAAAAAAATTAAAATTATTAAATATTTGAATGTTCTTATAAATAAAAAATATATGTAAACATGAAACGTACTAGTAAGCGCCTTCCTTTCGGTCGGGGTCTAGGACTGGTAAACCTTCCCTGCCTGGCTGAGCAAGAAGGTCCTCGATGGTGTACGTAGAATAAGGAGCCGTCGGCCGCACGAGCAAGTCGGGATGAACTTCGGCCGCAGTAGAAGGAGGAGGAGTAGGAGGCGACTGCAAGACTCTCTGAAAAGACTGAGTCTCGGGGACAGTATCCGGAACCGAACCGGGAGATGAAGATGATGCGCCTATATGAGTACTAGGCACGGTAAACATGTCTATGTAATGAGTCGTCGCTTTCTTAAGGTTATTAGTTCTAACCATCTACAAAAAAAAAAAAATTCAACATATTAATAAAAAAAACATAAATATATTACTAACCACCTAAAAACATAAATATATTACTAACCACCTAATAAGCTAAATTCCCTTAACTAACCACCTAAACTAATCCTAAACTAATTACCTAAACTATATATAGAGGAAGTAGAGAGGAATAACTTAAGAGGAGTTTGAGAGGAACTTGCTACGAATGAGAGAAATGTGGTGGCTCGAGTTTATATAGGCAATAATATTACGAGGAAGTTACGAGGAAATGTTCCTAAATCCCTAAAACTGAAACCCCAAACCCCAACTTCATTAACTTATAACATCAATCTCTACTTCTTCCTAAACCTCAAACCGAAACCCCAAACCCCAACATCATTTTCATAATCAAAAATAGTAAACACATTCATTAAACAAAGTAAACAGCATTCGGATACATTATTATCGTTTTTCGTCATCACTAGAAACATCATCATCTTCATTAAACTCCTCTTCAACAGCTTCGTCTGTGTCATAGTCTGGAAAATCTTTGTATTCACGATTATGCGGATCGATGAGAAGGATAGCATCAACTTGTTAATCAGGTTCCTTGACTCCATTGGTGTGTTCTTCTTTTAAAGGTGGCTCTTCTACAGCGATTATGCGCCAACGTGGTGTAACTTTGATAACAAATAACCAATTTATCCCAAGGTTGTCATCCGAGGATATGGAACATAGCAAACTTGGTCTGCTTGGGAAGCTAATATGTAAGGCTCAAATTTATTGTATCTTCGTCCACCGTTGACATCAAATACACTGAATTTGTTAACCCGAACACCTTTGTTGACAACGGTGTCAAACTAGTCACATTTGAAGAGGACGCATTTCAGCTTCAATAACCCTAGAAATTCAACTTCAATAATCTCCTGCAAGATCCCATAGAAATCTGTTTCGCCTTTCACACATATTCCATAATTACTTGTCGCACGTTGTCTACCATACTCATATGTATGAAAAGTATAGCCTCGTGTGAAATACATCGTTGATGTGGTGACCTTTGCAACTGGACCTTGAACTAATTCGTCAAAACCATGCGGGGTAATCTGGATCGTCATAATCAACCTGCAAAATTAAAAAGAATTAATCATAGTAACAACGAACATTGAAAAATAAAGATAACGTTATAATACATGTTTCCTTAACCACTTAATAAAATGTTGATCTTTCCTTCTGTCTAACTCACTTGTGGATATATCCGTAATTGCTGCTTCGACTTGAGTAACAGATTGGATGTACATTTTTTTGTTAATTAATCAAATCCAAACAAAACATATGTATATGTAATTATAAGTTTACTTATAAATGTGTAACTACCTTTCAAAATAGCGAATCAATGCATCCTCGCAGTTGAGAAGAATATAAATGTGGGCACTATGGAGGTCTTCATCACTCGGCCACCAAACCTCTTTCAATTTCCCACCAAATCTCCCAGTTTGGCAAAAGATATCTGGAACATCTTTTTGCAAATATGTCGGCACAACACCACCATCATCATATCTTCTTGGAGCTCGTTTCCGCGTACGTACTTTCGGTGCAAATAGTATGATGTGAAGTGTGATGTTTCTTCCGTCAAACTTCCGGCAACTATAGAACCTTCAACTCTTGCGAGGTTTTTAACTTTTCCTTTCAATTTTTTCAAGGCCCGCTCATACTGATACATTCATCCGTAATGTACAGGTCCTCGAAGCAATGCCTCATACGGGAGGTTGATGACTAGATTCTCCATGACGTCAAAAAATGCTGGCGGAAATATTTTCTCCAAGTTGCACAGTAAGATGGGAATGTTCTCATGAACTTGTTCAACGATATCCTCTTTAAGAGTACGGGTGCTCAGATCCCTGAAAAATGCTCCAATTCCTTCCATATATCAAAATTTAAAACACATTAATCATATTATTTGTTTTTGTATATAAAAGAAATATAATTAAAGCATATGTTTAAATATATATATATATATATATATTACCTGCAAGTGCTTCATGTACATTTGTTGGCAGTAGCTCCGCAAATGCAAAGGGAAGTAGTCGTTCCATAAAGACATGACAATCATGACTCTTCATCCCTGAGAACTTTTGACCTTTTTCAACACATCTCGAAAGATTTGAAACATACCCATCAGGGAACTTCACTTTTGATGCAACCTAGTTGAACAACACTGACTTTTTTTCTGATGACAATCTGAATATGGGAACTGGAACTTGTCCATTGCTTTTTATATGTAACTCACTTCTTGAGCAAATATCAGGTAAGTCCAACCTTGATTTGATGTTGTCTTTCGTCTTTCCAGGGACATTCAATATTGTGTTCAGGATATTCTCAAAAAAAATCTTCTCTATATGCATCACATCGAGGTTGTGACGTAAAACAAGATCCTTCCAATATGGCAATTCCCAAAATATACTCCTTTTGTGCCAGTTGTGCTGAACTCCGTAATAATCAGTAATATTACTGGGAACATGCCAATTACCATCATGGGGAACGGTTTCTAGAGCACTGTAGTAATCGATTTGCACTTCGATTTGTTCTCCAGTTAAATATGGAGGAGGAGTGTGTCTCACAACCTTTTTGTGTCTAAACAATATCATGTTCCTTCTATACGGATGGTGAATGGGAAGAAATCGACGGTGACAAGCGAACCAACTTGTCTTCCTACCATTCTTCAACTGAAACGCATCTGTCATTCCATTACAATATGGACAAGATAATCTATCATGTGTAGTCCATCCAGACAACATCCCATATGCAGGAAAGTCACTTATCGTCCACAGAGGCATCGCTTGCATCGTAAAATTAGTTTTCGTTGAACAATCATACGTCCTCACCCCTGTTGACCACAAATCTTTCAACTCTTTTATCAGTGGTTGTAGAAAAACATCTTGAGATCTTCTTGGATGCTTCGGGCCAGGTATTAATATGGTCATGAATAGAAACTCTTGTCGCATGCACATCTCTGGTGGCAGGTTGAATGGCGTAAGAAAGCCTGGCCACAATGAATATTGTCTGCTTGACATTCCAAATTGACTAAATTCATCTATGCATAATCCAAGATACACATTCCGGCTATTGCTAGCGAAATCTGGATGTACATTGTTTAAATGTTTCCAAGCTCTTGCATCTGATGGATGAGTCATCTCACCCTTCGTCTGAGTATGGTCGGCATGCCATCTCATCCCTCCAGCAGTCTCCTCAGATTGGTACAATCTTTTCAATATGTCTGTAAATGGTTGGAACCACATCCTTTGGTAAGGTACCCTATTACGCCCTCCTCCTTGTGTTTTGAATCGTGGCTTCTTGCAGAATTGACATTCTTCTAACTTCTCATCATCTCCCCAGTAAATTATGTAATTTTCGATGCAAACGTCTATCATCTCCGAAGGCAACCCAAGACTATAAACCAATTTTTGAATCTCAAAATAAGAATCAACAGACACATTGTCTTCCGGGAAATACTCTTTAAACAAGTCTTCCCAAGCATCCATGCAATTTTCAGGTAGATTGTGATCAGTTTTAATATTCATCATTCTAGCAGCCAACGACAATTTAGAGAAGCCTTCTCTACAACCATTGTAAATTGGTTGATTCGCAACATCTAACACTTCATAAAACTTTTTTGCATCTATGTTAGGTTCTTCATGAGCTTCATCATGAGATACAAATGTATCATCTACCATATCATGAACCATATCATAATCTACGATTTGTTCCTCCTGATGGTAACTATTTTCATTATGCAAATGATCAACCGCGGATTCAAGCTGAAAATTGCTATTACTACGGCTAGCTTCATCCCCACAATTACTATAACCTTCTCCATGTTGAAACCAAATATAGTAATTTGGCGTGAAACCTCTATTTACAAAATGCTTACAAACATTTTCTTGAGTGCTTAATTTTGAATTATTGCATTTCCGACAAGGACATAACATCTTACCGCTTTCTTGCGTGAGCGGTATAGAATCTGCTTGATGCATAAATGTCTCCAGCCCTTCGATATATTCTTTCATCACTCTCCCGTTACCATCTCTGTGTGTATACATCCACCTCCGCAACTCGAATATATTTCCATCTCCGGATATTTTTTTTCTTTCCCGTTTTCAATTGTTTCTCTCTTTTACGTTTTCAATTTTTTTGGGTATCTTTCATTTGAACCTCAAACAACATATTTATAGGAAAAAATTGGAATTGGTAGATGACATTTTCCCTCGAATTTACGAATAAAGTTGGTAGGTATACACCCAAAACGAACACGTTTACAACTAAAAAGCAGTAAGCCTCGTTGTTTCCTCAAAATATGGTTTCCTCGTAAAGACCACGTAAAATTAGCAAGAAGTTTATGATGAAATTCACTATGCCACGCAATATTCTCGCTACGTAACGTTGATTTTACGAGGAAACCTGTTTCTCGTTTATTCACGAGGATTCTACGAGTTTCAGGACTTTCCTCGTAATTTCCTCTTGAAGGGAACGTAAAGTTACGAGGTCCTTTTTTCCTCGTTAAATTTCGTAGTTAATAAACTGTTTTCTTGTAGTGCGTATGTAACAGCCACAAGGATGTATGTGTTCCCGAAAGAGGATTGGAATGTTCCCATGAAATCAATACCCCACACATCAAACACTTCAACTTCCAGGATAGAGTTTTGAGTCATCTCATTCCTTTCGGTAATTCTTCCTCTTCTTTGGCATGAATCACATCTTGAGACAAAATCTTGTGTCCTTGAACATGTGTGACCACCAAAATCCAGCTTGTAGAACCTTAGTAACAATCTTGAAGGTAGAAAAGTGACCTCCATATGATGATCCATGACAACGTGCAAGGATCCCTTCAATCTCTTCTTCAACTATTACTCTTCTATAGAGTTGATCCCTACAAGTATGAGTTAAGGTTCATCCCAAAAGTACCTCTTCACATCCTTGGAGAAATTCTTCTTAGCAAAGCCCTCAAGTCCCAAAGGCTCATTTCCACAAGCAAAGTAGTTCACCAAATCAAAATACAAAGGTTCCTTCTTTTTCGTTGCCTTAACCTCTTCAAGCGTTTTTCCAGTCTCACAAAGAGTCATAACTGCCATGATAGCCATAATCTTCTCTTCTGGAAGACCTTCATCAATGCGGATACCACAGTCAACTCTCATTCGGGACAAATGATCAGCTAGTCAATTCTCAACCCCATGTTTGTCTTTGATCTCAATATCAAACTCTTGTAACAACAGAATCCACCTCAACAATCTTGGCTTATCATCTTTTTTTTGCCAAAAGGTGTCTTAGTGAAGCATGATCAGTGTAGACAATCACTTTGGAGCCTACCAAGTACTTCTAAACTTTTCAAAGTTAAACACTATAGCAACAAGCTCTTTCTCAGTTGTGGCATACTTCATTTGAGCATCATCAAGAGTCCTACTTGCATAGTAAATGACATGGGTCTTCTTGTCATTCTTTTTCCCCAATACTTCTCCCACAACAAAATCCCTAGTATCAAACATTATCTCAAAGAGAAGATCCCAATCTGGGGCTTGAACAGTGGGAGCACTAATAAGTTCACTCTTCAGCTTCTTGAAGGCTTAAAGACAGTCCTCATCAAAGTGAAAGACAGCTTCCTTGCATAGCAGTTTTGTTAATGGTCTAACTATCTTTGAGAAGTCCTTGATGAACCTTCTATAGAACCCGACATGGCCCAATAAGCTTCTGATGTCCTTCACTGATTTTGGTGGAGCTAACCCAACCATCACATCAATCTTCGCTTTGTCCACTTCAATGCCTCTTCTGAGATCTTGTGTCCCAAAAAAATCTCCTCCTTGACCATGAAGTGGCTCTCCCAATTAAGCACAAGGTTTGTCTCCTTACATCTTTGTAAAACCCTGCACAAATTAGACAAACACGCAGCAAAGAAAGATCCATAAACAGAGAAGTCATCCATAAAGACCTCCACAAACATACTCAATAATATCAGAAAATATAGACATCATTGCTCTTTGGAAAGTTTCTGGTGAATTTTGTATTTTCCTGATCATTGGGATTTATTGGTATTTGGAAGAAACCTGAGTATCCATCAAGGAAGCAATATTATGGATGATTGGCAAGTCTCTCAATCATTTGGTCATGAACGACAATGGAAAATGATCTTTTCTAGATGCAACATTAAGTTTTCGGTAATCAATGCACATTCTATGACATTTATTGTTCTTGTGGGTATAAATTCATCTTTATCCTTCCTAATGATATTGATACCTCCCTTCTTGGGAACTAAATGCACAGGATATACGCAAGTACTATCAGAAATATGGTAGATCACACCAACATCCAAGAGTTTGAGAATATCTTTCTTAACAACATCTTTCAAGTTGGGGTTCAACCTTTTTTTATGCTCTATTGAAGTCATTGATTCATCCTCTAGATGGATCTTGTGCATGCACAAGGAGGGTGATATCCCCTTGATATCTTCAAGTAAGTAGCAAATTGATTTTCTATACTTTTTAAGCTCAATTTAAAGACAAGACAATTCATTTTAATTTGGTTGGATACTCACAATGACATGATATATGTTATTAGTACCAAGAAATGCTTAACTTACACCACGAGAAAGAAGTTTAAGCTCCACTTTTGGTGCATTAAGCTCACTATAATTAACTTGTTGAATATCCTCTTGTGGACTGGTTGAGGCAACATTGTAGACAACATGAGGCAGCTCTTGAAAGTTTTCTACTCCACTCAGTTCCTTGTGAGAATCCAGCATCCTCATATACTCTCTCCTCTCCTTGTCCTCAATCATTTGGACCTCTCTATCAACTGTCAGAGCATGTTGAAGAGAGTCCTCAAGTGCCATTTTTTCAAGGAACTCATCAGCATGAGCATCCATAGCCTCAATGTAGAAGGCTTGGCCTTGGATTGTAAGTTTTTTAATAACCTCATTGACATCAAAGTGATGAGTGTTCCCCTCTCCAAGAAGAAGTTCAATATTGTCATCTCTAACGTTAACAATAGCTCCAGAGGTGGCTAAGAATGGTCTTCCTAATATCAAAGGGTCTTTGGGCTCTTTATCCATCTCAAATAACACAAAATCAGTGGGTACTTCACAGTTTCCAACCACAACTGGTAGATCTTCCAGGATGTCTATAGGGAGCTTAACAAAGCGATCAGCCAGCACTAGAGAGATTATACACTTCTTGTAATGTGTAATACCAAGCGTCTTTGCAATGGATAAGGGCATAAGGCTAACACTTGCTCCCAAGTGACATAGACATCTCTCAAAGGACAATTGACCAATTGTACAAGGCAAAGTGAAACTTTCTGGATCCTGAAGCTTCTTTGGAACTGTCAACCTTTGGATAATGGCACTACAATCATGAGTAAGAACCATCATGTCTTCCATCTCCTTCTTCTTCTAAGTTATAGCATCATTCAAGAACTTGCTATATTGATGAATCAGCATGAAAGCATAAATAATGGCATGGTAACCTGAACCTCATTCATTTGCTTCTCAAAGAGTGCCTTGTACTTTTGCAGAAGTTGCTTCTTGAATCTCCCTAGAAAGGGAAGCTTTGGCTCATAAGGAGGAGGAGTGAATGTAGCTTGTGTTGAGGAAGTAGTATCTTCATTCTTGTTCCAAGCTTTCTTTCTTTTCACCAACATTTCCTTTACCTTTAGCTTCAACAATCTTTTCATGATGTCCTCATTAGTCTTCTCATCAACAATCACAACCTCATCCTCTAGATTGATGGCGAACTCCCCACCTTGTTTCTCATCATCCTTGAGGAGAACTATTGAAGGTAACTCTCTACCACTTCTTAATGTGATTGAGTTTTTTTTTCTCCTTAGGATTTTGCTTAGACTTTCCAGGTAGTGATCCAATAGGTCTTTTAGAGTTTAAGCTTATGGTAGCAAATTGATACTCCAAGTCCTTGAACTTGTTGTAGTTCCCATCAATATTTGTGTGGATGATCTTCAGTTCAGCTCCAATGGTTTTCCGATTTCTTTCTTGAGATTCTAGGAGATGTTTAAACATAGATTCCACACTTGTATCTCTAGGCTGATCATGTGAAGAACTTTCTTGAGCTTGAATAGATTGATTTCCTTAAGAGGAGGAACCTAGAGGATAGGGTTGCTTGGCTGGGTATCCACATTGCTGGTTGTTGTATGGGGGTTTGTATTGGTAGTTGTTTGGGTATTGGGGTTTGTTTTGATAGGGGTTTTGGTATTGAAAGCTGGTTCCTTCATGTACCACTGACCATTAGCATTAATGAAACACAACTCTTGTTGTTCTTCCAAACCCTCAACTTCATTAACCTCCAAAGCTTCTTCTTGACTCTGCTTGCCAACAAAGTTCACCTTTTCTTGTTTTGCCTTATCGAGAAGGAGCATGTCTAGCTTGTCTTGAAGATATTTCAAAACTTTTCTTGTGTGGGAGTCCTCATCACTTCCACCTCGTTTTTGCCTATCGCAGACATCATTATACACTGAATCACTTTGTGCCATGTTCTCAACAAGTTCAAATCCACCTTGAGTTGTTCTTCCCAATAAGAAACCATTCTGGCTGTGTCTAACATACTTCGATACTTTGGCAAAGCTCCTCTGTAGAAATTAATTAGTATACTTTCATTATTGAAAACAAGGTGAGGACACTATGTTAAGTAGCTCTTGAACCTTTCCCATGCCTCAGCAAAACTTTCTAGGTTCTTTTGTTGAAACCTAGAGATCTCGTTTCTGAACTTAGCTGTTTTGGAAGTGGAGAAAATTTTTTTGAGGAAGACCCTTTTGCATTCTTTCCATGTGTTGATAGACCTCTGAGGTAGTCTATTTTCCCATAAGAGGGCTTTGTCTCCCAAAGAGAAGGGAAACAATCTAGTTTTAAAGCATCTTCGGAGATACCATTGATCTTCATTGTTCCACATAACTTGTCAAAGTTATCTAGGTGGTCTAGGGGATCCTCCAATGCAAGACTATGGTATTTGTTACCTTGGATCGTGTTGATCAAACTTGACTTGATCTCAAAGTTTTTGTTCTCCACAGCTGGTGCTCTAATACGTGTCCTATTCCCATGGATGTTGGGCTGGTCATATGTTCCAATAGCCATAGCTTGGCCTGGAGGGTGTTGTGGCCTAAGGTTTGCATCTCCTTGGTCATTTCCATCTTGAGCTCTCACTGGAGGAACTCCTTGAGGGTGTTGTCCATGGTTGTCAGCTCCACAGAAATCTTCTTGATGAGGGTTATTCTGATTTTCATCCATTTTTAAACCCAATCTATCCAAATGATCCAATTGCTCTTCTCTTCTCTTTCTTGCTAATTATCTCTCTAAAGCCCTGATGATGTCTACTTGTGGAACAACGTCTGTTGGTCCTCTACTCCTAAATTTCATTCACCTAGTGATTCAAAGAGAAATGAAGAACGATTATTAGTAAGAATATAAGAGAAAACACGACTTAGTCTCAAGCAATGACTAAATCCCCTTGTCAAAATCAACTTAGAACTGGCAACAGCGCCAAATTTGATAAAAGATTTTACTCTATCCTAATTAAAGTAGTATGGATAAGTGTTAATCCAATTCTAAGTGACCATGATGCAATGAGAATACACGTACGAGCTTAATCTAAAGTGCAATCAGTTATACTGGTGTGAATAGAAGTAACAAGAACAAGCAAAGTTAATAACTAAAGTTTAAATCAATTGAGAATAAAAGAGTCCATGGGAAAGGGTATTGATTTTGGGTGACTAAGATCAAACCAAGAGTGTTAACATAAACAAGCAATCAAGTTCTACAAGTCTAGACACAACCATTAAACTAGTTCTTTGTCAAGATAAAAGTTCATTTTCTATCAATCACTAAACATCAAATGACTTTAGTTTAGTCTGATCAAGCAATCATTGAGAACAAGTCTACTAATTATCTAAACTTCCCTAATATTTATTGTCATTGGTTAAACAAGGAAGAGCAGTATCACTTTGGTTCTGACATCTCATCAAACACCTTTCGGTCATGAAATGTCTACGGATCTAGATCAAAGTGATCAAGTTTAATCTAGCGTTAGGAGCAAGAGATAAGCATAGAAAATGAATGATATAACACCAAACTTTCTAAATCATTACTTAATCATCCTAGATCAGCCTAACCCAAGATTTCTAAAGGTAACTACTCACTAATAGACATGATCAACTCCAAAATCATATATGATTCAAAGTTAATTATGCTTAGTGATCCAGAATAATCAATAAACAAAAAGAAAGATGATCCAAAAGAAACTCAAGGTTGAATTTTTCACCAAAAGGGGCATGTGTTTTGAGACAAAAACCAGATTAGATCGCATATTAGGTTTTCTAGAGTATTTATGTGAATCTCCTAAACCTAGTGGGCACAATCAACAAGCTTGAAAGGGTCCAACAAAACAAGAAATTTGACCAAGTGTAAAACACGCCACAGGTGCATGAGGTCGCCACAGATGGCCGCTATGAGACGCCGCGGGTACTCTTCCCCACTCCATAAGGTCACTCCGGGTGACTTGGATCATCGTGCTTGCCACCGGGTGTCTTAACCCGCTATAACTGGACGCTCCGAGATGCCGCCGGTGCTCTTCCCCGCTCCATCAGGTCGCTTCGGGTTAACCATCGATATGAAAGAAACGCAAGCAGGTGTTGTACAATACTCCAGAAGGTCGCTCTGAGACTCAGTTATTCACTCGAAGTACCAAGCGGTTGCTCCAACCCAGTCCTAGTGCCCGCTCTAGTTTTAGTCAATAGGCTTGGAACACAAACGGTTTCCCGAGATCGCTGCTGATGCCCGCTCCACATATTGCCTTCAGAGCGGGTCCTCTACCTCGCTATCAAAGCCCGCTCTGCTCCCCTTACTTGTCTAAAGACAATTTTCCACCTCTTTTGAACCTGAATGGTCCCAAACACCCCAATAACTTCAACGGATAATCCATCACCTGATAAGAACTTATGCATGCAAATGAAACCTAGAAATGCATAAATGCTAACTTATATGATTAAAATGTACGTGAAATGAGAGTTTAAAATAACCAAATTGCACATGATATCAAAACTCAGCCTCCAAACTTCAGTGAACAGTCTCATTCTTCCTAAAAAAGAAGGAGAGGACGTATATTCTTCACTTTACTACTACATATTACAAAACTTCTTCTGGCTAGAGTCAGAATACATGCCCAAAAGACTAAGCAGAAAGATAAAAAGAAACAAGAAGAAAAATACTGCTTAACCAGGGAGAGGCATTTAAGAAGATCATTCTCCAGCCCATATCTAATCCTAGGGCACAAAAGTAAGAAAAATGATGTACTCGTTGAAGTAAATCGACAATTTGCTTGCTATATCGGACCATGTGCCATTTGGATCCTGCAAACATGTGTCTACGTGCTGTCAAGGTCCTGCAATAAAATGACAGATCTTGTTACTCACTATAATGCGAATCTGAGATCAAGAATTCCTGCTTCCAGGTGGGGAAACATATCACCTATGGCTGATTCCAACAGATACATGTGATCTTCGTCAGTTGGGCAATGATGTAAGCCCATTGTAGCATTCTACTACACGAAATTCCAGGTCCAGGACATGAACCATCAACTAAAGAAAAGTGATCAAGTACCGACTGAAGTACATCAATGATTCATTCCCCTTATCAGGCCATGTGCCACTTGAATCAGAATACTAGAAGGCTATGTGTCATCGAGGCCCACTGCCACGAAACAAAACTCGTCATTCCCTAAAATGTGAGAATAGGGTCCTGGATCCTTCGAGATTAACCGATCTCATCAGGCTCCAAGTCTGGAAATGCTTATTCGGCAGCAATCATCCTTCGGCTATTTAAGATTAAGATCTCCACTCCTAGGTTTAGATGTGGTCCAGGACATAACAATCCATAAAGAACATTAAAGAAGCGACGCTCTGCTCATGAAAAACCTTCTTAGAAGGTATAAATCTAGTCGACCAAAGTGCACATGTTATCTTCCAACTTAACCCATGAAAGCAAAAGATAAAGGGGCAAATAGTGTCGGGGATCATCAATCCAGAGAGTCATTACTCCTGATTCCCAGCAGGACGCCGGCCTTCAGATCCCTTCCTTGAGAAATCCCGGCTCAAATTTCGACTCCATCCTCGCCTCCGGGTAAAATGAAAGATTTTTATTAAAGAGGATCCATCCATATTTCCAAATATGGTAGTCTCTAACCTATATCACGACTACTATGATCTATATGAGGGATTACCATACCTTATGGTCTTGTCCATAAGTGGAAAATCTACATATATGACGCATGAAAAATATTTGACAATCGCGGAAATGGGCTAGAACAAGCCATAATATGCAGTCAAAATAGTAACTTCTGCATGAAATCTCTAGAGCCTACTCCCATGCAAGAAGACACAATACAGAAATACAAAGTACTGCTCGATAAGCTTACATGCTTACTCTTAGGCGTGAGCATATTAAATATAAAGAAAAGTACTGCCTGAGAAGCTTACACGCTTATTCTCAGGCAAGGAGAATATTACATAACATGCAAGGTACTGCGTAAGAAGCTTATACGCTTACTCTTATGCAAGGAGCATCATAAGAAACATTCAAATCACTTGGACAACGAAGGAATCATAAATACAATTGCGAAGTACTGTATTCAATCTCATAGTTTGTACATGGATCAAATATACACCCTTGCATATAAGTGCGAAATTCACAAAATAATGCAAAAGGTATATGACTAAAGCAGGAATATGCTCGCGCAAGCATGAGTATGCTATCAAAAGTACCTAGTTTTGCATAAAGGCCCCATGCCAAATCATAAGCAGGAACCCTTCGACGAGATGTGCATATTCATGCATCAAAACGGTAAATGCTAGAAGAACGCAGGAAGCATGAAGTACGCTTGAAAAGTACCGTAAACAAACCCAGGGTTTATACAAGGAGAAAACTATGCAAAGTTTGTACCACGGGAGGAACGTAATTCCTTGCTTATCAAGACGTGGAAAACAGTAAGACTGGCGCTTGAATCACCACCCTAGGTAGATTCACACCATTACCGATCGGTAAGACTAGCATTGCTGAACCCTCGTCGAGGTCGAAGTTACAATAGCACAAGATAAAAGTTTGACAGTGTCATTCCTGTGGGAAGCATAGTGCAACACCATAAGAAATTGATGGTGGCCTACTTTCGAGTGGCAGAGCGCAATGTCTAAAAAGATGCTGATAATGGCCTAATTCCGAGTGGCATAGTTCAATGTCTAAACCAATGTTGATAGTGGCTTACTTCCGAGTGGCAGAGTGCAACATCGAAACTAACATTGATAGTGGCTTACTTCCAGGGCCAGAGTGCAATGTGATATACAATTAATTAAGAGAAGCTTACATATGGGGGAAGATCTTGATACAATCTTCTAAAACCTCCAGATCAAATGAAAGGATATGCCCTACGACCTCTGAGTCTAAAAGGGATAAATCTTAAAACCTTTGGGTTCCAGGAAAAAAAGTCAATACAACGTTTGGGTTCTAGGACGAAAGTCCATA
The DNA here is from genome assembly GCA_905132885.1 of Moricandia moricandioides. Classification (NCBI taxonomy): domain Eukaryota; kingdom Viridiplantae; phylum Streptophyta; class Magnoliopsida; order Brassicales; family Brassicaceae; genus Moricandia; species Moricandia moricandioides. The sequence continues at coordinate 223,261 of CAJHQQ010000135.1, forward strand.
CAACCTTCGTGCTCAAGGAAGAAAGTCCATACACCCTCTGGGTACTAGGAAGAAATTCCATACAACCTCCTGGTTCTAGGATGAAAGTCCATACAACCTCCGGGTTAGAGTCCCAACATTATTAATTTATATAGTTTTTATTGTATATCCACCTTCATGCATTTCAAGGGATTTTGTCGTGCACGGTCGAAAGTCCCCATATCTAGTATTTTGGTAAATATTACTTGGGCCACTCCACGTAAATAAATTCCCATCCTCAGGTGGAGGGCACAAGGTCGGAGGCAGATATGTTGTTAAAACAAAAGGAGATGAGTCATGTACTTGTTCACTTCATTATAAAGTTTTGTTGTAATCAATTGTAAAGTCCAGGATCTCCACACGATTCAAAGGCAGGTTGATTACAAGGCTGACCCATTGTTCAGCATCCCGGAGAATTAGGGCGTACACGGTATCCACATTGTGTAGTAACTCCATCTAAGAATTTCTACGTCTGCTTTTCCCTGTGACAAAGGATTGCACGGTCGAACCCTAGCTGTATATCAACTTATTGGCTGCCGCCTGGAACTATGAGAACCTTGATATAGTCTAAATTACATACCACTATTTTAGGTAGTTTATGTCATGTTGCCTCCACAGCCTATTCATTATAATGTGCATGTGATGGAAAAACGTGTCAAAATATTATATTGATTACAAAAAGTTTGAGTAATTATGTAAAGTGTACATATGAATATGAATACATCGGTGCAGACCCAATTTGTTGGCTTCGCAATTACGAGGAAGAACTCATTGGAAACAAAATTCTCATCAGCAATGACCAATTTCCAACTAGTATAGAGGTCAAACATATGTTAACCACACTAAATTTATAAGGAAATGAGAAGAAATTATTTGAAAAAACTTACTTGGTAGGGCTCTCTAGAAGTATAGCCCAAAACTCTTTGAACATCGCCTGGTCAACGTTTGGTAAGGGCATATACTTTGGTTTTTTCAGGCTTTTGAAAAAAAAAATTAATCTCTTGTGTGGGGTACACTGCTCTAGTTTTGGTTTAACTTATCAGAATATGTTTCTCTTTTCCCTTCCCAATTTTGGTTGACTCTGGCAAAATACTTTTCCATTTTTCCTTCCTAACGTTTGGTGTATGTAATTCCTGGGATGAAGCATGCTTTGGTTGTGTCGCATAATCATCAGAATTGGTAGGGGAAGATGCCTTATATATGGAATGTAGGATGTAGTTTACAGGTTTCACTGATAACCGGTTGTAGAAGTACCACAAATGAGAGCGCGTAAGTTTTAGGCAAAGCAAAAATGCTAAGCGCCAAGCCTTCGTCCACCTGCTCCACCTCCTCGAAAACATAAATACTAGCAATTGCATTTTCCACCTTTTCGGCTAATAAATCTATCCCTTACAATGAAATCTTTTCGTCTGTGACACCAGAAAGATACAATTCAAAGACAGCCTTGACCACATAAGTAACCTATACAAGTCAACAAATAACAAAAACATCACTATAACATTTTTTTTAAAATTACATAGCCAATGGTAAGAGAGTGTACAACATCTTTCACATAGTGACCTATACTGGAACACTGAACACCTATAAATCTTAGACTGAACACCTATCAAAAATGCATAGGAATTGGAAAAATGTTTTACCTCCACTGTGTCCATATATGTTGCTTATGATGGTGGTGTCTCAACAACAAAATTTAGAGCAGTCGTTGGTGCTAAAGTGGGTAGTATATCTTCACGAGGGTTCATCCTTAACACATTAGAATTTGATGGGATGTATGAAGTCGCATAATTAATGCCAGCGTTGACCGCAAAATCAACCTGAAAAGCATGAGAAAGTGTTTTTTTTTTGAAGTAAAGACAATCTATACAAGTCATCAAATAACAAAACATTACGATATCAATTTGTTTAGAATTGCGCCATATAACCCTAATTTCTAAGGTTGAGGTGATCAAGTTCAACTTAGCATTAAGAGTAACTTAAACGAAGAACCAAGAAGATTTCTCTAACAATTCTACAAAATCAGCAATATATTATTACCATTAAATAACCCTAAATCTAAAAGTGTACTACTCAGACATAGTGATAGGGCCTGATATTTACAACTTTCAGTCTATGATATCAGCCCTATTTAGAGTATAGTATATGTGTTTGGAGAACATTGGTGATTATGAAGCTTTTAGATATGCAGAATTGCGCAGACGCGTCAGATGTTTACCTATGGATGGAGACCTTCTTACGGTGCGATTGAGCTCTTATTTGGACACAAGATAGATATTTTATTTATATTACCAATGCCACCGGTTTGAGGTCAACCAGGACCATACAGCCAAAGTTATGCCTGTTTTACTGCACAGTGGTCTTTCTGCCTCGCGAGAGGAAGCTGTCGAGGGGATGAATGAATGTCGATCGACGGTGATCCCAGAAAACAGTAACGAATTTTTTTATGGAGACTTATGCCCAGATGTCATGGAAAGTTACCAGAATACCCCGGCACAAGTTTAGACCTAACTTATATAGTTTTCTAAGCCATTTTTGACGGCTAAACTTTATTTTATTCATTGTCTTAAGTTTTAGAGAGAAGATCAATTCTCCTTCAATTGATTGATTGGAAATCTTTTGGTTTCATATTGATTTCTATATCTATTACTTATTCAAACTATGATTTTTGTTATTGCTTTCATGTCTGTCTATTCATCTTGTTAGGTTTAGGGATTTCATGTTCCTAATGTCAAACTGATAGTCATAGGATTGATAGGTTATCTATTAATATCTACACCAGGGTGGCTTGTAATACTAGGATATAGACTTGTGGAATAACACGATCCTGTCACTGATTGCTTGAACCTAGAATCATAGAACAATTGAGAGGCACAAGAGTGCAATTACTTATCGGAACCCGAGCCATGTGGGGATTAGATATCTAGGCGCATACAAGAGTTGGTATAGGATCTAGTTGAATATCATCGATATGTGTGATAATGCTTGTTTGAGGTATCATCGATCGATACCCAAGCATTGGTATCGATCGAGGCTTTGCATGCGAGAGCTAGAACATAGAACTTAAGTATCTGATTAGTAATTTCATTCGAGAGCTAGATTACTTGCTTATTGAAGTCGAGTTCTAGAATTTGATCTATAAAAACCCTAGAATCCTTGATTTGTGTTTTGAATATGTTGATTGATAATCCCTAGACCTAGATATTTAATCTTATTGTTATCAAACCAATCACCTTCTTATTGGTCTACTCTTACTTCTTTAATAAATTGTTTACCTATATTAATCTAAACATCTATAGTCTTTGTGTACCCACGCTCCCTATGGATTCGATCCCTAAGTACTACAATTTAACCTCTTATTTGAGAGAGTAAAACGTAGCTTATAGGGTTAATTTGAGAGTGCATAATAAAAGCTACATCAAATTTGGCGCCGTTGCCGGGGAGCGAGAATCGCATTAGACTTGATTAATAGGTATACTCTAGGTTTATATTTTCTGTTTTAGTTACTTACATAATTTGTTTTCTTGTCTTTAAGGTGAATGCAGAGCAGTACCAGAAGCAACAAGGAAAAAGACTTACTTTTTTCAGACCTAGCATATATTGAACGCACCATCTGCAGAGAAAAAAGTCTAGCATCGATTGACAACAACACTTCTCCGTCGATCGACACCACTCTTGGACGAACATCGATCGACTCTCCTACTCTACTATTGATCGACAGTAACCTGCGAGTTTAGATGGTTGCGGCACTTATTCTGACTAGGGATGGGAATGGAGACCTTCATGACCCTGAGGGTCATCTGTGTAATGCAGCAGGTTACAAATTAGATGCACAGGGGCCTGTAATCTCTGGGCATCGTTCGATAGCAAATTTGATCTGGCCTACTCAACTCTATGTTAACAGGTCTGCAATTCAACCACGAGAAATTCAAAGGATCGACGGGCAGATAAGACCTGCATACTTTAATCATGTCCGCAAGCACCCCTTTCATGGCCTTCCCTATGAAGATCCGATGGACCACCTTGAAAAACTAGAGGATTTTGTGTTCAGCATCCCGGAGCATAAAGGAACTACAGACTATCTCCTCTGCAAGTTATTTAAGTATTCTCTCTCTGGGAATGCAGTTGTTTGGCTGAAACTTCTACCACCAGGATATCTCACTACCTGGAATGATGTCAAGATTGCATTTCTGAATAAGATTTTTGATGATGCAAAGACCGAAGAGATAAGATAAGATTTTGACATTCTCTCAGAGACCTACTGAAGGGTTCAGAACTTCTTGGCACAGATTTAGGGGGTACCAAAAAGACTGTCCACATCATGGTTTCACGGAGGTTCAATTGCTGGATTCTTCTACAAGGGTATTAATGTGCAGTATCATATGATGCTGGATCAGGCAAGCGGATGGAACTTTGAAGCTAGGACTCCAGATAAAGCTAAGAAACTGATTCAGAACTTTGTGTCTAGCAACAGTATCAGGAAAATGGATACTCACATGATGCAATCAGGTATTATGAATAATGACAAGATCATTGAGGTCGAGGCCAAAAAGAATTATGTACATGAAGTCTCATTGGTGGAACAGGCTGCAGAAGAGGACAATAATCATATATATCAAAGGATGGAATCTATTATGGAACGAGTCACATAAATTCATAAGATGACAAGTGCATACTTAAAATCGGAGGTTGGATTTTACCCACAACGAGCTGAATGGAAAATTTGAAGCCTTGGATGCCCATGTCATGATGCTAGACACCTAGGTTTTTCATACAGCAGAAGCTGTTAAGAAGCAAGAAGCTCCAGTTAAAAAGAAAGCTAAGAAGCTGGAAGAAGGTGATTTTCAAGTCAAAACTTCTATATTAGATAATAACTTTGGGGAAGAGAGCAAGAGGCATCAGGTTGATGGCATCTTAGATAATAAATTTGGGGAAGTAATAGGGCACGAGAAGCTGGAAGAAGGTGATTTTCAAGTCGAAACTTCTATATCCTTTGGCAGCTCGCACTGGTGTATATCGACACCATCATCTGAGCATCGATCAACAAATATTTAAGAGTGCATAGGAACAGTAAGAATTCAGAGCCACTCAGACTTCGCCACACGACTCCGCATCGTTCCAGTATGTATAGGGTTAAAATGCACGCTGTCGATCAACACCAACAGGACAACATCGGTCGACATCAACGGGCAACCATCGATCGACAACAGCAGCCGAGCATCGATCAACACCCACCCATGTCAAGACCTAATGCACACCACTCATCAGAAAGGCCAACAGTGAACACCAATCAGCAGGATGTCGATGCACCAAAACAAGGGCAAATGATCCAAGGTGAAACCTCTTTTGCTAACAGTATTGATTGATGGTACACACCATATATCGATCGACACCAGGTGGAAAAACATTAATTTGTCATGGACAAGCAGGCATCAAAAGAAACAAGTACAAAGAAGATAGTGAAATCTAGAGCACCCTATGTCCCCAAACACCTCAGAAGAGAAGCTAATAAGGCTGAACCTGATGGATTTCAAAAGAGAGTTAAGAGAGTCCCTAAGGACATGTCTTTCGAGGATGCATATCACCAATACAGCCTTGGTAATTTCTTCAGAGAGAGCAAGGAGATAGATAAGGACATTGAGCTGCTGTTTAATATGGTCAGCTGTCAATCCAAGAAGACACTGAAGAAGGAACAAGATCTTGGGAAGTTTCTGATTCCATGTTGTCAACATGACACCAATTTCCGATACGCCCTCTGTGATACTGGATCTGCAGTCAACATCATGGCCAAAGACACTGCCGAACTGTTAGGATTACAGGTAGAACCTTCTGAAGATAGTTTCACCTTCGTGGATAACTTCAAGGTAAACTCAGCAAACATGATCAAGAATGTTAAAGTAGAGATAGGGGAATGCACTGTCCCTGTGGACTTTCATGTTTTAGGAATCAAATCAGGTCGAGAATCTTCTCTTCTTTTTGGAAGAGCCTTTATGGCCACAGAGGGGGCAGTTTTTGATCTCAAGATGAATAAGATGTGCCTTACTAATATTGATGAAAATTTCTTCTACGATCTTGTGGGAAAGACCAAAAGTGAGGGATTTTTTTCATGGATACAGCCGTCTGAAGATCCAACACATGCATCTTATTCAAACTGCTTAACCACAGAACCATCATCAGCGTAGATCGACACTCGCCTAATAGCATCGATCGACACTCTCCAGATTTTAGAGAAACCCATGATTGAAAAGCCTAAGTCTAGGGGAAGTGCTAGTAAGAAGAAAAATAAAAAGAAAGTAGATGCAGATTTCTTGTCACCGCTTCATTCGCAGTGTCAAAATAGAACTGGTTAGTATAGAATGCACTACATAGGAGGTCTACAGCCTTTTACGAAGGTCATGGTGTTATGTGATCCAGAGCTGAAAGACAAAGGGGAAGCTTCTGCAAGAACTTTTATCAACAACATCAACAAAATGAGGAAGTGGGACACTGAGAGCTTTTCTGGAACAAGTTCTCAATCTCATCTAGACTGAATCAGAGTTCCAAAACGTGAAGGTAATGACTATAACCAAATGCTGAATGGGAGATTTCAATTAGTTTTTAATCATATTAGTCTAATTTTGGATTGTATTTTATTATTACAGGTTTTCAAAAAAAAAAAGATCCAAGGAAGATAGTCTGCACAGACCATCTACCGACACTTGATCACTGTCGATCGACAGAGTAACCCTAGTATCGATCGATCGCCACTTAACTGTGTCGATCGACGGTCACCATCAGCAAGCGTGTATATAGTTTTTCCTTGTTAAATTTGTTCCTTATGATTTGTTTTATTCACCAATGTCAGAATGTATAACACTAGTGATAGAGTTTAAGTTTGGGGGAGGTTTATTGATATTGTGTTCTATTTTGAGCTCTAATTTCTATACTTATTAATAAAAAAAACGGAGTAGAAACTTTCAGGTGTACCATCGATTGATCATGAATAAACAACATCGATTGACAATGGAACATGACCATCGGTCGACATCAACATCGTGACATCGATTGATACTCTATTACAGAGTTTGGTATCGAGTTTCTCTCTTAAGATATTTACTTATGATTTAGTTTTTCCTAACCAATCCGGGGAGTATTACACTAGAGACAGTGTAATTTAAGTTTGGGGGAGGTTCACTAATGCTATTTATTTGTTTTGAGTCTTATTTACTATATATATATATATATAAGTTTTTAAAAAAGTCTTATTGAGTCAAGATGGGGACTATGATCAAGATTTATTATTGACTAACCAAACTTTAGCACCATTCCTATAAAGTTTTTTGGAGAGATTACTAGAGATACTAAAGTGGATTATCTTGCCACTATAGCACACTTGCTCAAAAAGTTTGAAGGAACCGAAGATAATTTCCAACACAAACCCTGACATTATCAGCTTGCTGTGGGTCTTGGAATACACCAGGACGATTCCTTTTGTAAGTTTAGAAGGTAAAAGTCTATGTGCTTCTAATTCGCCTCTCTCTCCCCTTCAGATTAACTAAGGAGTCGAACAAGATTTGGTGGCTACAACCATTAAAGCTTTATTCATACGATTCTACAAAGAGATAAAGGTAAAAAAGAAGTGAACAGGATCTGGTGGCAAAAACCATTAGTGCTTGATTCGTGGAAACATGTCCAAATATCTCAGTCAACTTAAAATATAAAATGATACCCTCAAAAGAAGGGAGACATTGACTAAGAAGAAGTGAGGAGAGAGAGAGGAAAGGGATAAGAGAAGAGTACATATGTACTCAGATACTTGCAGGGGTAAGAGTCCATGTGTCCTTTGATCGATACTCCCAGGGTAAAGCCTGCATTATTATTTTATGCAAAGAAATGAAATCAGTAGAGAGGTGAGTCAGACTAGTATTTGCTAAGTTGTTGCTAGAACGGATTTAGTTGCTATACTAGGATAGGGTGTATAAAGTTTCTCTGTGATTGACTTGATAGGATGTGGTTGCAACAAAGTAGGGTGATAGTTATACTTAGACATTATGTGAGTCTCCGCTTTTCAAAACCTCTTTCACATGCTTTGTTTGCTTGAGGACAAGCAAAATGTTAAGTCTGAGGGAGTTGATAGGGCTTGATATTTACCACTTTCAGGCTATGATGTCCCAGAAGATAGGCCCGACTATTTATATGGACAAATTAAGACCAGATGTCATGGCAAGTTACTAGAATACCCATGCATGAGTTTAGATCTAATTTATATAGTTTTCTAAGCCATTGTTGACAACTAAGGTTTATTTTATTCATTGTCTTAAGTTTGAGAGAGAAGATCAATTCTCCTTCAATAGATTGACCAGAACTCTTTTTGTTTCATAATTATTTCTGTATATGTTACTTATCCATACCGTGATTTGTGTTATTGCTTTCATGTCTCTGTAATCATCTTGTTGGGTTTAAGGATTTCATGTTCTTAATGTCAAACTCATAGTCATAGGATTGCTAGGTTATCTGTAGATCTCTACACCAGGGTGGCTTGTAATAATAGGATCTAGAGTAATGGAATAACACGAGAGTGTGACTGATTGCTTGAATCTAGAATCGTAGGACAATTGAGAGGCACGAGAGTGCAATTAATTAACGAAACCCGAGCCCTATGTGGATTAGATATCTAGGCGCATACGAGAGTTGGTCTAGGATCTAGTTTAACATCATCGATATGTGTGTTAATGCTTGTCTGAGGTAGCATCGATCAATACCCAAGTATTGGTATCGATCGAAACTTGATCCTTGTTTGCATGCGAGATATGGAAAATAGAACTTAGGCATTTGATTTGTAATTGCATGCGAGAGCTGGATTACTTGCTTATTGAATTCGAGTTCTAGAATTTGATCTATTAAACCCCTAAAATCCTTGATTTGAGTTTTGAATCTATTGATTGATAAATCACTAGACCTAGCTATTTCATCTTATTGTTATCAAACCAATCACCTTCTTACTTGTCTATTATTACTCATTTAATAAATTTGCCAAGCTTAATCTAAACATCTATAGTCTATTGTGTGCCCACGCTCCCTATGGATTCGACCCCTAAATACTACAATTGAACCTCTTATTTGAGAGAGAGTAAAAAGTAGCTTATAGGGTTAATTTGAGAGTACATAATAAAAGCTACATCACATAGCAATAAAGAACATGAATAAATCCTTAATAATTTGTATAAAATAAACTGAGTAAAAAGATAAGAAGTTCAAGATTTTCTTTGTAATCATGACCAGATATCTCTCTCTAATAGATGTAGCAAGGTTTTCCAACTCTTAATTCTAAAACTCTTGTATAACTTAGAAGACAACTCTTTCTTAGGTTTTGTAGGTGATATAGCCTATTTATTACCAGTTTTAGGCCATGTTATAGGCTCTATTTAGGGTCTATTATGTGTGTCTAGGCTATGTTTTAGGTCTTTAGAGGTCTAGGTACGTTTTGGAGATATATGGAGATACTTGGAGCTTTTGGAACATTTAGAGGAGAAGAATTCGTAGCTGATCATGGAGAGAGTCGAAGTTGAAGTCTGTCATCGATCGACCAAACTATTTTGGCGTGGACAAATGGTACATGACAAAAATCGATCGATGTCGCACACTTCCATCGATCGATGAGCAATTCGCAGACAACCAATCTCAAGCCCAAGTTAAAGACAAATGACGAAGATACCCTCGACGAGTTTTGACCTAGATTATAGGTTTTATATTTATGCTTTATGTATTATACACAACAAGAGTGTGGAGAGTTGGAGAGAGTTAAGAGAAGAGAGTTCAATTTTCTATTATACTTTTAAGGTTTTCTAGGGAGGAAGATTCATAACTCCTTGGGGAGATATGTAATGGAATCCCAGTAGTTTATCTATGCATTATACTCAGACTATTATTTTTACTTTAGTAATGTTGAGTAATTATCAACTAGATTTAGGGTTGAATGATGGCAATCATGGATTAGCTAAGATTGCTAGGTTAAGATATTGCCCATCAATTAAGTTGTGCTTAATTCTTGCATTCTAGAGTAACTAACTAGAATCTCGAAAGTAGGACATGGACGACTACGATAGTAGGTTATGTGCCAGAATAGACTTCATTGAACTAGGTTGTTAGGCGGATGTGAGAGCTGGTCTAATTAGCTTGGTGAACATATCAAATCTCGTTCACACTTCCTTCTGATTTCACCATTGACCGACATCAGTCATTAGCCTTCGATCGATGGTCTTTCCTTTTACTCGCATATGAGAGTTGGAGTTAAAAGGGTCAGAATAGTTAATATTTTTGTTCTAGAATATTTACATTTTTGTGCTTTATATTATCTATAATCCATTAAACCTGAAACCCTAGGTCTAGCGTATTTACATTTGCGTTTACTTAAAATTAAATCATATTTCCGTAAGTACTACACTTGATCTTTAGAAATAAGAAATCTATTGTGTGTCATGGCTCTCTGTGGATTCGATCCCTAAGTACTACACCTGATCTCTCTTGGCAAGATTTCTATTTGTGTGTTAAAATTAGGGTTAATTTGATAGTTAATTGTTTAGGATATTCATACCCTTCAAGAGCAATAAACACACCATGTCAAATTTGGCGCCGTTGCTGGGGAGCATTGATCGCCATTAGATTTAATTTCTAGGATTTAGTCTAGGTTTGTTTTTACATTCAAGTTACTGGATTTTTCTTTTCTTTGTTTTTCAGAAAAATGCAAAAGAGTACCAGGAGAAATAAAGGACAAGAACTATTATTCTCAGACCCAGAGAAGCTAGAACGTATGATCCGCAAAGAAAGACGACAAGCATCGACCGACGGCATCTACTCAGTCCGACCGACACCTCTTTACGGATAGCATAGACAGACATCAGAACTCGAGCATCGACCGACGTCGACCCCACCTCATCGATCGACGAACACATACCCGTATCGATCCACGGTAGAAGACGAGTTCAGATTGTTGCGACTATGGTATTGGTTCAGAATGAGAATGGAGACTTGCGTGATCTGAACGGTCACCTGCATAATGCACCAGGTCAAAAGATAGACGATCAGGGGGCTGTAATCCCTAATACATAAGTAAAAGAAGAAGCAGACGCTGCAGTATCTCAACCTGAAGCTAATGCCCAAGCTGCTCAGAGAACTCTGGCTGAGTACAACCTTCCAGACCAGTTCTACGGCAACAGATCCGCCATTCGTCCTCCAGCTTTTCAGAGAAACGATTTTGAGGTCAATCCTGCATTCTTCGGACTTGTAGCACCGACACCTTACCATGGGTTGCGACATGAGAACCCTATGGATCATCTGAAGCGATTTGAGGATTTAGTGACTGCTATTAAAGCTAATAGAGTCCATGAGTACTATCTTTTCTGTAAGCTCTTCAAGTACTCACTTGCTGGAGAAGCTTCATGTTGGCTTAAGCAGCTACCACCGGGATCTATGACATCCTGGACTAACATCAAGAACGCTTTCTTGCGTAACTTATTTGATGACGCGAGAGCATAAGATCTAAGGAGCAAGATTCCTAGTTTTTCACAAGAACCTTCAGAGGACTGGCGAATTTGAAAACAACCTCAGCACCCATGTGAAGAAGCTGGAGAATCAAGTGATGCAGACGAGCGAAGTCATTAGGAGGCATGAGAGATTTACTAAGGAGAAAATAGAGGCTGGACAAAATCACCACATCAATGCATTGATTGATGATGATTTCTGGCAGGAAGTTAAGAGAGAGAAGCTCCAAGATAGCGATTTACATGTAGAACATTCCATGTCACTTGACACTTCTCATCAGCATCAATCGACACCAAGCAGTGAGCATCAATCGATGATGAAGCCTACAGTATCAGTAGCTTCATGTTAATCAATTAACATCGATCGACACAGACGTCCAACCATCGATAAAGAGAGTGATGTACGTATCAATCGACTGTGCGACCTCAGCATCAATCGACAGATAAGGAAACAAGTTCGACTACCGAACCCCAATGCAAGCTTGATTGTGCGTCGCACCGTGACAGTTTCAGAACAAAATACAAACACATCTGAAGCTATGGATATTGATAGAGAATATGAAGGACACTCAAAGAGGAGGCAAAAGATCCCCAAACATTACCGGAGAGAAGCTATGAAAAGAAGATGGATAGCTTTGCTAAAAGAGTTTTTAAAATTCCCCTAGACACCTCTTTTGATGAAGCTTGTTATACTCACAGATTGTGTATGTTTTTCAGGGAAACAAGGGAGACAGATGATGATATAGAAATCATGTTCAATTACCTCAAAGAGAAGATGAAGCAAAGGGCTTGTTTGAAAACGAAAAGCTATCCTGGAAAGTTTGTGATCCCATACTTCATCAAAAGCCAGGAATATCCCAATGCCCTTTGTGACACTGGATCGTCAGTGAGTATCATGCCAAAATCTAGGGCAGAGGAGCTGAACCTGAGAGTGGTACCCTCCAATGATTCGTTCACGTTTGGAGACTGCTCAAGAGTGAACTCAGGGGGGATGGTAAAAGATGTTCCAGTGCAGATTAACAATACCCTAGTCCCAATAGACTTTCATGTGATGGAGATCAGGATAGACTGGAACTCCTCTCTACTACTTGGTAGAGCATTCATGGCCATCGTGGGAGCTATCTGTGATATGAAGCTAAACAGGTTGTATCTATCTCTAATTGATCATAATATTTTATATGAACATGTTAAGAACAAGAGTAAAGATACTCTGATTGAAGTATGTAATGATGCAGAGCTTGTGGCTACATGTTTCTGCAATTATTAGTTCAATGAGGAATCGGAAGAAGGAGCATCAATCGATACTCAGCCTGAATAATCGATCAATGAGCTTACACTTCAACAATCGATTAAAACCATTGAGGTGTCATCGGTCTACAATGGACCACGACCATCGATCGACCACACATGCCTACCATCGATCGACACCCTCTTTCAGAGGGAGGTATCGAGTTCTACACTTAGACTATTTACTTATGGTTTGATTTTCCCTAACCAATCCGGGACAGATTACACTAGGGACAATGTAATTTAAGTCTGGGGGAGGTTCATTAACGCAACTAATTTGTTTTTGAGTTTTAATTCTATAACTATATAACTTTATCAAAAAAAATTATTAAGTCAAGAAGGGGACTATGATCAATCTTTATTATTGACTAACTACACTTTAGCACCATTCTTAAAAGGTTGTTTACAAAGATTAATAGAGATACCAAAGTGGATCATCCTGCCGCTATATCAAACTTGCTTATAAAGTTTGAAGGAACCGAAGATGATTTCCAATATTAATCCTTAAATTATTTGCTTGGTTTGGGGCTTGGTATACACTGGATCGGATTCCTTCTGCAAGTCTGGAAGGTAAAAGTTTGTGTGCTTCTGATTTCCCTCTCTTTCCCCTTCATATTAAAGGAGTCGAACAAGAATTGGTGGCTACAACCATTAAAGCTTGATTCATATGATTGTAGAAAGAGATAAAGGTCAAAAAGAAGTGAACAGGATCTTGTGGTAAAAACCAAAAGGGCTTGATGCATTGAAACCTGGTCAAATATCTAAGTCAATTAAAAATAAAATGATACCCTCAAAAGAAGGGAGACATTGGCTGAGAGAAGAGAGAAGAGAGAGAGGAAAGGGATCATAGAAGACTACGTATGTGATCAGTTACTTGTAGGGGTAAGAGTCCATATATCCTTTGATCGATACTCCCAAGGTAAAGTCGGCACTTTGATATAGCTTATTTATTACTAGTTTTAGGCCATGTTATAAGCTCTATTTAGGGTCTACTATGTGTGTATCGGCTATGTTTTTAGGTGTTTACAGGTCTAGGTACGTTTTGGAGATATAAGGAGATACTTGGAGCTTTTGGAGCGTTTAGAGGAGAATAATCCGTAGCTGATCATTGAGGGAGACGACGTACAAGACTTTCGTCGATCGACTGCAATACCTTGGCGTCGACCAATGTTACATGACCAAGATCGATCGATGTTGCACATCTTCCATCGATCGACGTTGCACTTCTTCCATCGATCGACGTCCAAATCGCAGATAGCCGATTTCGAGAGCAAGATAGAGACAAGACACAAGTTTTCAATATTACCCCTGGACGAGTTTTGACCTAGATTTTTGGGTTTATATTTATACTTTATGTATGACACCAAGTGTGTGTGTGTGTGTGTGTGTGTGTGTGTGTGTGTGTTTGTGTGTGTGTGTGTGTGTGTGTGTGTGTGTGTGCGTGTGTGAGAAGAGGCAGTGAGCCAGTGTATGTGTGTGTGCACCAGGATTTCCTCACAGTTTTAGGATTTAGGGGAGATGATTCATAACTCCTCATGGAGATTTTTATTTGAACCCCAATATTATATTTATGCATTATATTCAGATTTTTATTCTTACTTTGATTAGGTCTGAGTAGTTATCAACTAGATTTAGGGTTGAATGATAGGAAACATGGATTAGCCCAAAAGTAGGATTGCTAGGTTAAGTTAATATCCATCAATTGAGTTGTGCTTAATACTTGCATTCTAGAGTAGCTAACTAGGATCTCGAAAGTAGGACATGGACGACTACGAGAGTAGGTTCTGTGCCAGTATAGACTCCAATGAACTGGGTTGTTAGGCACATGCGAGAACTGATATAAATAGCTTGGTGAACATATCAAATCTCGTTCACACTTCCTTCTGATTTCACCGTCGATCGACACAAGGCCTTAGCCGTCATCGATGGTCTTTCCTTTTGCTCGCATACAAGAGTTGGAGTTAAAAGGGTCAGAATAGTTAATATCTGAGTTCTAGAATATTTGCACATTCTTGATACTTATTCCCTATAATTCGTTGAGCTTGAAAACCCTTGATCTAGCATATTTATATTTCATCTAGTTAGTCTATTATCATATTTCCATATTTACACTATTAGCACATTTCCATACTGCATTTACACTTAAAATAAGGAATATTCCCTTAAACTGGTTACTTGTTACCAATATATATATAATCACCTAGCATAATCTTTAGAAATAAGAAATATATTGTTTGCCATTGTTCTTTAAGGATTTGATCCCTAAGGACTATACCTGATCTCTCTTGGAAAGAGTATTGTTTTGTGTGTTAGGATTAAGGGTTAATTTGATAGTTAATTGTTTAGGATATTTATACCCTGCTAGAACAATAAACACACCCATGTCAAATTTGGCGCCGTTGCCGGGGAACAATGATCGCCATTAGATTTAATCTTTAGGATTTAGTCTAGGTTTTTTTTTACTTGCAAGTTACTAAATTGTTCTTTTTCTTTGTTTTTCAGGTGCATGCATAAGAGTACCATGATCAATAAAGGAAAGGAATTACTATTCTCAGGCCCACATAAACTCGAACGTAGGATCCGCAAAGAAAAAAGACAAGCATCGATCGATGGCAACTACTCAGCGTCGAGCGACACTTCTTTCCGGACAGCATCAACCGACATCAGAACTCTAGCATCGACCGACATTGTTCACTCAGCATCGATCGACAGCATCTCACCCGCATCGATCGACGACGAAAGGCGAGATCATATGGTTGTGCCTATTGTATTGGTTAAGAATGAGAATGGAGACTTGCATGACCTCAACGGTCATCTGCGTAATGAAGCAGGTCAAAGGATAGACGATCAGGGGTCTGTCATCCCTGATGCAGTAACATAAGTAGACTCTGCATTAGCTCTACCAGAAGCTAAAGCCCAAGCTGCTAGAGGCATGGATGTCTCAAGGCCAATCAGAAGACCATGGATCAAATTTATGTTTGACAAAGTACTGGAGGGACAGAAGAAGATGACCGTGGATTTCAATGGGAAGATAGATTCCCTGTACCTCCACCTAAACACAAAGATCGAAGATCTCGACACCCGTGTAGGGGAGCTGGAGAATCATGTGACTCAGACAAGTAAAGACCTTAAGAGTTACAAGGCTATGGGCGCAAAAGAAGAAGATTCTGGTTTTCACAAAAGAACGAAGATGGCACATGACCTTGTGAAGTTTGTGGTTCCCAGTGCTGTTTTTGAGGTTGAATTTCTTATTCCAGCAGTTGTGCATATGAAACCCTACATTGAGGTATTTGATGACCTTCAGCATAAAGTTGTTTCTCAGAGAGTATTGAAGTATGAAGGTGAAGTTGACCAAGGACAATCGATCGCAGCATCAATCGACACCATAACCGGTGAATCGATCAATGCCACCATTGGAACATCGATCGATATCAACACTAGAGTGTCGATTGACACTCATCACGAATCAGAGCATAATGAGTTTGAAGTGTTTTGTAATCTGGTTGATGGAGGCACCATGAGATCAGACAATTATGGTGGAAAGAAGAGGAGGAATTGGAAAAGGAGAAAAAGGATCAAGGAACTTCCTTAGTTATCATTGATTCCTCACGTCTAATATTGTTTCCGGAAATACAGAGTGTGCAGGAGATGCTTCTTTCAGCCATTTGCAATGCTTCGAGCACTTCTTATTGTTGAAATAATAGACAAAGGAGAAGAGTCAATGGAGGTTTTCACAAAAAGGATGATGAAGCTGAAGATATTGGACATTGAGAATTGTTTTGGAGCAAGTTTCCAATCTCATCAGGACTGAATCGGAACTCCAAAACGTCAAGATAAATACTATAAACAAGCGCTGAGTGGGAGGCAACCCACTGTTTAGTAAGTCTTAATTAGTTTTTGATTATATTAGTCTAATTTTGAATTTTATTTTATTATTGTAGGTATTCAAAAAAATGATTCAAGGAAGATAGTCTGCACAGAGCATCGACCGACACTTGATCACTGTAGATCGACGGAGTAACCCTAGTATCGATCGATTGCCACTTAACTGTGTTCATCGACGATCACCATCAGTAAGCAGGTATATCGTTTTTCCTTGTTACATTTGGTCCTTATGAATTATTTTCTACATTAATCTCAGACTGTATAACATTGGTGACAAAGTTATTTAATTTTGGGGAAGGTTTACTGATATTGTGTTCTATTTTGAGTTTTATTTTCTTTAATTAAAAAATATAGTAGAATCTTCCAGGTGTACAATCGATCGACACTGAAGAATACATTGATCGACCATGGATCATGACCACCGGTCGACACCATCCATCTGCCATCGATTGACACTCTTTTATAGAGTCTGGTATCGAGTTTCAACTTAGACTATTTACTTATGATTTGTTTTTTCCTAACCAACCCGGGCTGGATTACACTAGGGAGGGACAGTGTAATTTAAGTTTGGGGGAGGTTCGCTAATGCTATTTGATTTGTTTTGAGTCTTATTTACTATATATACATAAGTTTTTCAAAACGTTTTATTGAGTCAAGAAGGGGACTATGATAAAGATTTATTATTGACTAACCACACTTTAGCATCATTCTTAGAAGGTTGTTTGCAGAGATTACTAGAGATACCAAAGTGGATTATCCTGCCACTATATCACACTTGCTTAGAAAGTTTAAAGGAACCGAAGCTGATTTCCAACACTAATCTGGACATTATCTACTTGCTTTGGGATTTGGTATACAGTGGATCGGACTCCTTCTGCAAGTCTGGAAGGTAAAAGTCTGTGTGCTTCTGATTCCTATCTCTCTCCCCTTCAGATAAAAAGGATCGAAAAGCATTTGGTGGCTACAATTATTAAAGCTTGATTCATATGATTCTAGAAAAAAAACAAAGGTCAAAAAGAAGTGAACAGGATCTGGTGGTAAAAACCATTAGGGCTTGATTCATGGAAGTCTATCCAAATATCTCAGTCAATTAAAAAAATAAAATAATACCCTCAAAAAAAAGAGACATTAACTGAGAAGAAGTGAGAAGAGAGGGAGGAAATGAATCAGAGAAGACTATTTGTGTGTTTAGATACTTGCAGAGCTAAGAGTACATATATCCTTTGATCGATACTCCCAAGGTAAAACCTGCACTTTTATTTTATGCAAATAAATGAAATCAGTAGAGGGGCGAGTCAGTATTCGATAAGTTGTTGGTAGAATGTATTTGGTTGCTCTACTAGGATAGGATATATAAAGTTTCTCTGTGATTGACTTGATAGGATGTGGTTGCAACAAAGTAGGATGATAGTTATACTTAGAAATTATGTGAGTCTCCGCTTTTAAAACCTCTTTCATAGATTTTGTTTGTTTGAGGACAAGCAAAAGGTTTAGTATGGGGGAGTTGATATGGCCTGATATTTACCACTATTGTGCCATGATATCAGCCTTATTTAGAGTCTATTATAATTTTTTTGGAGTATGTATTAGAGAATTTTCAGGTTCAGGTACGTTCTGGAGAATTTTGGTGATTTTGGAGCTTTTAGAGATGCAGAACTGCGTAGATGTGTCCGATGTTTAGCTATGGATGGAGACATTAACAAGGTGCGATTGAGCTGATATTTTTACAGAAGATATAGCTTTGAGTTATATTTCCAATGCCACCAGTTTCCGGTCCATCGAATGGTTAGATCTAAAGTTATGTCTGATTTACTGAAGAGTGGTCTGTCTGCCTCGCGAGAGGAAGCTATCAAGAAGATGAATGAGTGTCGATCGACGGCACAGACTTGGTGACGATCGACGGTGATCCCAAAAGACAGGCCCGGATTTTTTTATGGCCGACTTAAGCCCATAATCCATCACAAATTACCAAAATACCCATGAACGACTGAAAACCCTATTTATATGTTTCTATGCCACTGTTTAGGCACCAAGCTTTATTATATCTATTGTTTTAGGGTTAGGAGAGGAGGGAGAAACTCATACAGAGTCCTCATGGAACTCCTTTGGTTCTTTATTTTATTTATATTCTATATTTATTCTATTCATCTATAATTTCTATGACAAAGATCATGTATGAGTAGATCTCTTGTTAGGTTTAGGGTTTATTAATGGTATTTATGTATTAGCCAAACAATTGAATTGCTAGGGTGATTATTAGATATATTAATAGAATTATGTTTATTGCTTGTGTTCTAGAGTAGCTAACTAGAACCATGATCATAGGATAGTTAGGCGCAAGCGAGAGCATGGTCTACTACCAAAATTAATCATGTTGAGCTAGGTTGCTAGAAACAAACGAGACTTGATTTAGTTAATTTAGTGAACTTATCGAATTACGTCATAAACCTTGACTCAAGAGACCATCATCGATGCTGGATCATTGCCATCGATCGACGGTCATTCTGTGTCAGCAAGCGAGAGCTGAATCATCAGACTTAGTCAATAGATTAGACTCGCAGCGAGAGCTGGTCGTATTTTACATTTGATATCGAGTTATATAATTAATACCATTAACTGCTATCATCTATAATCCACTTGCCTGAAACCCTAGATCTAGCTATTTATTATTTTTGTTCACTTACCAATTAATCAATCATCTACTATTGTTTATTTACTGCATGTTTATCTATTTGCCTAGCTTAATTGCGCCTGTATTGAGTTTATTGTGTGCCCACGCTCCCTGTGGATTCAATCCCTAAATACTAAAATTGACCTCTCTTGGCAAGAGTAATTCGTAGGGTTTATTTTATAGAGTTTGCATTGAAATACATAAAAACCCAGATGTCAGCAAGCATGAAGCACAAATCAATTGATGGATATTAAGTCAACCTCGCTATCCTACATTTGGGCTAATCCATGATTGCTATCATTCACCCTAAATCTAGTTGATAACTACTCAGACATAATCAAAGAAAGAACAATATTCTGAATATAATGCATAGATAAACTACTAGGGTTCCAATACAAATCTCTCAAAGGAGTTATGAATCTTCTCCCCTAAAACCCTAAAACTATAAAAGAAAACTAAACTCTCAAGAACATTCTCTCTCTCCTTCATCTGCCTTTGACAATGGCATAGATAATATATTTAGGTTAAAACTCATCCAAGGATAATCTTGTAATCTCGTGTCTTGTCTTGGCCTTGAAGGCGACTGTGTCTGTGATTAGACCGTCGATCGATGGCAAGTGTGCAACATCGATCGACCTTGTTCTTATAACATCGGTCGACGTCAAGGTAGTGTCGTCGATCAACGACTGTCTTGTACTTCGACTCTCTAAATGATAATCTACGGATTATTCTTTTTTGTAAATGTTCTAAAACCTCCAAGTGTCTCCATATATCTCAAAAATGTGCATGGACCTGTATAGACTCCAATACATAGTCTATACACACATAAAAGACCCCATATAGAGCCTATAACATGGCCAAAAACTAGTCATATATAGGCTATATCATGTACCCCGCTCAAGAAGGTCGCTCATAGACTCGGTTCATCACTCGAAGTACCGAGCGGTTGCTCCAACCCACTCCCAGTGCCCGCTCCAGTTTTTGTTGATAAAGTTGGAACACCGAGCGGTTGCCCGAGGTCGCTGCCAATGCCCGCTCCATGTTTTTCCTTCAGAGCGGGTGCTATCAAAGCCCGATCTTCTCCCCTTACTCGTCCAAAGATCATTTTCCACTTCTTTTTTAACCTGAATGGTCCCAATCACCTCCAACGACTCCAAAGGATACTTCATCACCTGATAAGGACTTATGCATGCAAATGAAACCTAGGAATGCCTAAATGCTAACTTAAATTATCAAAATGTACAAGAATGAGAATTTAAAATAAGCTAAATTCACATGATATCAACTCCCCCAAAGTTATCCTTTACTTGTCCATAAGTAAACTTTCAAGTGCAAAGAGAGGAAGAAATGAATAGACGGGGAGCTTAGACCCAAAAGATACTCTTCAAAACCATCAATGTGACGTCCTTACAAAATCCTACCAAGTAGCAAGAACAAGACATCCTATCAAACTCTAACTTCTCTAAGCTTATCTCACATACTTGATCTTTTACACCTATCATCAAAACTTCACAAACAAGCCAATCAACCAACTCTCATATTCATTCAAACAAGCATATAAGGTGAATTTTTGCAAATGGGGAATTGATCTCAATCATTTGGTTTGGTAAGTGAAAATGGTCTAATGTGAAAGAAGAGAAGGTTTCCAATACATCTTTTTAATGTGGCAATCACTCAAAAATAGGAACTTGATCATTATGCAAAATTTATCTAAGATAAGGAGCAATTCATGCATACATAGATTGATTCTAACTTCTTCTTCATCCCAAAACCCAAAGATAACACCCATCTCACCCCTCACCCAATGAACACTTTTTCTTTTTCTTTGGCTTAACCAACTAGGAACTTTCATCTTTAATAACACTTAGCTCTTCCTCTCTCTTTTTTTTTTCTTTCCCCACACTCTAATTGTTTCTTTCTTTTCTTTTCTTTTTCTTTTGTAGATTCTATTTGACACATCTAGAGCTTTTAATTTTCTTACTTTCTTTTGTCCCTAGGGGTTTCTCTTCTTATAGCACTGTTTTAGTTCATTCCTTTCACTCTCCTCTTTTTTCAAACCCAAAACCTTAACTTTAAAGTACACAAACCCAGTCACCATCCTATATGCTAGTTCAAATGAGGTCCTAATGCTAGAAAGAGATGAGAACAAACCTATGTCGCTCCCAATACTCTTCAGAGTTTGAAAATGACAAGCCATCAATAAGAGGTCTTACTCAAGCAAATCATTGATGGTCTCAAAAATGGTAAGGGTTAATAGGCATGGGAGTGCCATTTAGGTTAAGAATAGGGTACCGAGTGTAATAAGATAACTCAAATATGTATGAGATCCATGACTAAGTATGCTAGTGCCTATTTTCAAGAGTAAATAAGTTCATTAAGCGCTAGTTCATTTTGGATTTTGTTTCAAGAACAAGCAAGCTTCATCAATCCAACAAGTCTCAAGAGGAGTTTCCAAGTCTTGAAGTCTACAAGTTTTCAAGATGATGCTTAGGCTGCTTACTATGATTGAAAAGGGTATCACATTGAGTTTTTTGTATGAGTTCTTTACAATGTTATCTCCCAATGCATGAATGAAATCTTTATGCACTAGTCTCAATCCTAAATATGAAAATGATTCAGCTAAATGATTCTTTTGTTTTTTTTCATATATATAGTTTTTTTGATTTTTCTATTGGGATAAGGATACACAATGCAAGATTCAAAGGTATAGACCAAAAAAACATTAGCAACTTGGTACCTCCCCCAAACTTGAATTACACAGTCTCTGTGTGTCCAAGTAAAATGGAGATACCGAAAAAGATAAACAAAACTAAAGAATGATATGTACAATGAGAAGGTTAAGGAGTACCGTTTTAGTAGTTGGGATTGAAGCGGAATGCTTCTGCTATCTCTCTAGAGGTCATGTATTGAGTCTTTCCATTGACCTTGTATCTAATCCTTTCCCACCCTTCTCTCACATGTTCGGTGTCATAATGAAAGGTGGCATCCAGTGAGGCTTGGAATTGGAAATAGACTTCGGTGTAAGTGGGATAGGCCATAGAATAGAAGCTTGGTATGTTCGTGAGTTCCAATAAAGTCTTGACATCCTGGTCAATCCCGAACTCCTTCATCATTTTGGTGTTCGCAAATCTTGTGGGAAACCAAGATACACCATTAAATAAGTGATATAGAGCTGGGAGACAGTTGTCTTAATGCTTCGATTCCGATCAACAGTCACCTCCTTTCCCTTGGAAGTAGAAACTCTAGCTCTCTTGAGAGAAGT
This sequence comes from Moricandia moricandioides, assembly GCA_905132885.1. Classification (NCBI taxonomy): domain Eukaryota; kingdom Viridiplantae; phylum Streptophyta; class Magnoliopsida; order Brassicales; family Brassicaceae; genus Moricandia; species Moricandia moricandioides. The sequence goes on from CAJHQQ010000135.1 coordinate 245,900, forward strand.
TGGATCTTCCTCATCGCCATCAATACCTCCATATCTTGCATAAGACCCTAAACTCTTTCATGCGTTCTTCTCCTTCTTTTGAACCTGAATGGTCCCAAACACCTCCAAGAAATCCAACCGATACTCCATCACCTGATAAGAACTTATGCATGCAAATGAAACCTAGGAATGCCTAAATGCTAACTTAAATTATCAAAATGTACGAGAATGAGAGTTTAAAATAAGCTAAATGCATATGATATCAAAACTCAGCCTCCAAACTTCAGTGAACAGTCTCATTCTTCCGAAAAAAGAAGGAGAGGACGTATATTCTTCACTTTACTACTACATATTACAAAACTTCTTCTGGCTAGAGTCAGGATACATGCCCAAAAGACTAAGCAGAAAGATAAAAAAGAAACAAGAACAAAAATACTGCTTAACCAGGGAGAGGCATTTAAGAAGATCATGCCCCAGCCCATATCTAATCCTAAGGCACTGAAGCAAGAAAAATGATGTACTCATTGAAGTAAATCGACAATTTTCTTTCTATATCCGACCATGTGCCATTTGGATTCTGCAAACATGTGTCTACGTGCTGTCAAGGTCCTGCAATAAAAAGACAGATCTCGTTAATCCCTGTAATGCGAATCAGAGATCAAGAATTCCTGCTTCTGGGTGGGGAAACATATCACCTATAGCTGATTCCAACAGATACATGTGATCTTCGTCAGTCGGGCAATGATGTAAGCCCATTGTACAATTCTACTACATGAAATTCCTGGTCCAGGACATGAAACATCAACTAAAGAAAGGAGATAAAGTACCCACTGAAGTACATCAATGATTCCTTCCCCTGATCAGGCCATGTGTCATCGAGGCCCAATGCCAGGAAACAAAACTCGTCATTCCCAAAAATATCAGAATAGGGTCATTGATTCTTCGAGATTAATCGATCTCATCAGGCTCCAAGTCTGGAAATGCTTATTCGGCAGCAATCATCCTTCAGCAATTTACGACTAAGATCTCCAATCGTAGTTTAGACGTGGTCCAGGACATAACAACCCACAAAAGACATTAAAGAAGCGACGCTCTACTCATGATAAATATTCTTAGAAGGTATGAATCTAGTCGACCAAAGTGCACAAGTGATCTTCAAACTTAACCCATGAAAGCAAAAGATAAGGGGGCAAATAGTGTCGGGGATCATCAATTAAGAGAGTCATTACACCTGTTTCTCAGCAGGACGCCGGCCTTCAGATCCCTTCCTTTAGAAATCCCCGCTCAAATTCGAGTCCATCCTCGCCTCCAGGTAAAATGAATTTTTTTTATTAAAGTGGATTCATCCATATTTCTAAATATGGAAGTCTCTAACCTATATCACGACTACTAAGATCTATAAGAGGGATTACCAGACCTTATGGTCTTGTGCATAAGTGGAAAAGCTACATATATGACGCATGAAAAATATTTGACAATCGCGGGAATGGGCTTGAACAAGCCATAATATGCAGTCAAATATAGTAACTTCTGCATGAAATCTCCAGAGCCTACTCTCATGCAAGGAGACACAATACAAAAATGCAAAGTATTGCTCGATAATCTTACATGCTTACTCTTAGGCGGGATCATATTACATATAATGAAAAGTAGTTCCTGAGAAGCTTACACACTTATTCTCAGGTAGGGAGAATATTACATAACATGCAAGGTACTGCGTAAGAAGCTTATACGCATACTCTTATGCAAGGAGCATCATAAGAAACATTCAAATCACTTGGAAAACGAAGGAACCATAAATACAATTGCAGAGTACTGTATTCAATATCATAGGTTGTATGAGTATGCTGTCAAAAATACCTTGTTTTGCATAAAGGCCCCATGCCAAATCATAAGCCGGAACCCTTCGACGAGATGTGCATATTCATGCATCAAAACAGTAAGTACTAGAAGAACGCAGGAAGCATGATGTACGCTTGAAAAGTACCGTAAACAAACCAAGGGTTTAGAAAGGGAGAAAACTGTGCAAAGTCCGTACCACGGGAGGACCCTAATTCCTTCCTTATCCAGATGTGGAAAACAGTAAGACTGGCGCTTGAATCACCACCCTTGGTAGATTCACACCAGTACCAATCGGTAAGACTAGCATTGCTGTAACCCTCGTCGAGGTCGAAGTTACAATAGCACAAGATAAAAGTTTGACAGTGGCTTTGCTGCGGGAAGCAAAGTGCAACACCTTAAGAAATTGATAGTGGCCTACTTTCGAGTGGCATAGCGCAACGTCTAAAAAGATGTTGATAATGGCCTAATCCCGAGTCTCATAGTGCAATGTCTAAACCAATGTTGATAGTGGCTTACTTCCGAGTGGCAGAGTGCAACATCGAAACTGACATTGATAGTGGCTTACTTCCAGGGGCAGAGTGCAATGTCATATACAATCAATTAAGAAAAGCTTACACATGGGACTATAGCTTGATACAATCTTCTAAAACCTCCAGGTCAAGTGAAAGGATATGTGAAACATCCAAACCCGGAAATCTTTGCGAAGTCGTAAGAGAAATTCTAAGTAAAAATAATTTGGAAATCTTTCATTAAGTAACATAAGTAAATGCTGCAGTTTCAATAATATGCCACTGGTCCAACACGTCGTGGAACACATCGTGGAATGGATGGAGCTCGTCACGAAATTACAAATGGTATGCCACTGGTCCAACACGTTCTACAATCCTAAACGGTCCCATATACCTCGACTGCAGCTTCCCCATCTTTGTCGTTCTGTACTTTCCCTTAAACGTCACTCTTTTTAAGTAAACCATCTTCCCAACTTGGAATTTCAGTTCCTTCCTCCGCTTGTCTGCATAGCTCTTCTGCCGATCTTGGGCCTCCTTCATTTTCTCCTTGACAAACTTAATCATGTATGTCGTTTCTTTTATCACCCCTGGGGAGAGATCTCGGCTCTCCCCCACTTCAATCCAACACAAGGGGGTTCGACACGGACGACCATACAAGCTTCGTACGGTGACATTCCAATACTTGAGTGGTAACTATTATTGTACGCAAACTCAGCTAGTGGTAAATGCTTCTCCCTTAGTTTACCCCAATCCACTACCCAAGCCCGCAACAAATCCTCGAGGGATTGGATCGTACGCTCCGATTGCCCATCCGTTTGCGGGTGATATGCTGTGCTCATGTGCCAACCAGAAATTTGAGGCAAATCGTGGAGCTCGATATGACACGATGCTAACAAGAACACCATGAAGTTTCACAATCTCCCTCAGGTAGAGTTCAACACATTTATCCACACTATCTGACATCTGGAACGGAAGGAAGTGTGCTGACTTAGTTAAGAGGTCCACTATCACCCATATTGAATCCTTGCAGCCCTTAGTCTTCGGAAACCCACATGCAAGGTCCATCATGATCATATCCCATTTCAACTCAGGCATCGGTAAATTCTGCAATAAGCCACTCAGATCATGATGTTCTGCTTTCACCAACTGACATGTCGGGCACTTGGCTACCCATCCGGCTACATCCCTTTTCATCCCTGGCCAATGGTAGTACCGCTTAAGGTCATGGTACATCTTCTTTTCCCCCGGATATATGGAGAACTTAGATTGGTGTGCTTCCTTCAGTACATTCTCTCTTAACTTCTTGTCGTTTGGGACACATACTCGTCCATGGAAGATGATCGGCACGTTGTCGGTCTTTAAATACCCCACAACACCATCTTCGATCATCTTAACCAGTGTTTCATCTTCCACTTGAGCCAATCTTATTTGGGTCAGTAGGTCAGCTTGATTCGACGCTTCCTTGCCGAGACAAACAGACCCGTCTGCCAACACATTAACCCGTAGCATCCCCAGCATCGAAATCAACCCTTCCATCTCCTTCTCGGCCGAGACACTCGCCTTTCGGCGACTCGGTGCATCAGCTACTAAGTCAGCCTTCCCTGGGTGATAAGCTATATCTTAATCATAGTCAGCCACCATCTCCATCCATATTCTCTGTCTTAATTTTAACTGTGGTTGAGTGAAGATGTACTTAATGCTCTTATGGTCTGTAAACAGTTGGAACTTTTTCCCCATAAAGGTAAGACCACCAAATCTTGAGTGAAACACCACCGCTGCATTCTCCAAATCATAAGTGGGATAATTCTCCTCGTGTTTCCTTAGTTGTCGAGACGCATAAGCAATAACACGTTCTTCTTGAAATCAAGACGCAACCTAGCCCTCTCTTTGATGCGTCTGTGAACACAACATATGCCACTCTTTGCTGAGGAAGTACTAGCACCGGTGTACTCATTAATCTATCCTTCAAGCTTGTAAATCTCTCAACGCATTCTGCAGTCCACTTGTACCCCACATCCTTGCCTGTCAGCCGACTCAATGGCTTAGCTAAGCTTGCAAAGCCCTTCACAAACCGACAATTGTAACCTCCTAACCCCTAGAAACTTTTGATTTCTATGGGTGTTCCCGTCCTCGGGAAATTTGCGATGGCCGCAACCTTTTTGGGATCCGCTGCAACTCCTTCTTCGGTGACCTAATGGCCTAAGAACCCAATCTGCCTTTACCAAAAATTGCACTTGCTTAGCTTAGCAAACAACTTCTGCTCCCTCAGTTTCTCCATCACCACCATGAGATGTCTCTCATGTTCCTATGGACTTTTCGAGAACACCAAAATGACGTCAATAAAGATGATTACAAACTCATCCAAGAACTTATGGACCACTCCGTTCATCAGCTTCATAAAGGCCGCTGGAGAATTTGTCAACCCGAATGGCATAACCACAAATTCGAAGTGGCCATACCTTGTCCTGAATGCAGTCTTTCTAATGTCTTCTTTTGCAATAGGATTTGATGATAACCCGTTGCCAAGTCAATCTTTGAGAACCACGATGCCCCCTTGAGCTGATCCAATAACTCATCAATTCTAGGTGAGGGGTACTTATTCTTATTATCACTTGGTTCAGCCCTCGATATTCAATGCACGATTGGAAACTGCCATCCATGTTTTTGATGAACAATACCGGTGCACCCCTAGGTGATCTGCTCGGCCTAATGAATCCCTTCTCGATCAATTCCTCCAGTTGTTTTTTTTTTCAACTCTGCCATTTCCGTTGAAGCCATATAGTAAGGGGCTTTGGAAATAGGAGCAGTTCCAGGCTCCAACTCTATCGTAACGGTTCGTCCGGCGTTGGCGGTAATCCGATGAGCTTTTGGAACACATCTTCAAATTCTTGTACCACCAGAATTTTGTCCAGCAACACTTCCCGATCCACACCAGCAACAGTGATCTTTGCTATGAACGACTCACATCCTTCCTCAACCATCCATTCTGTTCTTAATGCCGATATTACCAGAATTCCAGTCTCCCTCTTCTTCCCTTGAAACACTATCTTCCCTTCTTTTCGAGTAAAGGTCACTCGACATTTCTCATAGTCCACTTAGCTCGATAGTATGCTAGCCATTTCATCCCAAGAATTGCTTCATACCCCTTGATTGGTAGCACGATCAGATCGCCAGGCATGTCCACACCGCCTACTACAATTAACACATCTAGATAAATAGCATTCGACTTCAGTATCGAACCACCCGCCGCATGAACCATCCTGATGCTTTCTTTGAGACCGTTCTTTGACGCCCAACACGCAACCACTTCAGGACACACAAATGAATACGCTGCTCTGGAATCAAACAGAGTGTGGGTTTCAGTTCTCCCAATACTAACAATCCAATCAATCAGTTTTGCCTCATCCTCTATGCCCAGCATATGCACCCTTGGTGCTACATTCTGTCTCTTAGCTGGTGGTTGCTGATCCTCTTCCGGACGTTCACCACGCGTACAATCTTGTTGCGCATTCGTTGGTGCCCTGCAGTCCCGAGCCAGATTTCCAGCAACACCACAATGGTAACAATTCCCTGCTCCTCCGTTAGGACAGTCCCGGATTTGATGGTCCATACTTCCAGACTTGAAACATCCACCAGTACCCTGACAACACACGCCGCGATGCATCTTACCACCACACCACTAACGAGCGAATTCACTCCATCCTTACGTTCACCTTGTGAACCCCTAGTACCACATTCTACTAACCACACACGCGTTCTTGTTGCACTTTAATCGACTCATTAAGCTTCCAGCAAGTGTGCTACACCACCCACGAACATCCAAAACTTCCTAATTCCATGAGACATTAACTTCCTTCATTCTCATGAATTAATTTAGCAACTCTCACAATCCTAGCTTTCCAGTTACTCAACCAACAATCCAAATCGCCTATTGCTTCGTACTTCCTACCATCGTATCCACTCCCTCACTTAAGCGGACCTATCTTTATCCATCGCACCCGAATTTAATAACATATACTCCTGCTGAGCAAACAAAACCGATACCCTCATTGCCTACTTTACGAAAAACCCAACCGACGACACTTTTTCATCTTTAACAAGAAATAAGTTAGTTTTCACTAATTTCCTGCAACTATCAAACACAATTTTGCTTAGCCATTTGCTAAGTAATCATAAACACATAGTAAGATATACCCTAGAAACATCATACCACACATCCTTCGCGTGAGACGTAGACAATTGGTTTGTTTCCACCCTTACCCACAAATTCAATTTTCGAAAAACGGCCAGCTAAGAAAGAACCGATTGGCCTACCCCGCTCTGATACCAAATTGAAACAACCCAACCCAGAAATCTTTGTGAAGTCGTAAGAGAAATTCTAAGTAAAAATAATTTGGAAATCTTTCATTAAGTAACATAAGTAAATACTGCAGTTTTAATAATAAATCCGAGTCAATATATATATCATAATCGTATGAAATAAGGTTCGTAAAAATTCTCATGAAAAATCCCATAACAATCCCAATACTGAATACCCCGTCCCGATGGTCTTCATCGTCCCGCGCTCAGGTCCAAACAACTACTCGTCACCTGCATGACAAAAAGAGGCATAAGCATAGAAAATTACTCAGTGAGGACGCTCAATACCGCCCACTACAGTCCAATAATTAATCAATCAAGTTCCCCATTCCCACCTAGCAGTCCCATTCTATCAACTTAGCATTCAGTTTTCCATCATTTCTTATTTAGCCATTTTTCCTATTACTTATCCATTTTCATCCATCCAAACAACCAACCTAACACCCGGTTCTATCATTCCTTTACTTTAACATTTCCTAACATTCCGACCCGAAGGTCCATCAGACTTTGGCCGTAGCCAAACCTTTTGCCGAAGCCAACCTATGGACGTAGCCAACCTGCGGCCGTAGCCATACCTGCGCCCGAAGCCAAACCTGCGACCCGTCGGTCCATTACGGTCGTAGCCAAACTTGCGGTCGAAGCCAACCTGCCACCCGAAGGTCCATAACGACCCAAGCCAATATACACGGCCAAATCCAAATCATACTTTCCTTAACTTACTCATGTTCTTCTAATCCCATACTTTCCTTAAATTACTTCAATTCTCACTTTGTTTCTATAACATTTTCAATCTAACATTTCAATTCTTGTCGGATCAAATCTAAGTATTTCACGTAAACATCTCAATTAAACATAACATCCTTTCACACAATCTATCATGCAAATATCCTATGAATGTATGAATGTTCTTCGATCCTTGAGAACTATCTCGAAGAACGAAGAACGAACTTTCCATAAACAATTTCCATCACACATTTTTCCTAAGAACATTATGAACGAACTTACCATAAACGAATTCTATCCAAGAACAATTTGATCCTATGGAATCAAATAGGCAAAACAATCTTTATTGGACTGTCACAAATCACATCCTCACCTGAATTGATCTTAAAAGATCGAAGACTTTGAATTCAGCTGCGTTTTCCGGCGAAGGTTCCTACGGTCCTCCTTGCTCGATTCTCTCTTCCCAAACTCTCCCACAGGTGGAGGGCACAAGGTCGGAGGCAGATATGTTGTTAAAACAAAAGGAGATGAGTCATGTACTTGTTAACTTCATTATAAAGTTTTGTTGTAATCAATTGTAAAGTCGATGATATCCACACAATTCAAAGGCAGGTTGATTACAAGGCCGACCCATTGTTCAGCATCCCAAGGAATTGGGGCGTACACAGTGTCCACATTGTGCAGTTACTCCATCTAAGAATTTTTACGTCTGATTTTCCCTGTGACAAAGCATTGCACGGTCGAACCCTAGTCGTATTTCAACTTATTGGCTGCCGCCTGGAACTATGGGAACCTTGATATAGTCTAAATTACGTACCACTATTTTAGGTAGCTTATGTCATGTTGCCTCCACAACCTATTCATTATAATGTGCATGTGATGGAAAAACGTGTCAAAATATTATATTGATTACAAAAAGTTTGAGTAATTATGTAAAGTGTACAGATGAATATGAATACATCGGTGCAGACCCAATTTGTTGGCTTCGCAATTACGAGGAAGAACTCATTGGAAACAAAATTCTCATCAGCAATGACCAATTTCCTACTAGTATAGAGGTCAAACATATGTTAACCACACTAAATTTATAAGGAAATGAGAAGAAATTATTTGAAAAAACTTACTTGGTAGGGCTCTCTAGAAGTATAGCCCAAAACTCTTTGAACATCGCCTGGTCAACATTTGGTAAGGGCATATACTTTGGTTTTTTCAGGCTTTTGAAAAAAAAAAATTAATCTCTTGTGTGGGGTACACTGCTCTAATTTTGGTTTAACTTATCAGAATATGTTTCTCTTTTCCCTTCCCAATTTTGGTTGACTCTGGCAAAATACTTTTCCTTTTTTCCTTCCTAACGTTTGGTGTATGTAATTCCTGGGATGAAGCATCCTTTGGTGGTGTCGCATAATCATCAGAATTGGTAGGGGAAGATGCCTTATATATGGAATGTAGGATGTAGTTTACAGGTTTCACTGATAACCTGTTGTAGAAGTACCACAAATGGGAGCGCGTAAGTTTTAGGCAAAGCAAAAATGCTAAGCGCCAAGCCTTCGTCCACCTGCTCCACCTCCTCGAAAACATACATACTAGCAGTTGCATTTTCCACCTTTTCGGCTAATAAATCTATCCCTTACAATGGAATCTTTTTGTCTGTGACACCAGAAAGATACAATTCAAAGACAGCCTTGACCATATAAGTAAGCTATACAAGTCATCAAATAACAAAAATATTTTAAATTACATAGCCAATGGTAAGAGAGTGTACAACATCTTTCACATAGTGACCTATACTGGAACACTGAACACCTATAAATATTAGACTGAACACCTATCAAAAATGCATAGTAATTGGAAAAATGTTTTACCTCCACTGTGTCCATATATGTTGCTTATGATGGTGGTGTTTCAACAACAAAATTTAGAGCAGTCGTTGGTGCTAAAGTGGGTAGTATATCTTCACGAGGGTTCATCCTTAACACATTAGAATTTGATGGGATGTATGAAGTCGCATAATTAATGCCAGCGTTGACCGCAAAATCAACCTGAAAAGCATGAGAAAGTGTTTTTTTTGAAGTAAAGATAATCTATACAAGTCATCAAATAACAAAACATTACGATATCAATTTGTTTAGAATTGCGCCATATAACCCTAATTTCTAAGGTTGAGGTGATCAAGTTCAACTTAGCATTAAGAGTAACTTAAACGAAGAACCAAGAAGATTTCTCTAACAATTCTACAAAATCTGCAATATATTATTACCATTAAATAACCCTAAATCTAAAAGTGTACTACTCAGACATAGTGATAGGGCCTGATATTTACAACTTTCAGTCTATGATATCAGCCCTATTTAGAGTATATTATATGTGTTTGGAGAACATTGGTGATTTTGAAGCTTTTAGATATGCAGAATTGCGCAGACGCGTCAGATGTTTATCTATGGATGGAGACCTTCTTACGGTGCGATTGAGCTCTTATTTGGATGAAAGTCCATACAACCTTCGGGCTCTAGGAAGAAAGTCCATACACCCTCTGGGTACTAGGAAGAAATTCCATACAACCTCCTGGTTCTAGGATGAAAGTCCATACAACCTCCGGGTTAGAGTCCCAACATTATTAATTTATATAGTTTTTATTGTATATCCACCTTCATGCATTTCAAGGGATTTTGTCGTGCACGGTCGAAAGTCCCTAAATCTAGTATTTTGGTAAATATTACTTGGGCCACTCCACGTAAATAAATTCCCATCCTCAGGTGGAGGGCACAAGGTCTGAGGCAGATATGTTGTTAAAACAAAAGGAGATGAGTCATGTACTTGTTAACTTCATTATAAAGTTTTGTTGTAATCAATTGTAAAGTCCAGGATGTCCACACGATTCAAAGGCAGGTTGATTACAAGGCTGACCCAGTGTTCAGCATCCCGGAGAATTGGGGCGTACACGGTATCCACATTGTGTAGTAACTCCATCTAAGAATTTCTACGTCTGCTTTTCCCTGTGACAAAGCATTGCACGGTCGAACCCTAGTTGTATTTCAACTTATTGACTGCCGCCTGGAACTATGGGAACCTTGATATAGTCTAAATTACATACCACTATTTTAGGTAGTTTATGTCATGTTGCCTCCACAACCTATTCATTATAATGTGCATGTGATGGAAAAACGTGTCAAAATATTATATTGATTACAAAAAGTTTGAGTAATTATGTAAAGTGTACAGATGAATATGAATACATCGGTGCAGACCCAATTTGTTGGCTTCGCAATTACGAGGAAGAACTCATTGGAAACAAAATTCTCATCAGCAATGACCAATTTCCTACTAGTATAGAGGTCAAACATATGTTAACCACACTAAATTTATAAGCAAATGAGAAGAAATTATTTGAAAAAACTTACTTGATAGGGCTCTCTAGAAGTATAGCCCAAAACTCTTTGAACATCGCCTGGTAAACGTTTGGTAAGGGCATATACTTTGGTTTTTTCAGGCTTTTGAAAAAAAAAAATTAATCTCTTGTGTGGGGTACACTGCTCTAGTTTTGGTTTAACTTATCAGAATATGTTTCTCTTTTCCCTTCCCAATTTTGGTTGACTCTGGCAAAATACTTTTCCTTTTTTCCTTCCTAACGTTTGGTGTATGTAATTCCTGGGATGAAGCATCCTTTGGTGGTGTCGCATAATCATCAGAATTGGTAGGGGAAGATGCCTTATATATGGAATGTAGGATGTAGTTTACAGGTTTCACTGATAACCGGTTGTAGAAGTACCACAAATGGGAGTGCGTAAGTTTTAGGCAAAGCAAAAATGCTAAGCGCCAAGCCTTCGTCCACCTGCTCCACCTCCTCGAAAACATACATACTAGCAGTTGCATTTTCCACCTTTTCGGCTAATAAATATATCCCTTACAATGGAATCTTTTCGTCTGTGACACCAGAAAGATACAATTCAAAGACAGCCTTGACCACATAAGTAACCTATACAAGTAAGCAAATAACAAGAACATCACGATAACATTTTTTTTTTAAATTACATAGCCAATGGTAAGAGAGTGTACAACATCTTTCACATAGTGACCTATAGTGGAACACTGAACACCTATAAATCTTATACTGAACACCTATCAAAATGCATACGAATTGGAAAAATGTTTTACCTCCACGATGACCATATATGTTGCTTATGATGGTGGTGTTTCAACAACGAACTTTAGAGCTGTCGTTGGTGCTAAATTTGGTAGTATATCTTCACGAGGGTCCATCCTTAACACATTAGAATTTGATGGGATGTATGAAGTTGCATAAATAATGCTAGCGTTCTCCTCAAAATCAACCTGAAAAGCATGAGAAAGTGGTTTTTTAAGTAAAGACAACCTATACAAGTCATCAAATAACAAAACATTACGGTATCAATTTGTTTAGAATTGTGTAGCCAATGGTAACCCAGTGTAAACCATCTCCCACATAGTGTACACCTATTAATCTTTATCGCACTGTGGTTAGGTATCCATTCAAAGCTCTATCTTCTGGCAAAATATGAGCTTAATCGCACCGTGGGAAGGTCTCCATTCATAGAGAAACTTATGATACATCTGCGCAGTTATGCACCTCAGATATCTATATAATCGCAAAAGTAGCCCAAAACGTACATGAACCATGTATAACACAAAACAATGCCCAAACGACTCTAAACACATAGAATATACGCTAAAAAGGACTTATACATTGGTCTAAAAGTGGCAAAAACCATGGTATATCAATTCCTCTAAACTTATCATTGCTTATCCTCAAGCAAAACATAGAATAGTCATGTGAAAGAGGTTTGAGTATTCAGGGACTCACATATCTTTTAAAATATTAGCTCATTTATGCAGTGTTGCAAGTCAAAATGAATATGTGCCAACCTCAGAGGTATTTTCATGTACTACACCCTAGCTTAGCAACCATACCATACAGCGCACAGCTCGACTAAAAGTGCCTGACATACCCCTCTATTGGCCTCATTTTTGAAAATAAATGTTTAGGCTAAATCTTGTGAGTATCGGTCACTGAAAATGGAATCTTACTCAAGCAAGGATCTGAACACACATTAGTCTTCTCTGATCACTTTCATCTCTTCTATGAATCTTTTTTTTATTCTTCTTTTATTTCGATGACCAATGATGCTGCTACAATCCGTCCGGTTCGTCTTCATTTTTTCAAAATGTAGGCGAATAATGGGATCATAGGAAATGTTCCTACCTCTCGCTTCCAACAATGTGTGATCATCCATTTGAATTTGAATAATGGGGTCACATGAAATTTTCCTACCCTTTTGCATCTCAGGAAATCATAGCAATATTTTCTGTTCTTTTCATTTTTAGATGCCAAAGAGAGGTGAGAGGGGAACCAGAAACACACAAACTTTTACCTTCTACACTTCCAGGAGGAATTCAATCCAATGTATACCAAACCCCCAAAAAGTGATTGTTGTTGATTAAGGTTGGAAGTCAGCTTTGGTTCCTTCAAACATTCTTAGCAGGTGTGGATGTTATTAGAAATTGATCTACTTTGGTGTTCCCATTTAATACACCTTGTAGTCTATAAACCTAACGATGCTAGAGAGTGGTTAGATAGTGAGTAAGATTAAAAGTTCATCATCCATTGCTTGACTCAATAAAAATAATAAAACTCAAAATAAAACACAACGTCAGTAACTATCTCTCTCGGGCTTAAACAACATTGTATCCAGTGTTATACAGTTTAAGATTGGTGGAGAAAATAAATCTTCAGTAAAAATGTAACAAGGTTTCGCGAGTATATGATATATCATGGTTTTCACCACTTTTAGACCATGGTATAGTTCATTTTTAGAGTCTATATATGTGTTTAAAGTCTGTTCTAGAGTTTTTTCAGGTAGAAGTATGTTTTGGAGAACTTTGGAGATTCTAGAGCTTTTTGATGTGCAGAACTGAGCAGACGCTCAAAAGTTTAGCTATGGATTGAGACCTCCCATGGTTGGATTGAGCTCGTAGTTTGACACAAGATAAATGTTTGAGTTATCTTTCTAATGCTACCGGTTTGAGGTCCATCTGTTGGTTAGATCTAAAGTTATGATTGTTTCACAGAAAAATGGTATGTATGACTTGCGAGAGGAAGCTGTAGAAGATATGAAGAAGTGTCAATTGACACTACACCCTTGGTGTCACTCGACACAATTGATATAAGACGGGTCGAGTCTATTTTAAGACCGATGTGGGCCCAAAAGTCACCAAAAAATACATAATTGCCCCAAGTCGACTTAATATCTAGTTTATAGTCTTATAAGCCATTGTCGATGTCTACGCTTTCAACACATTATTTTATTCATAGTTTTAGGTTAGGAAATAAGAGAGGAACTCTTTCAGAATCTTAATGAAAGTCCTTTGCTTATTTATTTATTATATCATATATATAGTTTCTATGATTATGCTTTCATCTATCATGTCTGAGTGAATCCCTTGCTAAGTGTAGGGATTTTTTAGGGTTTTGAATGAAATTATGAATTACACAATTTCTGGAGTAATTTATCGCATCCTTCATAGGATTGTTCTTATCGTTTAATTTTAGAATAATTAACTAGAAGCCGGAGCAGATGAAGTTGATATCAGTGATCCAAACTTAGTGTCGATTGACACAAACCCCTGTTGTCGATCTACACCTCTTGAAATCCCTGAAGGATCGAGTTTTCCTCACGACATTGCAGACTCGACACTTAACCTTGATCCGTCAGCAATCCTTAACAGCACTGATGTATCAAGTTGTTATCTTGCCCTAGATTTGAACAGGGAAATCACCATGTGAGATTTCATGGAGCTAGAGGATGAAGAACAACCTAAAAATTTTGGTCATAACTCAAAAATGAATCTTGACATCAATCGGCACCATACAGGAAAAGATCTGGAGACTTCACCAAAGGCTATCATTGACCAATACCACTCGCATGATATCGATCAACAGTTATTGTTGGACGATCCGTAAGGTTGCAAAGTGTATCTGGAACCGATTGAGGGCAGAACGTACAAGTCTGAGTCCTCACACCTTGCTGTCCCCGAAAATCTGAGACCACTTATATGTGCAGAAGAAGCTGTTGGCTTTCACAAAAGACTGAAGAGGATACAGGACCCTGGGAATTTTGTTGTTCCCTGTGCTGTTTCTGAAGTTGAATTTCCTATCCCACCAGATAGAAGTATGCATTTACGTTCTTACATTGGAGTATTGGATGATTCTCTGCACGCAATAGCTTCTCAAAGATGGTTGACATATCAAAATCGACATCAAACGAGGTCCATCAGTAGCAATATTGATCGACGTTACCACTCCATTGTCAATCAACACCCGTCGAGTATGAGAGAACGAGGACGGTGAAGTATGTCAAAATATTTTTTATGGAGGCACCACAGCGAAATCATACAAGTTTGGGGGGGGGGGGGGGGGGAAGAAGAGGACGAATTGGAAGAAGAGGAAAAGGACCAAGGGCAGTCCTCAGTTGTCATTGATTCCTCTATTCTCAAATTATGTCAAGAAATTCAGAGTGTGCAGAAGATGCTTCTCACAGCCTTTTGAAAAGATTCGAGAATTATTTATTGTTGAGATGATATACAAAAGAGAAGAGTCTATGAATGCTTTCACAAAAAGTGTAAACTGAAGATAGTAGACACTGAGACTTGTTTTGGAGCAAGTTCTTGTTCTCATCTATACCACATCTGATCTCTAGAATTCAATCTAATGACTAAAACAAGTATTGAGTGGGAGGCAACCCACTGTTAGGCAAGTTTTAACTTGCCTTTATTTTTCATCGTTACCGATTTTTCTTGTTTTATTTCTTTCAGGTCAAAAAAGATGGTACCATCATCGACCGAAAACTGAGGAATGTCGATCGACACCCCCTTCTAGATGAGCACCTATCGATACCTACTCAGTGGCGATTGATGCTCTCTCCTTTCTTAAGTACCAAATCGAATTCTTTAACTTTAATTTTCAGTTTTAATTTATTTTGTTCACTAATCTCAGACTGTATAACACTGGGAACAGTGTTGTTTTAGTCTAGGGGATGTAGGTACTGATATTGTGTTCAATTTTGAGTTTTTTTTGTAGATTTATAGAGTCAAGAAGGGGATGGTGAAGTTTTTCAATTTTACTTATTATCTAACCAGTCATAGCACCATTATTATATTTACTAACTACAAGGTGTACTAGATGGAAATACCAAAGTGGATCACCTGACAGTAACATCCGCACTTGCTGAGATTATTTGAAGGAATCAAAGATGACCTTCAACCTAATCTATTTAATCTGCTTGTCTTAGGGCTTGGTATACACTGGATCATAATCCTCTTCCAAGTCTGGAAGGTAAAATTTTGTGAGGTTCTGGTTCCCTTCTCTCTCTCTCTCTATCTCTCTCTCTCTCTCTCTCTCTCTCTCTCTCTCTCTCTCTCTCTCTCCCCATCTAGAAAAGAAAAGATTGAGATGATTTCACTGAAGATGCAAAGGGGTAGGAAACTTCCTACAACCCCATTATTCTAATTCAAAAAGGAATGATCACCCACTGTTGGAAGCGAGGGTTAGGAAAATTTCTTATGACCTCATTATTCCCCTACACTTTGCAAAAGGAAAAAGAGAGAAAAGAAAAAGAAAAAAAGCAAAACAAGAAAAGAAAAAATGAAGAAGAGAAAAAAGATTCAGAGAAGGGAGAAAGAGGGAAGAAAGAGATAAGTAAAGACTACATGTGTGTTCAGATACTTGCTTGAGTAAGAGTCCATGTGTCATTTGATTGATACTCGCAAGGTAAAGCATGCACCTTTTATATGTAAGAAATAAGGTTAGTAGAGGATTATGTCAGGCAGTATTAGCTAAGTTGTTGGCTGGATGGTAATGGTTGCTAAAATAGGGTAGAGTAAATAAGGTACCTCTAAAGTTGGTATTGATTTGATGTGGATTGCAACATTTCAGAGGTGATGATAGTAAGTTTTAAATTGTGTGAGTCCCTGCATTTTTAGACCTCTTTCATATGACTATAATATGTATTGCTTGAGAACAAATGATGTGGCGTTTTATTTCACTTTCAAATTAACCCTTATTTCCCACTTTTACTCTCTCAAATAAGAGGTTCCGTGTAGTACTTAGGGATCGAATTCACAGAGACTCTAAGATTGCACAATAAACTTATTTCTTTCGAATTAAAGCTAGATGAATTATAATAATAACCATAAAATCGATTTAAAGATTGATTTGATTTGTGAGGATCAGATTAAGATATTAGACTTACAAGAAATTCTTAGGTAAGATTATATACTACAAATTAATAGATTGATAGGGTTTTAATTAAGCACCGTTCTCGAACTCAAAACCTTAGGGTTTAGGAGATCGCTCTCGCGCATCTCAACTAAGCATCGATCGATGCTCATTCTAAACAATACTGGTTTCCCGGTTTGATGGGTTCTCTAAATTTCCAATTCAATTCTCGTTTGTTACCAGTTATTTAGATTGTTTAAGATAAATTTCAGGTTATAACCAAACTCTCTCTTGCGCTATAGAACCCTAATTTCTAAGGTTGAGGTGATCAAGTTCAATTTAGCATTAAGAGTAACTTAAACAAAGAACCAAGAATATTTCTCTAACAACCCTACAAAATCAGCAATATATTATTACCATTAAATAACCGTAAATCTAACAGTGTACTACTCAGACATAGTGATAGGGCCTGATATTTACAACTTTCAGGCTATGATATCAGCCCTATTTAGAGTCAATTATATGTGTTTGGAGAACTTTGGTGATTTTGAAGTTTTTAGATATGCAGAACTGCAAAGACGCGTCCGATGTTTAGCTATGGATGGAGACCTTCCTACGGTGCGATTGAGCTCTTATTTGGACACAAGATAGATATTTGAGTTATCTTTCCAATTCACACCGGTTTGAAGTCAACCAGGATCCCAAAACCAAAGTTATGCCTGTTTTACTGGACAGTGGTCTGTCTGCCTCGCGAGAGGAAGCTGTCGGGGATGAATGAGTGTCGATCGACGGTGATCCCAGAAGACAGGACCAAATTTTTTTATGGCCTACTGAAGCCCAGATGTCTGGAAATTTACCAGAATACCCCTGCACGAGTTTAGACCTAACTTATATAGTTTTCTAAGCCATTGTTGACGGCTAAGCTTTATTTTATTCATTGTCTTAAGTTTTAGAGAGAAGATCAATTCTCCTTCAATAGATTGATTGGAACTCTTTTAGTTTCATATTTATTTCTATATCTATTACTTATTCAAACTATTATTTTTGTTATTGCTTTCATGTCTGAGTAATCATCTTGTTAGGTTTAGGGATTTCATGTTCTTAATGTCAAACTGATAGTCATAGGATTGCTAGGTTATCGATAGATATCTACACCAGGGTGGCTTGTAATAATAGGATCTAGAGTAATGGAATAACACGAGAGTGTGACTGATTTCTTGAACCTAGAATCATAGGAAAATTGAGAGGCACAAGAGTGCAATTAATTAACGAAACCCGAGCCCTATGTTGATTAGATATCTAGGAGCATACGAGAGTTGGTATAGGATATAGTTTAATATCATATATATGTGTGATAATGCTTGTCTGAGGTAGCATTGATCGATACCCAACCATTGGTATCGATCGACGCTTTGCATGCGAGAGCTAGAACATAGAACTTAGGCATCTGATTAGTAATTTCATTCGAGAGCTAGATTACTTGCTTATTAAATTCGAGTTCTAGAATTTGATCTATAAAAGACCTAGAATCCTTGATTTGTCTTTTGAATCTATTGATTGATAAATCTCTAGACCTAGCTATTTAATTTTATTGTTATCAAACCAATCAGCTTCTTACTTGTCTACTATTACTTCTTTAATAAACTGTTTACCTAGCTTAATCTAAACATCTATAGTCTATTGTGTGCCACGCTCCCTGTAGATTTGATCCCTAAGTGCTACAATTGAACCTCTTATTTGAGAGAGTAAAAAGTAGCTTATAGGGTTAATTTGAGAGTGCATAATAAAAGCTAGATCAAATTTGGCGCCGTTGACGGGGAGCGAGGATCGCCATTAGACTTGATTAATATGTTTAGTCTAGGTTTTTGTTTTTTTTTAGTCACTTACATAATTTTTTTTCTTGTCTTTCAGGTGAATGCATAGCAGTACCAGGAGCAACAAGGAAAAACACTTACTTTTCTCAGACCTAGCAGATATTGAACGCACCATCCGCAGAGAGAAACGTCTAGCATCGATTGACAACAACACTTCTCCATGGATTGACACCACTCTTGGACGAACATCGATCGACACTCCTACTCTACCATCGATCGACAGTAAGCTGCGAGTAGAGATGGTTGTGGCACTTATTTTGACTAGGGACGGGAATGGAGACCTTCATGACCCCGAGGGTCATGTGTAATGCAGCAGTTCATAAATTAGATGCACAGGGGCCTGTAATCCCTGAGCATCGTTCGATAGCATATTTTATCAGGCCTACTCAACTTTATGTTAACAGGTCTGCAATTCAACCACGAGAAATTCAAGGGATCGACAGCCAGATAAGACCTGCATACTTTGATCATGTGCGCAAACACCCCTTTCATGATCCCATGGACCACCTTGAAACACTAGAGGATTTTGTGTTCAGCATACCGGAGCATAAAGATACTACAAACTATCTCCTCTGCAAATTATTTAAGTATTCTCTCTCTGGGAATGCAATTATTTGGCTGAAACTTCTACCACCAGGATATCTCACTACCTAGAATGATTTCAAGACTACGTTTCTGACTAACTTTTTGATGATGCAAAGACTGAAGAGCTAAGGGATAAGATTTTGACATACTCTCAGGGACCTGCTGAAGGGTTCAGAAGTTCTTGGGACAGATTTAGGGGGTACCAAAAAAGACTTTCCACATCATGGTTTCACGGAGGTTCAACAGCTGGATTCTTCTGCAAGGGTATTAATGTGCAGTATCATATGATGCTGGATCAGGCAAGGATGGAACTTTGAAACCATGAATCTAGATGAAGCTAAGAAACTGATTCAGAACTCTGTGTCTAGCAACAGTATCAGGAATATGGATACTCACAGGATGCAATCAGGTGTTATGAATAATGACAAGATCATTGAGGTCGAGGCCAAAAATGATTTTGTACATGAAGTTTCGTTGGTGGAACAAGCTGAAGAAGAGGACAATAATCATATATATCAGAGGATGGAATCTATTATGGAACGAGTCATCGAAATTCATAAGATGACAAGTGCATACTTAAATCAGAGGTTGGATTTTATCCACAACGAGCTTATTGGAAAATATGAAGCCTTGGATCCCCATGTCATGATGCTAGACACCTACGTTTTTCAGATGGCAAAAGTTGTGAAGAAGCAAGAAGCTCTAGTTAAAGAGAAAGCTGAGGAGAGCAAGAGGCATCAGGTTGATGGCATCTTAGATAATAAATTTGGGGAAGTAATAGAGCATGAGAAGCTGGAAGAAGGTGATTTTCTAGTCGAAACTTCTATATCCTTTGGCAGCTCGCACTGGTGTAGATCGACACCATCAGCTGAGCATCAATCAACACACATTTAAGAGTGCATAGGAACAGTAAGAATTCAGAGCCACTTAGACTTCGCCACACGACATCCGCATCCATCCAGCATGTACTGGGTTAAAACGCACACTGTCGATCGACACCAACAGGATGACATCGGTCGACATCAACAGGCGACCAACGATCGACAACAGAAGCCGAGCATCGATCGACATCCTCCCATGTCAAGACCTAATGCACACCGCTCATCAGAAAGGCCAACAGTGAACACCAATAAGCAGGATGTCGATGCACCAGACCACGGGCAATTGATCCCAGCTAAAACCTCTTTTGTTGACAATATCGATCGACGGTACACACCATATTTCGATCAAAAACAGCTAGACGAACATGAATTTGTCATGGACAAGCAGGCAGCAAAAGAAAGAAGTCCAAAGAAGAGAGTGAAATCTAGAGAACCCTATGTTCCCAAACACCTCAGGAGAGAAGCTAACAAGCCTGAACTTGATGGATTTCAAAAGAGAGTGAAGAGAGTCCCTAAGGATATGTCTATCGAGGATGCATATCACCAGTACATACTTGGTAATTTCTTCAGTGCGAGCAAAGAGACAGATAAGGACATTGAGATGCTGTTTAATATGGTGAGCCGTCAATCCAAGAAGACACTGAAGAAGGATCAAGATGATGGGAAGTTTATGATTCCCTGCTCTATACATGACACCAATTTCCCATATGCCTTGTGTGATACTTGATCTGCAGTTAGTATCGTGGCCAAAGACACAGCCGAACTGTTAGGATTAAAGGTTGAACCTTCTCAAGATAGTTTCACCTTCGTGGATAACATCAAGGTAAACTCAGCAGACATGATCAATAATGTTAAAGTAGAGATAGTGGAATGCATTGTCCCTGTGGACTTTCATGTTTTGGGAATCAAATTAGGTCGAGAATATTCTCTTCTTTTTGGAAGAGCCTTTATGGCTACAGCGGGGGCACTTTTTTATCTCAAGAAGAATAAGATGTGCCTTGCTAATATTGATGAAAATGTCTTCTACGATCCTGTGGGAAAGACCAAAACTGAGGGATTTGTTTCATGGATACAACCGTCTGAAGATCCAACACCTGCATCTTATTCAAAATACTTAACCACAGAACCAGCATCAGCATCGATCAACACTCGCCTAATAGCATCGATCGACACTCTCTAGATTTTAGAGCAACCCGTGATTGAAAAGCCTAAGTCTGGGGGAAGTGCCACGAAGAAGAAAAAGAAAAAGAAAGTAGATGCAGATTTCTTGTCACCGCTTCATTCGCAGTGTCAAAATAGAAGTGGTTAGTATAGAGTGCACTACATAGGAGGTCTACAGCCTTTTACCAAGGTCAAGCTGCTATGTGATCTAGAGCTGAAAGACAAAGGGGAAGCTTCTGCAAGAGCTTTTATCAACAACATCAACAAAATGAGGAAGTGGGACACTGAGAGCTATTCTGGAACAAGTTCTCAATCTCATCTGGACTGAATTAGAGTTCCAAAACATCAAGGTGATGACTATAACCAAGTGTTGAGTGGGAGGCAACCCACTGTTTAGTAAGTTTTCAATTAGCTTTTAATTATATTAGGCTAATTTCGGATTTTATTTTATTATTATAGGTGTTTAATAAAAGAAGAAGAAAGATCCGAGGAAGATAGTCTTCATCAGACCATCTACTGACACTTGATCACTGTCGATCGACGGAGTAACCCTAGTATCGATCGATCGCCACTTAACTGTGTTGATTGACAGTCACCATCAACAAGCGGGTATATAGTTTTTCCTTGTTAAATTTGGTCCTTATGATTTATTTTATTCACCAATCTCAGAATGTATGACACTGGTGGTAGTGTTGTTTAAGTCTAGGGGAGGTTTACTGATATTGTGTTCTATTTTGAGCTTTATTTTCTATACTTATTCTTTAAAAAAAGGAGTAGAAACTTACAGGTGTACAATCGATTGGTCTTGAAGTATCAACATCGATTGACAATGGAACATGACCATCGGTTGACATCAAAATCGTGACATCGATTGATACTCTTTTACAGAGTTAGGTATTGAGTTTATCTCTTAAGCTATTTACTTATGATTTGGTTTTTCCTAACCAATCCTGGGAGGATTACAGTGGGGACAATGTAATTTAAGTCTGGAAGAGGTTCACTAACTTTATTTATTTGTTTTGAGTCTTATTTACTATATTTATATAAGTTTTTAAAAAATTCTTATTGAGTCAAGATGGGGACTATGATCAAGATTTATTATTGACTAACAACACTTTAGCACCATTCTTAGAAAGTTTTTGCAGAGATTACTAGAGATACTAAAGTGGATCATCCTGCCACTATATCACACTTTCTCATAAAGTTTGAAGGAACAGAAGCTGATTTCCAACACAAATCTTGACATTATCAGCTTGCTTTGAGACTTGGTATACACCAGGTCGATTCCTTCTGTCAGTCTAGAAGGTAAAAGTCTATGTGCTTCTGATTCTCCTCTCTCTCCCCTTCAGATTAAATAAGGAGTCGAACAAGATTTAGTGGCTACAACCATTAGAGCTTGAGTCATACAATTCTAGAAAGAGATAAAGGTCAAAAAGAAGTGAAAAGGATCTGTTGGCAAAAACGATTAGGGCTTGATTCATGGAAACATGTCCAAATATCTCAGTCAACTAAAAAAATTAAATGATACCATCAAAAGAAGGGAGACATTGACTAAGAAGAAGTGGGAAGAGAGAGAGGAAAGGGATAAGAGAAGACTACCTGTGTACTCAGATACTTGCAGTGGTAAGAGTCCATGTGTCCTTTGATCGATACTCCATGGATAAAGCCTGCACTTTTATTTTATGCAAAGAAATGAAATCAGTAGAGCGGTGAGTCAGACTAGTATTTGCTAAGTTGTTGTTAGAATGGATTTGGCTGTTATACTAGGATAGGGTGTATAAAGTTTCTCTGTGATTGACTTGATAGGATGTGGTTGCAAAAAAGTCGGGTGATAGTTATACTAAGACATTATGTGAGTCTCCGCTTTTCAAAACCTCTTTCACAAGCAAAATGTTAAGTATGGGTGAGTTGATAGGGCCTTATATTTACCACTTTCAGGCTATGATATCAGCCATATGTAGAGTCTATTATATGTGTTTGGACTATATTTTAGAGTTTTTTCAGGTTCAGGTACGTTCTGGAAAACTTTCATGATTTTGGAGCTTTTAGAGATGAAGAACTTCACAGTCGCGTCAGATGTTTAGATATGGATGGAGACCTTCCTACGGTGCGATTGAGCTCTTATTTGGACACAAGCTATATCTTTGAGTTAGCTTTCCAATGCCAAATGGTTACGGTCAACCTAGAACCTACAGCCAAAGTTATGGATGTTTTACTAGATAGTGGTATGTCTGCCTCCCGAGTGGAAGCTGTAGAGGGGATGAATGAGTGTCGATCGACGGCATAGCCATACAGTTGGTCGACGGCATAGCCATACCATTGATCGACGGTGATCCCAGAAGACAGGCCCGACTAGTTTTATGGCCGAATTAAGACCATATGTCAAGGCGAGTTACTAGAATACCCATGCATGAGTTTATACCTAATTTATATAGTTTTCTAAGCCATTGTTGACGGCTAAGCTTTATTTTATTCATTGTCTTAAGTTTTAGAGAGAAGATCAATTCTCCTTCAATAGATTGATTGGAAATCTTTTAGTTTCATATTTATTTCTATATCTATTACTTATTCAAACTATTATTTTTGTTATTGCTTTCATGTCTGAGTAATCATCTTGTTAGGTTTAGGGATTTCATGTTCTTAATGTCAAACTGATAGTCATAGGATTGCTAGGTTATCTATAGATATCTACACCAGGGTGGCTTGTAATACTAGGATCTAGAGTAATGGAATAACACGAGATTGTGACTGATTGCTTGAACCTAGAATCATAGAACAATTGAGAGGCACGAGAGTGCAATTAATTAACAAAACCCGAGCCCTGTATGGATTGGATATCTAGGCGCATACGAGAGTTGGTCTAGGATCTATTTGAACGTCATCGATATGTGTGTTAATGCATGTCTGAGGTAGCATCGATCAATACCCAAGCATTGGTATTGATTGACGCTCAATCCTTGTTTGCATGCGAGAGCTGGAACATAGAACTTAGGCATCTGATTCGTAATTGCATGCGAGAGTTGGATTATTGAATTCGCCTATCAACTAGATTTAGGGTTAAATAATGGCGATCATGGATTAACCCAAAAGTAGGATTGCTAGGTTAAGATAATACCCATGAATTGAGTGGTGCTTAATTTTTGCATTCTAGACTAACTAACTGGAATCTCGAAAGTAGGACATGGACGACTACGAGAGTAGGTTATGTGCCAGAATAGACTTCATTGAACTAGGTTGTTAGGCGAATGTGAGAGCTGGTCTAATTAGCTTGGTGAACATATCAAATCTTCTTCACACTTCCTTCTGATTTAACCATCGATCGACATCAGGCATTAGCCTTCGATCGATGGTCTTTCCTTTTACTAGCATACGAGAGTTTGAGTTAAAACGGTCAGAATAGTTAATACTTTAGTTCTAGAATATTTACATATTCGTGCCTCATATTCTCTATAATCCATTAAGCCTGAAACCCTAGGTCTAGCATATTTACATTTGCGTTTAGTTAAATTTAAATCATATTTCCATAAGTACTACACCTGATTTTTAGAAATAAGAAATCTATTGTGTGTCATGATTTGGTGGCTACAACCATTAAAGCTTCATTCATATGATTGTAGAAAGAGATAAAGATCAAAAAGAAGTGAACAGGATCTGGTGGCAAAAACCATTAGGGTTTGATTCATGGAAACCTGTCCAAATATCTCAGTCAATTAAAAAATAAAATGATACTCTCAAAAGAAGGGACACATTGGCTGAGAGAAGTGAGAAGAGAGAGAGGAAAGAGATCAGAGAAGACTACATATGTGCTCAGCTACTTGCAGGGGTAAGAGTCCATATATCCTTTGATCGATACTGCCAAGATAAAGTCGGCACTTTGATATATCCTATTTATTGCCATTTTTAGGCCATGTTATAAGCTCTACTTAGGGCATACTATGTGTGTTTAGGCTATTTTTTAAGGTGTTTACAGGTCTAGGTACGTTTTGGAGATATATGGAGATACATGGAACTTTTGGAGCATTAAGAGGAGAATAATCCGTAGCTGATCATTGAGAGAGTCGACGTACAAGACTGTCGTCGATCGATGGAAATACCTTGGCGTCGACCGATGTTACATGACCAAGATCGATTGATGTTGCACTTTTGCCATCGATTGACGTCCAAATCGCAGACAGCCGATTTCAAACCCAAGTTAGAGACAAGACACAAGTTTACAAGTTACCCCTGGACGAGTTTTGACCTAGATTTTAGGGTTTATATTTATACTTTATGCCCAAGTGTGTGTGTGTGTGAGAGAGAGAGAGAGAAGGGGGTAGTGAGCCAGTGTGTGTGTGTGTGTGCGCACCAGCACCAGTATTTTATATATGCATTAGATTTTTATTCTTACTTTTATTATGTCTAAGTAGTTATCAACTAGATTTAGGGTTGAATGATAGCAAAAATTGATTAGCCCAAAAGTAGGATTGCTAGGTTAAGTTAATATCCATCAATTGAGTTGTGCTTAATTATTGCATTCTAGATTAGCTAACTAGGATCTCGAAAGTAAGACATGGACGACTACGAGAGTAGGTTTTGTGGCAGAATAGACTTCATTGAACTAGATTGTTAGGCGCATGCGAGCACTGGTCTAATTTGCTTGGTGAACATATCAAATCTCATTCACACACTTCCTTCTGATTTCACCGTCGATCGACACAAGGCCTTAGCTATCGATCAATGGTCTTTCCTTTTGCTCGCATACGAGAGTTGGAGTTAAAAGAGTCAAAATAGTTAATATTTTTGTTCTAGAATATTTACAGATTTGTGCTTCTTATTCCATATAATTCATTGAGCTTGAAAACCCTAGATCTAGAATATTTATATTTGCATCTAGTTAGTCTAATATCATATTTCCATACTGCATATACACCTTCCAATAAAGAATATTTCCTTAATCTGGTTACTTGTTACCAATATACACATATATATATATATTCTCGCCTAGCTTAATCTTTGGAAATAAGAAATCTATTGTGTGCCATTGTTTAATGTGGAATCGATCCCTAAGGACTACACATGATCTCTCTTGGAACGAGTATTTTTTGTGTGTTAGGATTAAGGGTTAATTTGATAGTTAATTGTTTAGGATATTTATACCATGCTAGAACACTAAACATACCCATGTAAAATTTGGCGCCGTTGCTGGGGAACAATGATTGCCATTAAATTTAATTTCTAGGATTTAGTCTAGGTTTGTTTTTACTTTCAAGTTACTAAATTTTTCTTTTTCTTTGTTTTTCAGGTGCATGCAAAAGAGTACCATGAGAAATAAAGGACAGAAATTACTATTCTCAGACCCACAGAAACTCGAACATAGGATCCACAAAGAAACAAGACAAGCATCGATCGACGGCAACTACTCAGCGTCGACCGACACTTCTTTACAGACAGCATCGACCGACATCAGAACTCTAGCATCGACTCACATTGTTCACTCAGCATCGATCGACAGCATCTCACCCGCATCGATCGATGACAAAAGCCGAGATCAGATAGTTGCGCCTATTGTAGTGGTTCAGAATGAGAATGGAGACTTGCATGACCTCAACGATCATCTGCATAATGCAGCAGGTCATTGGATAGACGATCAGGGGGCTGTCATCACTGATGCAGAAACAGAAGCAGACGCTGAATTAGCTCTACCAGAAGCTAAAGACCATGGATCAAATTTATTTTTCACAAAGTACTAGAGGGACAGAAGAATATGACTGTGGATTTCAATGGGAAGATAGATTCCATGTACCTCCACCTAAACACAAAGATCAAAGATCTCGACACCCGTGTAGGGGAGCTGGAGAATCGTGAAACTCATACAAGTGAAGCCCTTAAGAGTTACAAGGCTATGGTTAGGGAGAAAGAAGAGTCTGGACATGAACATCATGTCAATGCTGTGATTGGTGATGATTTTTGGGTAGAAGTCAAGAAAGAAAGGCCACAATAGTAAGGGTTCCGTCTAGGAAATTCGAGTTCCTTAGGCGGTTCGCACAGGAATCGATCGACACAAGATACTAAGAATCGAACGACAGTCCCTGTGGAGCTGGCAGAAACGGGGAAATCTTTCAACATCGCTCGACGCAGAGATCGTAAAAATTGATCGATGGCACCCAGTAACAAATTGAGTTCATCATCCAAAGGTCATGAATATGACAACTCTAGAGAAGAAGATGGATACATCAGAACCTATAATGGTTGATAAGCCTACAGAGGGTCATCCTAGGAAAAATCCGAGGATCATTCTGAAGAAGAAAAGTGATCTTGGGAAGTTTGTGATGCCATGTCAGATCAAAAGCCATGAGTTTCACAATGCCCTATGTGACACTTGATCGTTAGTGAGCATCATACCCAAGCTATGGCGGAGAAGTTGAACCTGACAGTGGAGCCTTCCAGTGACTCTTTCATTTTTGTGGATTGCTCTAGGGTAAATTCAGGGGGTATTTGTAGAGATGTCCCACTGCAAATTCAGAACGTCTTAGTCCCATTAGACTTCCATGTGATGGACATCCAAATCAATTGGAACTCTTCTTTGTTACTTGGAAGAGCTTTAATGGCCACCGTAGGAGCTATCTGTGACATGAAGACAAACATGTTGTGCCTTTCTATGATTGATCATAATGTTTATTATGAAATTTATAAGAATAAACCTTTCCTCACAAAATTGTCTAATTATGCACAGCTTGTGGCCACATGCTTCTGCGATTACGAGTTCAATGAGGAATTGGAAGAAGAAGCATCGATTACCCAACCCATACCATCGATCGACGGACTTACAGTTCAACAATCGATCGACACCCACCCAATAAAATTGATCGACACTCCAACTTCAGAACCAACTAACACCTACCATGCAGATTTCGATTACAAGCCATCCTTCCACCGAGGGATTGCTATGGAAGAGGCTGATATTGTTCATGTTTCCCATCAACTCGGGAAGTCGACATCGATCGACTGTAACCACACACCATCGATCGATACTAGGACTGAAGCAGAGACCGGACTAGATTCAGCTGCCGAACGCGAAAGGGAATATGGCTATCTACAACCAGATGAGTTTGGTGTTATGAGAGATCCAGATGGTCAAGCAAGGGCTATGGATGGCAGAATCTACATGTCACGATGGAAGATGTGGTAGTTATACTTGCAATGCCAATGGAGCTTGAAACCTTTTTGGCCACCAAACATATCATCGAGCATCGATCGACGGTCACCATACACCATCAATCGATACCCATCAGACTCACCAAGGATACAGTGGAGCTTACAAATAATACGATACAAATTACAGAGAGGAAGAACTGATTGAGTCTTGCTGCCTGGCACTGGAAGAAGCTGGCTGGGTAATGAACACAAAAGTGGATAATCGAGTATCGATCGTCGGCATATCTTGGCCATTGAACGACATCAAAGAAAAACCAGAACAATTACTTGGAGCAAAAGATACAGAAGATGGTTATCTCAGACCATATGAGTTTGGAATTTTTAGAGATACCGAAGGACATGCACGAGATCTTTACGGGAGAATTCTAATTCTACCTAAGGAGGATGTAAGAGACGCCCTTGTTATGGCTAATGGATCAGGAAATTTATTTGGACAATAGCAACAACCATTGATCGACGCACATGTACCGGCATCGATCGACAACAAGGAGCGGAAGCACGAGCCTATCCACAATCAAACATGATCTATGACAACAAGCATGCATCGATCGATACCACCATTGCAGGAGTCCATGAGTTCTGTATATCTAACCCCTTTAGTTCAGAACATCCAGGATCTATCAGTTGGATAAACCCACTACTGATAGACGTTCGCGTAGAGCATGGACAGAGAGCTTATGAAGCCAATGGTAGAAGAATTTTCCAATGGGAGAAGAAAGGTGGGTATGGCATCTACAAAGATGAGAATGGTAATGCACGAGCTATAGACGGAAGAGTTGTTAATGTGCAAGAAGACGACATTAGAGCGGTTCTAGAGAGAGGCACTATGTTTGAGCTGAGCTACATATGTTTACCAGAACAGGCAGCAAAGATCGCTATGTCTAGGCAGAAACAAAAGAGATACAGCAGAGCAGAGATTGACGATATTGTGGATGAGATCTACAAAGCTCAAGAAGATGTCATTGGAAGATTTCTACAAGAGGCTTGATGATGTCTACTTTTCTATACACAAATGCCTCACCAGTTTGACTACACGCATGGATGAGATGAAGAAAAATTTGGATACTATTCAAAGACAGCATGCGAGTGGACCAGATAGAGTGAAATCGATTGATGGCAGAATCATACCATCGATCGATACTGATTTCGACACACAGAATTACACAGCAAAAAAAAAAACAATTAGAAGACAGGTTCAATGAGATTGCTTTTTCTGAGAGCCTGATGAAAGATGGTTTTTCTCAGCAATTGAAGAATATATCAGAGAATACAACTACCAGACTTAGAATGGTACAGCGTAGTATTGAGAATCTACAAAGGAGAACGCATTCAGTGGAGGTTTAGAATGAGAAAGCTAAAGGAGATGAACCAATGACAAACTTTGTTGGTACATAATAAGATGTAGACACTTGTTTTCCAAGTGTTGATCCACCTCGATTCTAGTCAAAAGTTGAAATACGTCAAGCTTAAGACTATAACCAAGCGCTGAGTGGGAGGCAACCCACTTTTTAGTAAGTTTTTTTTAGTTTTTACTTATACTACTTGTTATTTTTGATTTTTGCCCTTTTTTATAGACTATATGAGTTTCCATAGATCAACACCATAGAGGCACCATCGTCGACGTTGGATCTCGACCATCGATCGACCCAACCGCCTACCAATGATCGACACTCTCTTACAGAGAGAGGCATCGACTTTTATACATAAGCTATTTACTTATGATTTGATTTTCCTAACCAATCTGGGCCGGATTACCCTCGGGACAGTGTAATTTAAGTCTGCAGGAGGTTCGCTAAAGCTATTTGATTTGTTTTCGAGTTTTATTTACTATATATATAAGTTTTTCAAAAAAAAAAACAATTTATTGAGTCAAGAAGAGGACTATGATCAAGACTTACTATTGACTAACAACACTTTAGCACTATTCTTAGAAAGTTGTTTGCAGAGATTACTAAAAATACCAAAGTGGATCATCCTGCCACTATATCACACTTGCTTAGAAAGTTTTAAGGAACCAAAGCTGATTTCCAACACTAATCCTGACATCATTTGCTTGCTTTGGGATTTGGTATACACTGGATTGGATTCCTTCTGCAAGTCTGGAAGGTAAAAGTCTGTGTGATTTTGATTCCTCTCTCTCCCCCCTTCAGATTAAAAAAAGAGTCGAACAGGATTTGGTGGCTACAACCATTAAAGCTTGATTCATATGATCCTCGAAAGAGATAAAGGTCAAAAAGAAGTGAACATGATCTGGTGGCAAAAAACAATAGGGCTTGATCCATGGAAGCCTATCCAAATATCTTAGTCAATTAAAATAATAAAATGATACCCTCAGAAGAAGGAAGACATTGATTGAGAGAAGTGAGAAGAGAGAGAGGAAAGGAGTCAGAGAAGACTACATGTGTGCTCAGATACTTGCAAAGGTAAGAGTCAATATATCCTTTGATTGATACTCGCAATGTAAAGCCTGCACTTTCATTATATGCAAATCAAAGAAATCAGTAGAGGGGCGAGTCAGACTAGTATTCGCTAAATTGTTGGTAGAATGAATTTGGTTGCTATACTAAGATAGGATATATAAAGTTTCTCTGTGATTGACTTGATAGGATGTGGCTGCAATAAAGTAAGGTGACAGTTATACTTAGACATTATGTGAGTCTTCGCTTTTCAAAACTTCTTTCCCATGCTTGTTTGCTTGATGACAAGCAAAAGGTTAAGTCTGAGGGAGTTTATATAGCTTATTTATTACCAGTTTTAGGCAATGTTATAGGCTCTATTTAGGGTCTATTATGTGTGTCTAGGCTATGTTATAAGGTCTTTACAGGACACGGTAAGTTTTGGAGATATATGGAGATACTTCGAGCTTTTGGAGAATTTAGAGGAGAATAATTTGTAGCTGATCATTGAGAGAGTCGAAGTACAAGACTGTCGTCGATCGACAGCAATACCTTAGCGTAGACCGATGTTACGTGACCAAGATCGATCGATGTTGCACTTCTTCCATCGATCGACGTCCAAATCGCTGACATCCGATTTCAAGCCCAAGTTAGAGACAAGACACAAGTTTACAAGATTACACCAGGACGAGTTTTAACCTAGATTTTAGGGTTTTATATTTATACTTTATGTATGACACCAAGTGTGTGTGTGTGTGTGTGTGTGTGTGAGAGAGAGAGATGGAGAGAGAGAGAGAGAGAGAGAGAGAGAGAGAGAGAGAGAGAGAGAGAGAGAGAGAGAGAGAGAGAGAAAAAAAAAAAAAGGGGACAGTAAGCCAGTGTGTGTGTGCACCAGCATTCCATCATAGTTATAGGATTTAGGGAGAAGATTCATAAATCCTTAGGGATATATGTATTAGAACTTCATTATTTTATCTTGTATTATATTCAGATTTTTATTCTTATTTTGATTATTTCTGAATAGTTATAAACTAGATTTAGGATTGAATGATAGCAAACATGTAATATCCCAAAAGTAGAATTGCTATGTTAAGTTAATATCCATAAATTGAGTTGTGCTTAATGCTTGCATTCTAGAATAGCTAACTAGGATCTCGAAAGTAGGACATGGACGGCTACGAGAGTAGGTTCTGTGCCAGAATAGACTGGTCTAATTAGCTTGGTGATCATATCAAATCTCGTTTACACTTCGTTCTTATTTCACCGTTGATCGACACCAGGCCTTAGTCATCGATCGATGGTCTTTCCTTTTGCTCGCATACGAGAGTTGGAGTTAAAAAGGGTCAGAAGAGTTAATATTTGAGTTCTAGAATATTTACATATACATGCTTCTTATTCCTTGTAATTCATTCAGCTTAAAAACCCTAGATCTAGCATATTTAAATTTGCATTAGTCTATTATCATATTTCCATATTTACACTATTTGTATATTTCCATATTACATCTACACCTTTCAATAAAGAAATATTTCCTTATACTGTTTACTTGTTACAAATATATATTTAATCACCTAGGTTAATCTTTAGAGATAAGAAATATTTTGTGTGCCATTTTTCTATATGGATTTGATCCCTAAGTACTACACCTGATCTCTCATGGCAAGAGTATTGTTTTTTGTGTTATAATTAAGGGTTAATTCGATACTTAATTGTTTAGGATATTTATACCCTGCTAGAACAATAAACACACCCATTTCAAACTTTATTTTTATGCAAAGAAATGAAATAAGTAGAGGGGTGAGTAAGACTAGTATTCGCTAAGTTTTGGGTAGAATGGATTTGGTTGCTATACTAGGATAGGTTATATAAAGTTTCCCTGTAATTGACTTGATAGGATGTGGGTGCAACAAAGTAGGGTAACAGTTATATTTAAACATTATGTGAGTCTTCACTTTTCAAAACCTCTTTCGCAGGCTTGTTTGCTTGAGGACAAGCAAAATGTTAAGTATGGGGAGTTGATATAGCCTATTATTACCAGTTTTAGGCCATGTTATAGGCTCTATTTAGGGTCTATTAAGTGTGTCTAGGCTATGTTTTCAGGTCTTTACAGGTCCAGGTATGTTTTGGAGATATATGGATATACTTGGAGCTTTGGGAACATTTAGAGGAGAAGAATCCATAGCTTATCATAGAGAGAGTCGAAGTTCAAGACAGTCATCGATCGACGACACTATTTTGGCGTCGATCGATGGTACAAGACCATGATCGATCGATGTCGCACACTTGCCATCGACCGATGACCAATTCGCAGACAACCGAACTCAATCCAAGTTAGAAAAAAAGACAAAGATACCCGGGACGAGTTTTGATCTCGGTTTTAGGGGTTTATATTTATGCTTTAAGTATTACACACAAGAAGAGTGTGGAGAGAGTTAAGAGATGAGAGTTTAGTTTTCTTTTATAGTTTAAAGTTTTTCTAGGGAGGAAGATTCATAACTCCTTAGGGAGATTTTTATTGGAATCCCATTATTTTATCTATGCATTATTATCATATTTCCATATTTCATCTATACTTCTTGATAAGGAATATTTCCCTAAACTGATTGTTTGCTACTGATATGTATATATATATATATATATATACCTAGCTTAGTTTTTAGAAATAAGAAAATTATTGTGTGTCATTGCTCTTTGTGGATTCGATCCCTAAGTACTACACCTGATCTCTCTTGGCAAGAGTTCTATTTGTGTCTTAAGATTAGGGTTAATTTGATAGTTAATTGTTTAGGATATTCATACCCTGTGACATGGGGTGTTGTTTACTGTTCTAGCAGGGTATAAATATCATAAATAATCAACTATCAAATTAACCATAATTCTAACACAAAAAATAATACTCTTGCCAAGAGAGATCAAGTGTAGTACCTAGGGATCGAATCCACAGAGAACAATGGCACACAATAGATTTGT
This sequence comes from Moricandia moricandioides, assembly GCA_905132885.1. NCBI lineage: Eukaryota > Viridiplantae > Streptophyta > Magnoliopsida > Brassicales > Brassicaceae > Moricandia > Moricandia moricandioides. The sequence continues at coordinate 279,620 of CAJHQQ010000135.1, forward strand.
TATTCCTAATGTTAAGCTAGGTGATTATATATATATTGGTAACAAGTAATCAGTCTAAAGAAATATTTCTTATTAGAGAGTGTAGATACAATATGGAAATATGCTAATAATGTAAATATGGAAATATGCTAATAAACTAACTAGATGTAAATGTAAATATGCTAGATCTAGGGTTTCAGGCAAGTGGATTATAGAAGATAGAAGTTGAGGGTATTTAATCATGGAACTCGATATCTATCTAATAGACACCAGCTCTCTTTGCGAGTCTAATCTATTGACTAAGTCCAATGTCTCAGCTCTCGCTTGTTGACACGGAATGACCATCGATCGATGGCAATGATCCTGTGTCGATCGATGGTTTCTTGAGTCAAGCTTTATGACATAATTCAATAAGTTCACTAGGTTAACTAAATCAACTCTCGTTTGTTTCTAGCTACCTAGCTCAACAGAATAAACTCCGGTAGTAGACCATGCTCTCGCTTGCGCCTAACTATCCTATTATCAAGGATCTAGTTAGCTACTCTAGAACACAAGCAATAAACACAATTCTATTAATAGATCTAATAATGACCCTAACAATTTTATTGTTTGGCTAATCCATCAGTACCATTAATAAATCATAAATCTAGTTGATAACTACTCAGACATAAATAAAGTAAGAAGAGTAGTTTGAATATAAAGCATAGATAAAACCCTGGGGTTCCAATACAAATCTCCCTAAGAATATTGTCTACTATATTGTATTGTATTGTATTCTATTCCATTTTATCCCCCCTTCTTCTTTCTCATACATCAAGTATAAATATAAAAACCTTAAAATCTTGGTCAAAACTCGTCCAAGGGTAAACTTGTAATCTTGTGTCTTATCTCTAAGTTGGGCTTGAAATCGACTGTCTGCGAATTGGTCATCGATCGATGCCAAGTGGTCAGCATCAATCGATCTTGGTCATATAACATAGGTCGACGTCAGGATAGTGCCATCGATCAACGGCAGTCTTGTACTTCGACTCTCTCAAAGATCAACTACGGATTAATCTCTTCTAAATGCTCCAAAAGCTCCAAGTATCTCCATATATCTCCAAAACGTACCTGGACATGTAAAGACCTTAAAACATAGCCTAGACTCACATAATAGACCCTAAATGGATTCAATACCATGGCCTAAAACTGGTAATAAATAGGCTTTATCAACTCCCCCAGACTTAACCTTTTCTTTTCCTCAAGCAAACAAGCCTGCGAAAGAGGTTTTGAAAACAAGCCAGCCTCTTCGAAAGCGATTCCTCGGTATTCAATTATTTCTTCCTCTCTGTAAAATTCGTCGTACGCGAGATAAGATGTGTTGTAACTGAAATTTCCATGGTGGGGTGGGTTTGTGCGGAAGTGTGAGTGTTGATCGATGCAATAGGGTGGGTATCGATCGATTGTTGAACTATATTGCTGTCGATCGATGGGGGGGGGGGGGGGTTTCTTGTCGTTCGATGCTTCTTCTTTTGATTCCTCACCGAACTCGTAATTGAAGAAACACATGGCCACAAGTTCTTCATTATTGCACAATTCTGTGAGGGTATTCTTATTCTTATGAATCTCATCAAACACATTAATGATCTATCAAGGAAAGGCATAACTTGTTTGTCTTCATCTCACAAATGGCTCCTACGATGGCCATGAAATCTCTTCCAAGTAACAAAGAGGAGTTCCAGTTCATCTTTATGTCCATTACATGGAAGTCTATCGGGATTAAGACATCAATCAATTTTCAGTAACTTGTGTCGATCGATGTCTGTGTGGGCTGCCTAATGAACTCAGTTTCCCTATAGGGAACTCTTTCTCCTGAGGCTTTTCTCTCTTCACTTCTACCCAGAAATCATCATTAATCACAGCATTGACGGAATGTTTATGTCCAAATTCCCTAACCATAGCCTCGTATTTGTTAAGGACTTTGCTCGCCTGTGTTACTTAACTTTTCAGCTTCCCCACACGGGTGTCCAGATCTTCAATCTTTGTGTTAAGGGACTACTCCTCGTCTGAGGTATCCATGTTGGGGTGCTGAGTCTGTGGTGTTGTTCCCGGTGGCGATCTCGCTCTGGTCCTGGGACGTCTGAAACACTGGACCGAGAGATCGTCTCCACTCTGGCCCATATCGCTCGAAGTGCGTCCACTATGACTCGCTGGAAAACACCATGGTCGTGAATGGGGATCTAGAAAGCTTGGAGAGATAGAGGTGCCTGTGCTGGCTTTTCTACTGCTTCTTCTGCTACCAGATGGGCTGGTCTGAGGCTTCCTCTGCGGTGTACTCTGAGAGGTGTTGTGTGGAGATGCTGCGAAGTTGGTCGGAAGGCGAGGCGCTCGGGATCATCAACAAAGTCAGTCATCTCGCGCACTGGATGCTCTATCATCCGAGGCCCCTCGTCATCCACAAAAGAACAATAGCATCCCTTCTTCAGCCACTGAGTCCTCGTTACGTGACCCTTGTCCATGTAGCAAAGCTCCCTGTCCACCGAAGCTCCCTCAAAGCTGATGCCAAGAAATCTGAATAAAGATGTCAAGAGGCTCCCGATCATCTCCTTCATCGAGCGAGAACCCTTAAGGGGTTTGTCCTTCAGAGTCGCCAAGTGCTCAGAAAATATAGCCCCCAAGTTCACCCGCTGATCTCTCACTAATGGGGGGAAGACCTCGTCGTCGATCCCAACCAATTCCCTGATGGAATAGTATAGTAGTGTCAGATCCTTAACCCTAACCTTTTTGGGTTCCATCTTGCACAACATAGTGTTGACAAGGACGTTCAGAAAGTAGGGCAGGGTAGGGTGACGAACGTCCGTCTAAGTAGCCAAGCTAGATTCGAAGTGGCCTGTCGCGATGAGGCCTCATAAGGTAGGCTGGCCAGGGAAAGGAGCGACTGTACAGGTGCGAGTACCCACTTCCAACCCATAAATCTCACAGAGCTGCGGAACGGTGATCCGGTATCTGATGCCTCTGATGAGAAAAGTCAACGTAGCCTCATTTGCAACCTTTACCCGAGGGCTCTTGTAGAGCACCTGAGCCGTAGCGATGCAGTGTTGGACCAGGTCGGTATAGAGAGGATATGGCTTAGTAGCCATGGTGCCCAGTCCTAGCTCTTGCACCATTTGTCTAAAGTCTGCGTAGTGCCTAAGCTTCTTCAAAGTGCATCTTTCGACGAACTTAGTAGGCTCGTGGAAACGCTTTGCCAAGCATTGTAGTAAAGGCTGTCAAAATTGTCCCACTCCTCGCTCACGGGATGATGGGTGCATTTCCTAGATGCTACAGCCTTTCGAGGGTTGGGGTAGTCCTCGAATTTCACAAGTAATTCTTCTTCCTTCTTTGTCCAAGGGTCTCGGTATGGAGGACCCCGAGGTGGAGCACTGGAGCTACCGGTCTCGTATCGTGCTTTTGTTTGCCTCTCATCCATATATATGTAAAAATAAATCCAAGACTAAGAATCAATGTCGGATAAAATGAACAACCATCGAGCGATGGTACCGCATGGGCATCCATCGACAACACCTCATGGCCATCGATCGACGGCGACTCATGGGCATCGATCGATGGTTCATCGCGGACCATGGGTTACGAAATGCAAAGAAGAAAACTCAAATCGTGCAAATCATAAGTAAAGATGGTAGATAGTTCTTAATGTAGTACTCCATTACCCTAAGACGTCCTTAATTCCAAGCTAAACCACAAAAGATTCATTTTTTCTTCAAACCATAAAAAGTTCTGTAAACTAAGAGAGTTAGAGAACATACCTTGATTATTGAGTGATTTAGTGAACTAGACAGGTAAAAAGGGTAAAAATCGAGTGATACAGACTCAAGAACGAGCAAAATCGGCCAAAATTTGAGAGAGAAATCGAGTGTTTACTCGTGTGTGTTTTTGGCGGTTTTGAGAAAAGTGATTTATGAATTAGGGTCATGTCGAGTTAACCTACTCGACACTCAACCATCGATCGATTGTCCTATATGGGCGTTGATCGATGGTCTGTTTTGTGACTCCATTTTCACTTAAGAAATTCGTAAACACATAAATAATGGATAAATAATTATTATACATTTGTTGTTAATTAATTATTGTTTTATTTATATATAATATATATTTTTATTATTTTTTTATTATTATTATTATTATTATTCTTTATTATCAAAATTTTTAGATTAATAGGTTGCCTCCCACTCAACTATTGTTTAAAGTCGTTAGCTTGACGAAAAATGGGTTTATCATTCGGGGTGAGGCACCTCAAGACACATGGTCTGAGTATGCCGAATTTCAGCTTTAGCCCAGTCATGTTTCACTCTCTGCCCATTTACCATGAAGTCCTCTCCTTTAGGATTAAATAGGACAATTGTCCCGTAAGGCATAACTTCTTTAATGGTGAAAGGTCCAGACCAACGAGAACGCAGTTTTCCAGGAAATAAACTCAACCGTGAGTTGTACATGAGTACTTGATCGTTCGGTTTGAAATGCCGTGAAATAATTTTCTTGTTGTGATAGGCTTTCGTTCTCTCCTTATACAATTTCGAATTCTCTTAGACGCGATACCTGAATTCGCCTAGCTCATTTAGTTGAATTAATATCTTTTCTGCTGCGGATTTAGCATCCAATTTGATCTTTTTTATCTCCCACTATGCTTTATACGCTAGTTCTACAGGGAGATGTCATGCTTTTAAATTGATTAGGTGAAATGGGGTAGTTCCTAATGGTGTTTTAAATGATGTTCGGTATGCCCAAAGAGCATCATCTAACTTCAAATACCAATCTTTATGAGTTGATCCTACCGTATTTTCTAGGAATTCTTTGATCTGACGGTTGGATACTTCTACTTGTCCGCTGGTCTGAGGATGATAAGGTGTAGCTACTCCATGGTGAACTCCAGGTTTTTTGAGTAATTTTTCAAACACTCTATTTATAAAGTAGGTGCCTCTGTCGCTTATAACTACTCGAGGGACTCCAAATCTAGGAAAGATGATGCTTTTAAAGAGTTTAACGACTACGGAAGTGTCATTTTTCGGAGTTGCTATTGCTTTGACCCATTTGGATACGTAGTCTACGGCAACTATTGTGTGAAGAAGGGAAGGCCCATGAAATCGATGCCCGAGCAATAAAACACTTCAACTTCAAGTATGAAAATTTTGTTCCAATTCGTTTCTCTTGCTGATTTTTTCTCTTCTTTGGCAGGTGTCGCGTTTTGCTACGTAGGCTTGAGCATCTTGAAACATAGTTGTCCACCAAAAGCCCACTTGTAGGATTTTTGACATTCTCTTAAAACTAGTGAGATGTCCGGCGTAATCGAATCCATGACAATGATACAAAATTTCTAGAGTTTTGCTTTCAACAACACATCGTCTGTATATGCCGACAGAACAATGCTTGTAAGGATAAGGTTCATCCTTGTGATATCTTCGGATTTTTCTCAAGATTTTCTTTTTACGATATCCTTTGAAGAGTTCGGGTTATACTTTGGCTGCAAGATAGTTCAGTATATCTGCATACCAAGGTCTATCAGTGGTGTTCAGTGTGCACACCCCCCCCCCCGACTTAAACTTCTACCTCCGGGAGAGTCATTATTTGGGATCGAAGGATTACAACTAACGTTGATACTTATTGGAATGATTGTTTCATCATCCTTGTCAAATGTGTTGTCGGTCGAAGTTGTATGGACAACATTGATCGATACTTTACGGCTATAATCATTCGATGTGCTTAGCATTTGACGATCAATTCCACTTCATGCGCCGAACTGACTCTATCAACGAAAGTTGATTCTGTTGAGTAGACATTTTCTAGTGGTAAGAAATCATCTAATAGGGATGTCGTCATCAATTCTTATTCGTGACAAGTGATCTGCGACTCCGTTTTCTACTCCTTTTTTATCTTTGACTTCTATGTCGAATTCTTGGAGTAATTAATTGTAGAAGTCTCGGATTAGCGCCCTTTTTGTTCATTAAGTATTTCAATGCAGCGTGGTCGGTGTGAGCTACTACCTTTGACGCGACTAGATAGGATCGAAATTACTCAAAGGAGAATACCACAGCCAATAACTCTTTTTATGTTTTCGCATAATTGTGTTGTGCATCGTTTAGAGTTCTAATGGTGTAGTATATAGCATGCAACTTTTTCTTTCTTTTGCCCAAGTATTGCACCTACATCGAAATCGCTGGTGTCGCACGTAATTTCGAAGGGTAGATCCCAGTCTGGTGCTTGGACAATAGAGGCGGATATGAGTGCTGATTTAGTTTCTTTAAAGGCGTCCAGACATTCAGGTGTAAAATTGAATTTCACGTCTTTGCACAGGAGTGCAGTAAGGGGTCTAGCAATTTTGCTAAAATATTTTATGAATCGCCTATAGAATCCAGTGTGTCCTAGAAAACTTCTAACGTCTTTGACATTAGTGGGTAGTGGCAGTCCAGTCATTACTTCAATGTTTGCCTTGTCTACCTCAATTCCGGCTGCTGCGACCTTGTGTCCCAAGCCAATTCCGTTGTTAACCATAAAATGGCATTTTTTCCAGTTCAAAACCAGATTTTTCTCTTCGCATCTAAGCTGGTACCTTACACAGGTTATCCAGACATGTTTTGAAGTTTGGAACATATACTGAAAATTCATCCATGAAAACCTCCAGGAAGTCCTCGATCATATGGGTGAATATCGGCATCATGCATCTTTGGAAAGTCTCGGGGGCGTTACAGAGACCGAATGGCATCTTGCGATATGCGAATGTTCCATAGGGACAAGTAAAGGTGGTATTTTTTTATCATCCGGATGTATGGGAATCTGGAAGAATCCAGAATACCCGTCAAGAAAACAGTAGTATTCGTGGCTTGCAAGCCTTTCTAACATCTGATTGGTAAAAGGGTAAAGGGAAATGATCTTTTCGTGTGGTAGAATTTAGTTTCCTGTAATTGAGACACATTCTGTGTCTAGTGACAATTCTAGTAGGGATCAATTCATCTTTGTCATTATTTACCACGGTAATTCCTCCTTTCTTTGGGACAACATGAACCATACTAACCCATTTGCTGTCTGAGATCGGATAAATGACGCCAGCTTCTAGAAGTTTCATGATTTCCTTTTTAACTACTTCCTTCAGGTTGGGGTACAATCTCCTCTGGTGCCTGATGGATGATTTGGATTCATCATCAAGGTGTATCCTATGCATGCATAAATCGGGAGAGATTCGCAGGATGTCATATAACAAATATTTGAGAGCCTTGCGGTGCTTCTGAAATTTATTCAGCAACAGTAATGGCTCTCCGCTAATCAAGTTTGCATTTATGATGACAAGATAGGAGTTTTCGTAAATAAAAGCATATTTAAGACCGGATGGAAGTGGTTTAAACTCGATTTTGGGTGCTTTTTTCTTGCTCCAGTCGTTGGTCACAGTAAGTTGTCGATCAACGGTGATATCGGGATGTCGATCGATGGGGGTCGATAGATCAAGTTCTTCAAGATCGACATTAAAAATTTCTTTTGTTGCATCCATTAACCTTGTATACTCTCCAGTGCGATCTTCTAACACGGAGATGTCGCCTTTAGGAGATGTGATTTCTCTCTTTAGAGGATCGTTTGAGCACATATCTAGGAATGACTCTTCTTCTAGGTCGGAAAGGTAATCGATATGGTAGGTTTGACGTCGATCAAAGGTTGTTTTATTATCGTTTCCATGTCGAATACCATCGGTGTCTTCCCGATGTTGAGGCATATACGTCCTTCTCTAACATCAATGATCGCCGCGGAAGTAGCAAGGAAAGGTCTTCCTAAGATAATCGGGTTCCGAGGTTCTCACTCATATTTAAGCACGATGAAATATGCAGGTATATCGCAGTTATGAATGCGTACGGGCACGTCCTCAAGTACACCTTCCGGAGTTCTTGTGGATCTATCAGCTAAAACGAGAGTGTTCCTGGTAGGTTGAAAATGTGTTAGCCCGTGAGTGACTGCAACAGAATAAGGCATCATGTTTACACTAGAGCCTAAATCGCAGAGGGATCTTTGAAATCTCTCATCGCTAATAATGCAGTCCAGAACAAAACTACTGGGATCAGGGAGTTTGATTGGAGTTTTTTTTTGAATCATTTCACTCACTTCTTCGAATACCATCATCACGCAGTGTTCTGATTCATGGACTCCTCACGGTGCCACATCTTTCACGTACTGCATAATTGCAGATGAGATGTGAATGGCATCGCTTAGTGGCATCTCAATGTTTACTTTGTCAAATGCATTCTTTCATATTGTTTTTCCTAGCTGCTTCTTCTTCTTCTCAGCGTTATTTTACGAAAGGGGGATTTTGATTGGTACACCTTTGTCCTAACCGGTTTGGCTGGTTCTAGGTCAGAGAGTCAATCATTTCTTACTTCAGAGCGTCGATCGATTACAGGTTCGAAGTTTTGTTCGATGCTCGGTGAGGAGTGTCGATCGATGTCTCCTACGTCTCTGTTCTTTCCCTTAGGTTCATTAATTAATTCTTCAAGGTCGTCAGTTTGGTCTAATACTTCAGTTTCAGGAGGAATTTTGGGATCTTTCTTGTCAATCTCGAGCGGGATGGGTGCGATTTTACTTTTTCATCTGTCGCGATTTTCTCGAATTCATCGATGGTGATGCTCTCTCTAATGCCAGGGGTTAATTGTCTACCTCTTCGTAAAGCTACGACATTGCAATGACTCCTAGGGTTAGCGTCTATTTTACCAGGTAAAAATCCGTCCTCTCTCCTGATGGACATAGCGTTACTCGCCATTTGATTGTCGATCCTCTAATGTGTTCGCTCAGAGTTTCAATTTTTTCTGTCATCTCTGAGTATATAAGATCTAACTTCTTATTGAGGTCGGAAGCTATTCTACGGTTTCCTGTGAAGACTTGATTCATTTTTTACTTTGAATTTCTTTCGTGTCTGTTCACAGTGGTGTCGTTGTTGCTTGCGAAATTGCCAGCGCTTTCCCTAAATTATTGATCGTTCAGGTTCATCCCATCAGAGAACTCAACTCTTTTTTCGAAGTCGAAAGAAACGGCATCGTCCTCACCATAATGGTGAGACAAGCCATATTCGTCCAGAAAAGTCGCAACTGCTGCAAGAGTTTTTCAAACTCGTATCGAGTGCTTCTCCTCCGTGAACATTGGTGTTTCCTTTTTTTTGGTGTTTCTCTTTTTGGAAGTTCTACCTAAAGCTATGTTTTCTATCAGCATTTTAGCACTTGCAGGGCTTCGGGTGCTGAAGTTCTCCTCGCTAACTGTATCAAGGATGGTTTGATAGTCTAGGTTTAGTCCTCAAAGTGTTGATGAGTTGGGTTTCTGAGAATTCATGGTGCGGGCAAGAAAGTTGGTATCTCTTGAACCTCGTCGAGGCGTTTTTAAAAGATTTGAGGCTACCCTAAATGAATGTGGATATTTCTCTCCTTTCTTCCCAATATCTCTCCTCATCAAAGAAGTGATTGATGAAAGCGCTTCTAATATCTTCCCACATCTCAGGGATCCTAGTCGTAGCTGGTTCAGCCACCTCCTGGCGTCACATTCTAGGGAAAAAGGAAAATGTTTTCAGCGACTGAAATCAGCGTTCACAATGTCTTCTAGCATCTCGATGTGATCGTTCGGGTGTTCAGTAGGAAAACCACTGAATTGATTTTTGCACACTATAATTAGGAAGTCGAAATCAAGCTCTGAGCTTCCTTTATGGTTATCAGATAATCGAATTGCAGACCTATTGGAATAGGTCCTGCTGGGGCTTAGGTATTCGAGCATTGGTAATTCATACTTTTCTCATTCTTCGGAGATTTGGTGATTTGATTGGGGATTGCAGCCCCCTGATAATTAATTAGTTGGCTTGCTTCATTGCTTTTATTGTTCATTGGTTCTATCAAGGCTACTTTCTTATTATCAGAATCAGTAAAGGCATACTTATCTGCTTCCGGATTATCGACATCGATCGATGGCAATGGAAGGGTGACACCCGACAGTATTGGACCAGCGTCGATCGATTCCGGATGAGTTTCGTGATCGATCCTTGTCGTCTTAAATCAGCAATAAGAGTACCAAACGAGGGTTCTTTAGCTGGAATCTATCCTTGTCGTTTGGTACATGTTATTTAGATTGTTTAAACAAAGAACCAAGAAGATTACCCTAACAATTCTACAAAATCAGCAATATAGTATTACCATTAAATAACCCTAAATCTAACAGTGCACTACTCAGACATAGAAATAAAGAACATGAATAAATTCTAAATAAATTGCATAGAATAAACTGAGTAAAAAGATAATGAGTTCAAGATCTTCTTTGTACTAATGATAAGATCCTTGTTTGCATGCGAGAGCTGAAACATAGAACTTAGGCATCTGATTAGTGATTGCATGCGAAAGATGGATTACTTGTTAATTGAATTCTTGTTCTAGAATTTGATCTATAAAACTCTTAGAATCCTTGATTTGTGTTTTGAATCTATTGATTGATATATCGCTAGACCTAGCTATTTCATCTTATTGTTATCAAACCAATCACCTTCTTACTTGTCTACTATTACTTCTTTAATAAATTGTTTACCTAGCTCAATCTAAACATCTATAGTCTATTGTGTGCCCATGCTCCCTATGGATTTGATCCCTAAGTACTACAATTGAACCTCTTATTTGAGAGAGAGAGTAAAAAGTAGCTTATAGGGTAAATTTGAGAGTGCATAATAAAAGCTAAATCACATAGCAATAAAGAACACGAATAAATCCTGAATAAATTGCATAGAATAAACTGAGTAAAAAGATAAGGAGTTCAAGATTTTCTCTGTAATGATGACCAAATCTCTCTCTCCAATAGATGTAGCAAGGTGTTCCAACTCTTAATTCTAAAACTTTTGTGTAACTTAGAAGATAACTTTTTCTTAGGTCTTCTAGGCTTAGGTTAAAACTAAGATAGAAAATCCTAATAAATAGTCTAAATTTCGGCGAGAGACTTGTCTTGAAAATAATGGAACTTCTGGGTAAAAGTTGTAATTTCTCAAGCCTTCACCAATCTGACTGTCGACTTGGCTGTCGATTGACGCACAGTGTGTGACGTAGATCGATGGTTCACTCACGAAACTTGATCCAACTTTGAGTTTATGACTGAGCATCATAAATGCTCAAAAATAGCCCAAAAGCTCCAATTGTTTCCAATGAGTACCTAGACCTGTAAATACTCTAAAACATTACTAAATACATACAAAGACTCTAAAAATACGCTATATATCATAGGTAGAATAAATAAAATCCATGGCATATAAACAAACAAAAGCATAAGTATGGGGGAGTTGATATACCATAGTTTTTACAAATTTTAGACCATGGTATAAGTTTTTTTAGAATCTATTATATGTGTTTGGAGTCTGCTTTAGAGTGTTTTCAGGTTCAAGTACGTTTTGTAGAACTTTGGAGCTTTTTGAGGTGTAGAACTGCGCATACGCGTCAGAAGTTTAGCTATGGATTGAAACTTTCCCATGGTACGATTGACTTCATATTTTGACACAAGATATAGCTTTTAGTTATCTTTCCAGTGACAGAGGTTTGAGATCCATCTGATGTTTAAATTTAAAATTACAATTGTTTCACTGAAGAGTGATCTGTCTGACTCACGAGAGAAAGCTGTCAAAGATATGAAGAATTTTTGATCGACACTACACCCTTGGTTACACTCGAATATTATGCGAGGAGACGGGCCAAGTCTATTTAAGGACCCACGTGGGTCCAGAAGTCACCACAAACTAAAGAATTTCCCCTAGCCGACTTAATACTTAGTTTTTATAGTTTTCTAAGACATTATTGACAGCTACGCTTTCTACACATCATTTTATTCATAGATTTAGGTTAAGAGAATACAGAGGAACTCCTTCAGAGTCCTCTTGTAACTCCTTTGGTTTTGGTTTTGGTTTTGACTAATTATATCATATCTATCCATTCTATGATTATGATTTCATCTATAATGTCTGAGTAGATCCCTTGCTAGGCTTAGGGATTTTATAGGGTTTTGAATGCACTTCTAAATTGTAGAAATTCTAGGGTAATTTATTGTATCCTTCACAAGATTGTTCTTATTCCTAGTTTCTAGAGTAATTAACTCGAAACGTGATAATAAGATAGTTAACGCACGCGGGAGGATGAGTTATTACTTGACCTTAATCCTACTAGGCTAGGTTGTTAGGCGCATGTGACGGCTGGTTTAGTTAGCCTGGTGAACATATCATTAGGGCGTTAATGCACGCCTAATGAAGCATCGACCGACACAAACACAATAGTATCAATCGAGGCTCGCTCCTTTTTCACACGCGACAACTGGAACATAAGACTTAGTCATCTGATTAGTAATTGCATGTGATAGTTTGATTACTTGCTTATTGAATTCGAGTTTTAGAATCAAACGTTTAGCATCTATAGATTAGAGTTCTGATAACCTGATTAAAACCCTAAGTATAGCACCCATATTGCATCTTTTACAACTCCTATTTACTTTCTTGTTATTTACTGCTTTATATTATTTATTGTCTAGGTTAATCTGATGGCCATAAGTCTATTGTGGGAAATATCGCGTTTTTGTGGATACGATCCTAAGTACTACAATACATCTCTTATTTGAGAGAGTTTCTCTAAGAGTAATTTGAGCATATCAGTATACATGCTTTCTGCAATGAGCGTCGAGCGACATAGTTAAGTGTCGATCGATACTTGGTAGTGTGATGTCGGTCGACGCTGGCTGGCCATTGATCAATGCTGGTCCTCAACTCATGAACCTCGGATTTTTTTTGGTCTTCAATTGGGGTAGAGATTGACCGATCTATAAATTACGATTGACCGATCTTTGCAAATTGATCGTTCTTGGGTCTGTTGGTCGATCTTTTGCGCATCTGCAAAATCTCTATGTTCACGGTCCACTCTAGATCGACCGGTCTTGCTACCGGATCGACCGATCCACAATTTTTTTTTGACCTGAAATAATTAACCACAAAAAATAGTATAGAAAGAAAATTAAATTAAGATTAAGATTAAAAATTACCCAACACTGGGTTGCCTCCCACTCAGCAGTTATATTCAGTCATTACCTTGACTTTTGGAAATCTGATTCAGTCCGGTTGAGAAACATAATTGGCTCCAAAACAAGTCTCAAAGTCTACTTTCTTTAGCTTCAGCACACTACTCGTGAAAGCCTTCATCGACTCTTCTCATTTGTCTATCATCTCAGCAATAAAGACTGCTGAAAGTTTGTAAATGGCTTTGAGAAGCATCTTGTGCGCACTCTATATTTCCCGACACCATCTGAGAAGTGAGGAATTAATGACAACTGAGGACCGGCCTTGGTCCTTTTTCTCTTCTTCCAATTTTTCATCTTCATGCTCTTCCCCCAGACTTGGCTGTCTCTGTCTCCACGTGCTTAGATACCCGAGGGATGTCAAGCGACACTAAGGTAGTGTCGATCAATATTTGTACCAAAGAGACCTTTTTGACATCATCTTCTATACCTGATTTTTCCTGAAACGAAGCGGCAGGCAGAGGATCGCCTACTATCAGAATGACAAAATCTAGATGCACACTTTTGTCGGGTGGCATAGGCAATCCAACTTCAGAAATAGCATAGGGAACCACAAACTTGATAGGGTCATCTATCCTTTTTACTCTTTTGTGGCAATCATCAACCACTTATGCACAGATAGGTGGTTGCAGATGTTCAGGGACAGCAAGGTGTGAGGCCTCAGTTGTACATTCCCTCCTTAATTGGTTCCAGCTCAACCATGCAACCTCGCAATTCGTCCAACAATGAGTGTCGACCGATACCAGGTGAGTGTCGATCGATGCTAGCCTTTGGTAAGTCGATCTTTTATGATATGGTGCCGATCGATGTCAACTTTCAATTTCAAGTTTTGATCCAAATCTTCAGGCCATTCTTCTAGTTCCAAGAAGTCTTCCATAGTGATTTCTCTACTCAAAAAATCCAATATTTGAGGCAGTTCTTCATCCTCCAGCTCCCAAAATTCTTCCATGGTGATTTCTCTGTCTACATCTAGAGCAAGATAAAAACTTGAACATCAGTGCTCTTCAGTGTCCAGTCTGCAATGTCATGAGGAAAACTCTATCATTCAAGATTTCAAGAGGTGTCGATTGACAACAGGATTCTGTGTTGATTCATGTTGAGGTTGGATCTGACTAAAATTAAACATAAACTTCTTCTCTTGGTCTTTAATCATCATGTCCATAATATCATCAAGCTCCTTCTCTCAAATTGCTGCAGCATCATCCATAAATTTGTTGAGGAGTTGATTCATGTTAATGTCGTCCCAGCAGGTTAGAGATCCTTGCTGCAGTTGATTGAACCAGCTAAAATCATTCCCAAAGAGAGAGTGGGGGGGGGATTGCAGAGTATGTCATCTTTAGATACTTCATGTTGCTCGCTCTCTGAGACTAGATCCTAAAGTTCTTTGTTGTGGTTTTTGGGATGTTCATGAGGAAGACTTTGAAAGGGGTCCTGACCTACCCAATCATATCACGGAAAAGCTCAAAGTCATTCATCTCAGCAACAGCAATCACATTAGAGATTACATCACCTTGTGCATTAATCAATTGTCATGCACTGTTGCGATTTTGACCTTCTTCGTCTCGTAAGATCCCATCCTCATTAAAACTCAGTATGAGTACTTCAACCTTCTCTGTCTTCCTACAAGTGGTGTAGATTGACAACGAGGTTTTGGTGTCGATTGACAACGAAGTTTTGGTGTCGATCAATACTTGGTTTTCTACGCTGTCATTTGCTGCTTGGAGGGTGTCAATCGATATTACCCTCTTAGACTTATAGTCGCACGTGAATCAGCAGGCTCCTTCTTTGAAGGACCCAAAAAGTCTCTTCTCATCGATTTCTTCCGCAGAGATGTATGTACCAGAAACATAAGAAAATAAAAATAGAATACATAAAACCAATAATAAAAACCTAGACGAAATCCTACACCTGGTCTAATGGTGATCAGATTCCCCGGTAACGGCACCAATTTGATATCGCTCAAATTACCCTAGACAAACTCTCTCAAATAAGAGACTGATTGTTGTACTTAAGGATCGTATCCACAAAAACTCTATCTTTCATGCATTAGACTTGAGTTTCAGATGATGCTAGGTTAAATAATAGAAAGCAGATAATAACTAGAAAGCAATAAAAAGGAGTTGTAAACAATTGAAGAGGGGTACAAGAATTAGGTTCTATTCAGTTATCAGAACTCTAGTCTATAGATTGTAAGAGTTTGATCCTAGAAATTGAATGCAATAGTAAAATATCCAGCTCTCGGTGCGATTCTAATTAGATGACTAAGTCCAATGTTCCAGTTGTCGCATGCGAACAAGGAGCGAGCATCGACCGATACTATGGAGTGAGTTTCGAAAGATGATTTCTCAGATAAACATGAACGCCCTAATTAATATGTTAGCTAGGATGACTAAACCAGCCACCGTGTGCGCCTAACAACCTAGCTCAGCAGAATTTTTATCAAGAGTTGAACCCACTTTCACGGCTGTCTATTATCTTTAGATCATGGTTCTAGTTATCTACTCTAGAACATAAAAAGCTAGATCAATACTGTGAAGGATCTTAATAAATCACCCTAGCAGTTCTATAATCTCAGAAATTCATTCAAAACCCTAGAGAACCCTAAACCTACCAGAGGATCTACTCAGACATGATAGTTGAAACATAAATCATAGATGAATAGATAAAATAGAAATCAGTAATAAAACCAATGGATTTCCAGGAGGACTCTGAAGGATTTTCTACTTTCTCTCCTAACCTAAGAGAAAACCTAAAATAATAGCATAGCCTAAACAATGGCTTAAACATATTAATAGGGTTTTGGGTCGGCTAAGAGTCGTTTGTAAATTAGGGAAACTTTGGGGAATGTTGCAATTCTTGAAACTTCATTAAAATATGTTGGTTTTCGGATTTAGAGGAGTGTATATCGACACCAAGATGGTGGTGTCGGTCGATACTAGTTGATTCTCGACTATTTCCTCTCGCATGTTAGTTCGACCACTATTTAGAAAATGATCATAACTTTTGTTGTCGGATCTTGATTGACCTTAGACCGATGGCATTGGAAAAGCTAAATCAATCTATCTCTTGTATTATAAGTTGAGCTCAATCGCACCATGGGAAGGTCTCCATCCTTGGCTAAAATTTTGATGCATTTGCGCAGTTCTGCACCTCAAATAGCTCTACAATCTCCAAAGTAGCCTGAAACGTACATGAACCATGTATAACACAAAACAACACCATAACGACTCCAAACACATAATACACTCTAAAAATGACTTATACCATGGTAAAAAACTGCTAAAAACCATGGTTTATCAAAGGACAAGTTGGATAACAGTTAGGTGCAAACAATCTATCCCACGCGCTGACGGAGCTTCGAGTGATGTTTCAATAAATTCTGCGGAGCCAGCCGACATCTGATCTTCTGATATTTTGGGTCTGAAAATTCAATTGAATAAGTAAAACTGTTATACGGTTTGAGTTTCGTAGTGATGCAAAGCAAGACAGTGTAATGTAACCGTTTAGCGGTATTGAGAATGGCTACTTAACATAACATAAAAACATTGATTGTTGTTCTCAATCTATCCTACTAACAGATAAGAAGTTGACTAAGTAAGTTCCGGATATAGAGTACAGTTCACTAGAAGATTAGACGAAAGCTATACCTTCAATCACTATTTCCTTCTAATACGCTTGTTTCTTTACCATTGAGCAACCCATAAGTTATGGTGAACTACAAATAATTTAATACCCTTGTTATGGTTTTCCAGTGTGTATGATCTGGATTACTTGTATAGCGACTTAATACGTTTACAGAATGCGCTAAGTCGGGTTGTGTACAATTGGTTACATACATTAGACTTCCAATGAACATTACATATTCCACTTGCGACACTAGCTCATCTGCGTTTTTAGTCAGTTGCTGTTGAGTGTTTAGTAGATTTTTTGCAATTCCACTTGAGTAGTTTTTGAACTTCTCAAGCATCTTTTCAGCATAATGATCCTGAGATAAAATTATCTCGTCAGGAGTTCTTGTGATTTTAATGCCAAGAATAGCATCCGCAAGACCCATGTCATGTCAAACTGACTACGAAGCATGTTCTTCAGTCTTTTTTTTGGATGATATCTCTGTGACTTCCGATCATGAGCATGTCATCAAGGACAGATACAACACAGCATACCCGCTAAGAGTACATTAGAAGTAAACGCATTTACCTCATTCATTGATGCTGAATCTCTTTGATATCATTACACTGTCAAACTTTCCTTGTCACTGTTTCGGTGCTTTCTGGAGCCATACAATGAATTCACAAGTTGATAGACTTTGTTTTCTTGACCTTGGACTACGAATCCTTTGGGTTGTTCCATGTATATCTCTTCTTCTAAATCTCGGTTTAGAGACGCAGTTTTAACATACATTTGATGGTTTTCCAAGTCTCTTAATGCTGCAATTGCAATCAATATCCTGATTGAAGTTATAGTCGTCACAAGAGAATATGTGTCAAAGAATCTACAGCTTCTTTTTTTATTTTTCCTTGAACCAGAAGTCTTCACTTGTACTTATTAATCGAGTCATCAAGTTTCAACTTTTTTAAATAGCTATCTACACCCTCATGCTTTGAACCCATGAGGTTACTCATTTATCTCGTATTATGGTTCTACATTATAGATACCATTTCGCTATTGATTGCTTCCTTCCAAAAAAGGCGTGTCAGGTGTAGACATGGCTTCGGTGTATAATTTTGGCTCATTCTTAGTGAGAACTACCATTATGAAATATTCACCATAAGAGTTTTCCTTACGAGCTCTTATGCTTTGTCTAGGTTCATATTTCATTTCTTCTGCTTCGATTATAGAAGTGTCAGAAGTACTTGTCTCATCAATGGAGGTAACCACATCTCTTTCGTCTCAAGTGAGTTTAGGGTGTTGTTTATCCTTACACGAAAATATGTCTTCAAGAAATAAAGCATTACTCGATTCCATGATCGTATTAATATGGATGTCAGGTACATTTGATTTAATTACCAGAAACGTATAAGCACTACTATTGTATGCATACCAATGAATAAAGCATCCACGGTTTTTGGTCCAATTGGAGCCTTTTTAAGAGGTAGTACTATGACTTTTGCCAAGCATCTCCACAGTTTTAGAAGTTTTTACAATGATTTTTGCCAATCACCCCCACACTTTGAGGTATTTTTATGAATGTATATTACCTCTTCAAAGTACATGGCCATTTTCCAGTGTTTGAATGAGGTAAGCAACGCTTTCTCCACATTTCCTAAGATAACTCAGGATCATGCATGTTTGCCTTCATCCATTAAAATTTTAGAACTTTTGTTCCGCAAATTCATTAAATTCTAGTGAATAAAGAGCAATTCTTATAAAGGATAATGTTAATTCTCTTAAGAACTTATTTATTCTCGTTTAATTTGCCACATATATATTCCATTATGTTATGGAACGTTGACACAAAACTACACTCCGTGTGTCAGTTTTAATAAAATTGGTTTGAGATTTTATATTGTCTCTATGTAAACCAATATAGGTACAACATTCGCCAGCCTTGCTACAATGTGTGTCAGCTTTTTTAAATTACCCATTGAAATTCTTTTAAGCATATTGCTTTATGAAGCTAATGTATAATTTCATATGAACATTAGGTTTTCCTAGTTCTTCTGCTTAATCACTTTGGTGTTATGTTCGCAACTCTGAATATCATATGCTTTGTGATTTGCATATTTGAATTACTTTATAGTCAATTCATATGGCTCATAGTCTTTTGTTATGAGATATAGTTTTTGCTGTAAACTATTTCCATTTTAACTATAAACTTAATATGCGAAATACAATGACATATGTGCAGTCTTTATTTCATGAATTAAGAGTCACAGCTTTTTGATTGTTTAAGTCCATATATTTTGTCATTGCAAAATTCTTTAAGCGTATGTTCTTAAACTTGATTTCTTCATAAGGAAATTCAAAGTTCCATGGAAATATTCAACTCACTATAGATTTATATAGTGTCTTAGGAGGTATAAAATCTTCACATGAAGACAATCCAAATGGGTAACCATTCCCAGTTAGGGTTGTCGTCTCACTGGTTCTATTAGTATAACAAAATATTTCATGAATATTTGAATGCAATCTTTAATCCTTAGATTTAGTTTTATTCAAAAAAAAATATTTTGTAATCATTTGGAAACAATCTTTGTATAGATTTATCCATATGGACACAATCTTTATAATTAGAGTTATCCATAATAATTAATTGGATTTAATCGTTAAACTTATATTTATCCAAAATTACTAAGAAGTTTTGTCCATAATTAATCGTTAGGTACTGAGAATTCAATTCAAATAAGCGATTAAAACTTTTAATTTCCATACGATATACGTTCTCAAAAATCACGTAAAGCGTTCTTAAGCCTTAACACTCGTTCTTAGAAATCACCTAACGGCATTCTTAAACGTTTAATATTTGTTCTAAAAAATCACATAAAGCTTTTTAAAGGTTTTTAAAGGGTGTTCTTAAACACAATTTTTATCATAAAGATTATTTCTACTTGTTAGAAAAACAAGATCGTGAACCTATCAAAGACTGTCATGTATATCGTTTCCTAATAAGATTCGTCTTATTAAATCAAACTTTGTGTAGAATAGCTAAACAGCGTTTGCAGAACCGTTTCAGACCGATTTAAAATCATATTATAAATTATCTTTAGAAATATTGTTCATAGTATTCAATCTGATTCAAGCGATAAGCAGGAAGTGGATTTGTATGGACCGCGAAAATCCTGATTGAAAATCACGAGATGAAAAGCTTATAAACGATAATATAAAGCTTAGAAAACGTTAAAGAAATCGCTAAGAAAATAAATGAATTCACAGAGTCCAGATTTGATCTCTTTCCTTAACTCGATAAATCACCCGTAATATGTTACAATTTGAATGCGATTTTTGAATCCCAAGATACAACCGTGATGAGACTGTTTCGCAACACCCGAAACAAAATCTACAAACTTTACTACTACGATATACTCTGGAGACACTTTACTTTAAAACAAGAAGATCTACAGAGTTCTTCTTGTGGGAAGCTTGATTTTTTGTGTGTTGTGTGGTGTCATTTCTGAAGAGATTATGTCTCTATTTATAGTGGAGATTAGTTTGGTCACCAAATTGCCTTAGTTTTGTCACCAACTTGGCTTAGCTTAGTCACCAAGTTAGCTTACCTTGGTCACCAAGTTAGCTTAGCTTTGTCACCAAGTTGCTTAGCTTTGTTATCAAGTTGGGTTAGCTTGATCACCAAGTTGGCTAACTTATTCACCAAATTGGCTAGCTTGGTCACCTAGTTTTTGTCAAGCCCCAACATTTCTACTTAAAAAAAAACAAAAACATTAATTAATCAATTTACTTAGTCTACTAGGTGACCGGTCCGCACCCTGTGCGGGCATAAACATATTCAAATTATGGATTAAGTAGTACAAAGTTTTAGCAGTAACAGATTTTATATCATAAGACCACCGTCTTTGGGAGAAAGCATTACGCACCGGAAAATGTTGGTACTCGAATTTTACACGGATGAGATGGAACAAAGTAACTTTGGTATCAAGAGGTAGTCGTTCCGGTATGCATAATTGGAACGTCCCAAAATAATTTGTGTGTTTAAGAATATATTTTATTTTCCAAATCTGGAATTAATAGTGTATAGTGAAGTAACATATTTTATATTATCACTAATTAGAATTGTATTGTATATGTGTTTTAAGTCTTTATTTTAGGTAAAAACATTATTATGTTTTATTTTTTCGAAAAGTTTATGTAGACTTATTAAAAGAAAATATAATAAAATTGAAAGTATTATCCATAAATTATATCAGGTATGAAGTACTTGTCTCGATAATGAAAACAACTTCCATTAGAAACCTGCAAAAAAAAGTATTTAATTTTGTAAATAAGTGGACGTGTTACATAATTTAAAAGATTTATTCATTTCTATTTTTTATTGAACAGAAAAAAAATATTAAAGTGACATATCATGATCGGAATAGTTGGAAAACTGATTGGCAATGAAATATTTTCGATCTTCATACTCATCACTACCCATCTCGCAAATTCCAAAAAATAAATAATTGTAACAGTTTATATATTTTAAAAAATTATTGGAAAAAAGTAGATAACAATTACATACCATGCCTACGGAATATTCTGGAAAACTTGTTTGTAGACAACATTCAATGTTTTTGTCTCCGACTTCCTTTCTTTACTAGTTATTAGGATTTTTAATCCAGATCTCGAGTTAACTCTTGAAAGTGCAACGTAGAGCTGGCCATGAGAGAACATTGGCCTAGGCAGAAACAAACCAACATTTTCTAGTGTTTGACCTTGACTTTTGTTGATAGTCATCGCGAAAGCCAATGTAACCGGAAACTGTCTTCGACGCATTCTTAAGGGAAACTTTGTATCAGGTGGTGTTACAAACATTCTAGGAATCCAAACCTTGTCTCCAGGAATATTGTTTCCGGTTATAATTCTACCTTCTATCACCTGGGAAAGTAGCTGAGTAACAATTAGCCTAGTACCATTTCATAATTCATCTGCAACATCCATGTTACAGAGACACATAATAGGAGCACCAACCTTCAACTTCAAATTATGTCTAGGCAGTCCAGCCACTTTAACACTGTTCAAAAACTCTGCAGGATATACAACATTTTCTTCTACGTCAACATCGGATGGGATAATACTGTCAGAGCTAAGGTAAACCTTCTCTTCACCTGAAAGCATATGTAAATCCTTTTCTTTAGTGACATGTAAAAAGTTACTGGAACATAAGAGTAAACACAAAAACATGTTACCTGGCAACTGCGAAAGCATGTAATCATTTATTTTATCCACTTCATCATTTGTGGGAGTGAGAATGGCTCGATGTCTATACAAATCCTTATCTCTTGAGGTTTGAAAAGCTTTTCCATAAACATCTTTTGCCATAGTCTCAATAGGATCTTCTCCACTATTTTTTATCAGCAAATCAGAAGGGATGTCAATCCCAACTTAACCGTCGTTAGGCAGATTTATTTTTCCATCTCCAACATCCAAAATTCATTGTGAGAAAGATTGAAGCTCTTTTGCTGCATCATCAGTAAGACCAGCGAGCAATCTCATGTTTTTTGTTAGCTTCAAAACTTTGCAGTTCTCCCAAAGATATGACAATTCAGAGCTGCCAAAACAGTCTCTGCTTACCACTTCCAGGTATAACCGGTAAAATCTGTCTAAAGTCTCCACCAAAAACAACAACTTTACCCCCGAAAGGTTTGTCTTCAGAAGATCTTATAATATCACGCATAGAACGATCCAACGTCTCGAAACAGTGTCTGCTCATCATAGGCGCCTCATCCCATACAATTAACTTTGCCGCTTTAACCAATTCTGCACGATCCGATCCTGGCTCCATTTTCTTGCAAGTACTGAACTCGTCTGCATCTATCGGAATACCAACTCTGGAATGTGCGGTTCTACCTCCTTCCAACAACAATGCAACAATTCCACTGGATGCGTTATTTAGAACAATCATACGTCTAGATCGGATCGCGATGAGAGTGCCTTGTATACGAAGGTTTTTCATGTGCCTCCATAACCATAAAGAAAGAAGATTCCACCGCTATCATTTAAAACTGCATCCAAAATCTGGTCGTATACCCCTCTTTGCTCATTTGTTATCATCGCCATAAGTCTTTCATTTTCCTTTAGCTGATCTTCCACATCATATTTAAGCTCATCATCTATAAGGTGATTGCCGTTGTAAGAGCCAAAATCTTCTAGCTTTGGCATGAGGGGCCATTTCTTGAGGATACGACCATTGCTGAGCAAATAATTTTCGATCTCAGTAAGAGCAATGTTTTTGATATGCTCTATGGTCAAGTTCATATCTGCAAGTTTGATAAATTTATTAAATAACAGAGACAATTTTTAAAATAAAAAAGTTTAATATGACAAAACGCACACCAGGTCGTCTAGTTTCTCACCGTTTCTTGTAAAGAATATCGTCGGTAAGATACTCCCAAGTAGCTTCCCACACGACATGAGGCTGAGATAAAGTTTTGGATACCAACATTCTCGCAAAAGGCTTCCTTGCATACGTGGCAGAACTATTATCACTGCAATCTTTGATAGCTTCTATAAATTCTTTGTCATCGTCCATCAATCCCAACGCATAGCAAACATCTTCGTATGTATCATATAAAACACCATCAACTGCTTTTATATCCTCGTATGATGTCGGCCCTCTTACACAATTTAGCAATACTCTTAAGAAATATAGCTCATCAAGTGATGGATGAATATGCGCAATCATCCCTATCGCAAAGCCTCGTTTCCGTGGTACCCATTCTCTCGTACTTGATTTCCAAACAAATTTTGTTGGAAATTCGGCATATGTCAACTCTCTTGCCTCTGGGTATTTTTTGTTTGCTATGAACCAGGCCAAAAACATGGATTGATTAATAGTTTTTTTTTTTTGTTGAGAATATTCTCAATAGGTTCATCTTCATCAAAAGACACCAGCTCCTGATCCGGAAGATGAAATCCAAGTTTCTCCACAGAAATAGTACGAAAATGTGTAGGAAAATCAAGAATCTGCCACGACGACTGGCGTGCAGTAATATATCTAATTAAGAAATACGAAAACATATATTAGAAAAGATGATCGTATACCTTAAAATGTGAAAGACAATAAAACTATATTTTTCATAATGTATTTATTTTATTGTATAAAATGAGTTATATAAATTTCATTTATGATATTATATAGTTGGTAAAGCGTATACATATCTATTTTTACGAATATTAATAGATTATTGATGTATTTTCGTTTGATGCACACATAGCGTAGCATACAAATTTTGTTTAATATCTATTGCCAGCACAATTAAAATAAAAAAAAATAAGATATATACAATAAAGAAATTAGTAATTTGTAGATACTAAAATGAATTGCTTTAAATATAATAATACCTGCAGTCGTAAGATGTTTTGATTTCATCAATGACGCCATCTTCATCTTCTTTATCAGTTGCAGCTGAAGCATAATCAGGTCCCTTATGGATATATTTGAAAAGATACTTAACAGCTCGTGTTTGGACGCACCACTCGACATTCATATGGGCACGATATCGAAGCATAAGGTCTCTATTGTATGGTACAACATATCCATTGTCTAATCTGATACCATTTTTCTCAACAAACCTACCATCAATACGACGCATGTAAGCTGAATATCCATTTGCGTCAATCGATGTATTGATGTTGAGAGGTTTCGGAAACATCTTAGAACATTTACCGTTAACCATACATACATTATCCTTCTTTGCTGCACCGCAAGGACCATGCATCATACAATCACTGATTTCATACAGGTCCAGATCTACAGTCTTGTCTGGTATTTCAGCGGAAATAATCTTATCTATATCATTGGCTGTTGGAAAACTTAGCTCCTTTTTCCATGAAGACGAGAATATGAGCGTGTGGCATTCCTCTTTTCTGAAACTCAATCGTGTACATTACTGACAAAATGAAATAAAAAAAGATTTATAAATTTTAACAAACAAAAATACTATCTAAAGTAGTTCTTACAAACAAATAAACCATTAATATAAGCATCACTGGAGAACATGTGCAATTAGATTTACCTGCAGCAACAGGGCCAAACAAGGAGCCATCCTTTTTTTTCAACCAGCCAATAAGATTATCGAGTTTCATCTTGAAAACTCTACACAATATTTCTGGTCTTTCTTCGGTGGTCAGATTATATTTTTTCAGATACCTTGTAACTTCAGGCCATTTTGGATTGCACGTAAAAGTGATGAAAATGTCTGGAAATCCATGGTACTTGCACAGAGCCATGGCATCATAGTAGTGCTGCTTCATATGCCTTTTTCCTCTAGTGAAAGTTGTTTGAATGAAAATTCGTCTTCCTTGCTCAGCCAACTTAGCTCCACCTCTTGCAGTTGCTTTCTGGATTGAATCGTAACAATCTGACCAGAGCTTTTTTTTATTCAGCCACAAGTAACGCAGTCTACTGGATTCTATGTGTAGGCGTCCACAAGGAACTGATGAAACAATTTTCCTTATCTCGTAATTGTAGGTGCTTCCCACCTCCTCTCTAAAATACGAAATGCAAAGTATTCACGCATAGTTACATTCTTGCGTTTTCTCGCAGTGCTGTCTTCAAAACCAATAGGAATATTTAATCGAAAGTCATCCTCTCCGTATGGAAACAATAGTGGATATTGCAGAGGCAAATACGCCGGATGTAATTCACTTATCTTTTGAAACTTTCCACTTGTACTCTCTAGAACAATATCTCGTGTATCCATATTTAAAACAAAATCTCCAAGTATCAAAGCAACAACTTCATTTGCAGTCGGCAGATTATGAGTCCGTCCATCAGATTGTCGACTTTCAATCAACCTCATCCTATAACCTGTTGATCCTTCCACGTCAGACCTGTCTCTTGCAGACCTAAAATCCTTAACATGAGGTTACACTGATCTAACATATTCTTCAGAAGAAGAACGAGTGGTTCTCTTAGTTTCTTAGCACTATCTCTGTCAGACCTGCAAAGTATATTATTTTTAAAATATAAGTTAACTACATGGTCGACCATAATGCAAAAATCATAAAATATAAT
Source organism: Moricandia moricandioides (assembly GCA_905132885.1). NCBI lineage: Eukaryota > Viridiplantae > Streptophyta > Magnoliopsida > Brassicales > Brassicaceae > Moricandia > Moricandia moricandioides. The sequence goes on from CAJHQQ010000135.1 coordinate 305,343, forward strand.
CATAGTAAGTTGTAAAAGTGAAGAAAATTACATGGTACAAGCGTCAAGTCTATTTTTGATCTCATTTAAAGTATCAATGATACACAGCTGGGAAAAATTTGGAGCTTGTCGAGGCTCGGGGACTATATCACCAATACGATGATAGTTCTCACCAGACATTCTAAAAACAAATGGTCCACGATCATTGTTAATAGAATGATCTATCTTCCCCCCCCCCCCCCCCCCCCCAATGATGTATGAATATTCAATATATTATGAATTAAAAAAAATATTCAACGTGAAAAGGGAATCATGATTGGCTTGGACTAAACAAAAAAAAGTATGAGATTAGTAAGGTAAACCACATGATGCAATCTCCCTCAAAGCCATATTAAATCAGATTAGAAAGAATTGTTTTGTTTGTATCCAATTGACATCAAACTCTAGCCCTAAGTATTTTCTTGGGATTTACGTTAAAAGAAAACGAAAAAAGAAGAAGAATAAATGATTAGAATGATTGAAATAGGCTTGTTATGAATCACATGATGATGTCTGAGTAGCAGAAACAGGAGCAGGAGTGTCATCAATCTCCTCCGTTACCAATCTCGATGTTTTAATGTGTCTTTACACCCACACATTAAAACAGGGTCGGTTCTTTGACACACCATGTTTTTCTTGGCTCGCACCATTGCCATTGTGCGATCAAAAGAGAAGAATGTGTGGATGTAAAGACATCGAGATTCACCTATATATATATACAAAGTTAAACTAATTTTTACATGTATTAACTAATTATAAGGAAACTAATTATTACATATATTAACTAATATTCTTGCGCAAGTAATTTATTTGTTATAAGGAAACTAATTATTACATATATTAACTAATATTCTTGCGCAAGTAATTTATTTGTTATAAGAAAACTAATTATTACATGTATTAATTAATCATAAGGGAACTAATTATTACATGTATTAACTAACATTCTTGCGAAAGTAATTTATTTTTTATAAGAAAACTAATTATTACATGTATTAACTAATATTCTTGCGAAAGTAATTTATTTGTTATAAGAAAACTAATTATTATATGTATTAACTAATCATAAGGAAACTAATTATTACATGTATTAACTAATATTTTTGCGCAAATAATTTATTAAGTAATTATGTAAGTCATTTTGGAAAGTAATGTTAATTGGTCATTCAATTATGTTTTCGTTGCAATTAGTGGGATCGATGAATTAAATGGTGGAATCGATTTTAGTGGTATTTTCCTATAATAGTGGGATCGATGAATTAAAAAATGATAAAGAAATTCCAAAAAATTGACAAATCAAATGTCTCAAATTCTTCTGAGAAGCTTTCTATGACTGACATGTGGCAAAGTGACTTCTCTTTTAATATATAGAGGGATTGGACTCGCAAAATGAGTTCGACAATCTTCGTATCTCTTCACATTAAATCAAAATTTTACCTGTCCCATTGAGTGTATATTCATAATTGAATGGTGCCCTTTATATATATAGAGTTACAATAGACCGTCATTAGATAAATGAAAAGATAACATTCCTAGATAAACATGGAAAAGGTAAACCTTATCAAACAAGGAAACAGAAAGTCTTGGTTGATCTTATCCACTCATGGTCGATGGGTATATTCCTTTCTGGTCGAGGAATATTCCTTTTTGGTCGGATCCATATTAACCTCTGATCGAGTCTGGTTCAGTCTAATCCTCATGGTTATTGCATCCACATCAAATGATTCATAACACTTTTGTATTCTCTCTTTAATTAGAAATGTGTTAATATTACTGTTAAAAAAAACTTAAATCTCTGGATGGCTGAATTCTAAAATCCAGATAATTAATCAACATTAATGAAGATCAAACACAGATAAACGAGTTCAAACAGAAAACAGAAAAAAACCATACTATTTATTAAAATGTACGTTCTAAGTTTTTACAATTATTAAAAACATATTAATTTTAATTATAAATACATTTTGTAATTATTTTCATGATTTGAAAAAAAATTAAAGATTAATGAAAAATTAATTTTAAAATTTAAAATTTATTATTATTAACTAATAAAAATGCATAAAAACATAAAATTATATTTCAAAATAATTCTTTTAGAACATATATCTTTCTGAAGTGGAAAGGAGTGTATAATATATAAAAACTGAAATTTTATTCTGCTTATAGAACATGTGCAATGAGCGTATCTATCCCTTGACTGCATGCTCCTGGCCTTCTAGATTCAACATTATTTTTGCACTATGAATTTTGTTATTAGCTTTTATAGTCAACACACACACACATATATATATATATATATATATATATATCTTTTTTTTTCTGGCAACTAGTTTCAAACTTGTGTATCTTCTCTTTTTTTTCTCTCTTTTAAGACAAGAAATTTAGTTCTAAAGAGAAAAGGAGTATGTAAAGATACAGTATATAACATACATTATATATGCAATATCGACCCAAATTTAAGTTTCAGTTCATAAAACTTTTGGAAATAAAAAATACAAATACATCAATATATATATATATATATTCTAAAAGGATTTATACAGAAAGACCGTAAATCAAAATCGAGAAAAATTTCTAGAGAATAATGAAGTGCAAGGTTAAAAAAAAGGAATAATGAAGTGCACCTCTTTCAAAAAAAAATAATGAAGTGCACATGTTGTAGAAGTGACAAATGACAACCTCGTATGCACAAACGCGTGATTCGATCATAATAAAATAAGCAAACAATTCACATATGATATGGTTAAGTTTGTTCAAAATGTCATCACATCCTAACAGATTTTCATCATCACAAAATTCCTCATCCATTCATCATCATTATTCATATTCACAAGGGAAACGTTTTTTTCCGATTTTTCACTAATTTAAAACAAATTTTAGACATTAATATTATAATATATTATAACGGTAGACACTGGAATAACACGAGATAACAGTTCCTTTAATATTAAAAACCAGTTTTCAGAGTTCATGCATGCAGCATGCATACTATTTTCATGAGATGGATAACATTTGTTAAAACAAATTATATCTAACCATGGGATTTTTCTTCTTCTTATAGTTATCCTAAACATCAAAACCAATAATAGTGACCCGTACCGTAACAATAGTAAATGTTAACGGTCATTCTTCAATCATTCAAGCCAAAATTATTATATATAAAAACATATAAATGTATCATGTATGTTAAGCTTGTATATTAATACCAAATTTATTATTCTAAACCTCTATAATCACGTAGTTTAAATTATTTGTGTTTCTAAACCAAATAATCATAGTATTACGGGTATATTTTCTAACAACTAATAATTAGTTAAAGAATAGACAACATCACGATTTAAAAAAGGACAGGGAGCCACAGGTGAAGTGTTCCTGGTCAAATTAAAACTTGGAAACATTAAAGTTCTTGAAATAGAAATGTTTATTTTAATTAAAAAGATTCTTGAAAATTACACATCTTAAGTTGCCTAACAATCTACGCATCTTCTTCTTTCTCTATCCTACTAAGAAAACTGATTATAGTATGTGTGGAGACCATTTTCTGATTTATAATATGATTTGTTGTACGAGATTTAAATCTAAAAACCCGTATATATATGTAAACACACACACACATATATATATATATATATATATATATATATATATATATATATATATATATATATATATATATATATATATATATATATATATATATATATATATATAATAGACCATTTAGATAGAAGATAGTGTTCTCTTCTATATAGAAGGTAAAAGAACTTGAACAACTAATTGTTTGAAAGAAGAATTTGATACACAAAAGAATTGACCAATTATTGGTCAATATTAACAATAAGAATATATTTTCTTCTTATTTCTCTAATGAAACACTAGTATATAGAGGGGAGCTTCGTTGCTCAAACCCTTTCCTCTTCTTTCTTTAAACCTCAGCTTTCTTCTCTCTCTCTCTCTTTCTCTACGAAAACTCATTTCTCCATCTCCAAAAAGAAAATTCTAACAGGGAAAAAGATAATAGCTTTGATTGTGTCTGAGAAGCCCATTAGGATAAAATGGATTATGATGCATCAAGAATCGTTGAAATAGTAGAAGATGAAGAACAGATTGATCTACCACCTGGATTTAGATTTCATCCTACTGATGAAGAACTCATATCTCACTATCTTAAACCAAAGGTCTTCAACACTTTATTCTCTGCCACTGCCATTGGTGAAGTTGATCTCAACAAGATCGAGCCTTGGGATTTACCAAGTAAGTTTCTCAACCTTTCCATATTCAAAAGTTTTTTTTACTAAAAGAAAATTCTGAATATGAGTATAGCTTAGGACCTCGTATTATTACATCTCATATATGTTTAATAAAAATTGCACAAAACTACATATAGTTTAAGACCACTATTACTGTTCTGTAATCAATTAAGCTCACCAATTTGATTGATATGGCTTTTGGTGGAATAGGGAAGGGTAAGATGGGGGAGAAAGAATGGTATTTCTTTTGTGTACGAGACCGGAAATACCCAACCGGCTTAAGGACAAACCGGGCAACTCAAGCCGGTTATTGGAAAGCCACAGGCAAAGACAAAGAGATTTTCAAGGGAAATTCACTTGTTGGTATGAAGAAAACTCTGGTTTTCTATAGGGGAAGAGCTCCTAAAGGGGTTAAAACCAATTGGGTAATGCATGAATATCGATTAGAAGGCAAATATTCTATCCAAAATCTTCCCCAAACAGCCAAGGTAACATAAATAATTTGTGATTTTTTTTTTTTGTGGAATTGAGTTTGATCTTTTGTATTTTGTTTTGTTGGCTGGTGAATGTAGACCGAATGGGTTATTGGTCGTGCTTTCCAGAAACGTGCCGATGGTACAAAGGTTGATATGTCTCATCTAATGTTTCTTGATTCACACATAAACCGAGTTGAACCGACCAGTTTACCTTCGTTGATGGATTGTTCTCAAAGAGATTCCTTCCCTGGTTCTTCGACTCACGTGTCCTGCTTCTCCGACCAAGAAACCGAAGACAAGAGGCTCAGTCATCATGAGTCCAAAGACGATTCTAGTTCTCTGTTTTACTCTGATCCTCTGTTTCTGCAAGACAATTATTCGCTAATGAACACGTTTCTTAATAATCAAGAAACCCTATTTTCCGGCCCTGACTTCACCAGTTTAACCGCCGGTACGGTAGAATTGGATTGCTTTTGGAATCCTTGAGGTGCAATTTCTGCTGTAGACATTTTAGCAAGAAAAAGAAAACAAAAATTTTCAGCTGTAGACTTGTAGTTCATGTGGTGAAGATTCTTGTTACATTTTTGTAAAAAAAAAATAAAAACAAAAAGAAGAAATGCTAAAAAGTCAATTTCTTTTTCATTGTGGAATTAATATTTTAATATATTTAATACACTTCTTAGTTAATCAAGCCATGCAAACTGCTAAACCTAATAACTGAATACACATAAATAAAGTTTTATTTATAATTGTCAACATTATTTTCTCTTTTGGTATAAAACATTATTATCTTGAAACTAGAGTAGTGAGAAACCAAATTTGTTTACTGTTCTTCACAATGACGAAAGATATGTGTTAGGCCACCAACCAAAGAGTTAATACGATGACTTTATGAGTATATTAACAAAGTTTGAAAGATTTTATCAAATATTATATTGTTATGTCAAACTTAACAAAATTTAGGTGATCATCCTGTTTTCATACCACCTAATTTTTGTTTACCCAGTTTCTAAGCTGGAAATTTTCGTTCAGCAGAACCATAACCGGCCGCCCCAAATAATCCTCTGATCAATAACTTTTTCTAAAAAAAGAAAAATGCTTACATCAACTTGATTTAGAGATGTGTGAGTTAATTATTCAACTCAACCTAAATTCACAAACAACAATAATACTACTGTGCACGTCTACATATATTGAATCAACTGCTATTACATTTATATTAATAAAGTAAACCTTTTTCACTCGTCAGCCTTCCACTTCAATATTTCATGGGGTAAATAAAAAAATGAATGAGAAAATGTGATTTGTAATTTGATAAAATTATGAGAAAAATTGTTTAAACTACCATTTTATAATATATATTTCATGTTTACTTTAACCAAATTTATCCTTAGTTTTAACGGAGATAAATCTTACTATATATTAATTGAAAGGTCACTTAAGTATTTTTTATATGTTGATAATATGTTAAGTTTTAAAAGATAATTCTAATTTTATTTGTTAACTTTTATTATTTAACTTCAAAATAAAAGGTAACTTTAGAATTAATTAATAAATATTACCAAATAACATAAGTAATATTACAAATAACGATTTATGGTAACTTAATGTAGAATAGAGAAAGAATATATATGTTTTATAAATTTATTTATTTTTATCACTTATTTATATATAATTAAATAAAATACTTTAACATTTTTTATAGAAATAAATTTGATGGTTATGTATTCATATATAAAAGAATTAGATTTGTAAGTAAGGAATTATTATAATTTTTTAAGGTTTTTAAAACCCACACAAAAATATTTACATAAAATTTTCATGATAAAAGCCACTGATTATATTAGTCCTATTGGAGCTATTAAGAAAAACACTTTTTTTTTTATTTTTTATTTTGAAAGCTAGAGCATTTCTGGTTTTTCACGTGTTAAAATAAAATATGAAGTAATTCTACAACCAATTATCTGAATTAATTATAAAATTACTTTTTTTGTAAGAGAAGATTTTTTTATGACTAAAGTTTATGTTTTTGAATTATTTTAAATCTCACTGATCTTTTAAAAATATATATTAAAAATTTTGATTATCCAATTATTTGAAATTAAAAATTAAAAATTAAATTTTTTTAATTATTATCAAAAAGTATAGCAGTGTAAACATAATATATATATATTGTGATATAATATAATTACCCGCAAAATTGCGGACAAATAACTAGTTTATATTAATAAAGTAAACCTTTTTCACTAGTCAGCCTTCCACTTCAATATTTCATGGGGATCTTGTGACACCTGGCATCTCATAATTATTTAACTCATTTTTTTCATTCACAAAAACCGTATTGAAAAATCGTTTTCATTGTTTTATTCATTTTTCCCGTTCAAATACCTTTATCTATGGCCCAAATTCAACCCTAGCCTACTTTCACTGTTTTCTTCCTCTCGCACACGCTTGCTTCCCCCACTCCCAGCAGCTTCCATTGTAACACTTCCGATGAGAATTTAGAGCACATAATTAAGACCCTAATATATCGATTTAAAGCCACTCCTCCCACTAAGTCACATTGAATGAGTCGCAACTATTTTTACTATAAAATTTCTGAAGACATTTTTGACAAATCTAAGCAAAAGATCCAAATTTCTTTTGGTTCTTCCTCATGCGGTCTTCCTCTTCATAATCCTCATAAACGATGCCATTTTCCGGTTCGAAGTCAATGCCCAAAATTATCGAACTATCCGTTAAAGGAGCTCGACCCGAGATAACTTCGGAAAGATCACACAGGATAAAGCCTTGGAGTACACAAGGTTACAAACACTGCAGAAAAAGACCTAGACTAACACCTAGTGTAGTCGCCCATGGGCGACCAGACCATGTCTTACTCTCTCGTCGCCCTCGGGTTACCACTCTCTAACTACTCTCTGTCGCCTGTCGTCCTCGGGCGACCTCTCACTCCCTCTCTCGTCGCCCTCGGGCGAACACTCTCACGTCGCCCTTGGCGACCACTCTCTCTCTCTCTCTCTCTCTCTCTCTCTCTCTCTCTCTCTCTCTCTCTCTCTCTCTCTCTCTCTCTCTCTCTCTCTCTCTCTCTCTCTCTCTCTCTCTCTCGTCGCTTTCGGGTGACCACTCACCCTCTCTCTCGTCGCCTCATGGCGACCACACTCACTCTCTCGCCGCCCTCGGGCGACCACTCTCTCTCACTCTCTCGTCGCCCTCAGGTGACCACTTTCTCTCTCTCTCTCTCTCTCTCTCTCTCTCTCTCTCTCTCTCTCTCTCTCTCTCTCTCTCTCTCTCTCTCTCTCTCTCTCTCTCGTCGTCTTATGGCGACCACACTCACTCTCTCATCGCCATCCGGAGACCACTCTCTCTCTCTTGTTGCCATCTGGCGACCATGCCGTCTCCTCTCGTCACCATCAGGCGAAGTCACACGGCCTTCGCTCGTATCGTCCCCACACTATTGTTATCTCTACTATACGAACGATTTTATTATTTCGCAGAACTAACGATACATAAACTAACATTGTATGAAAAATGATTTCGTCGAAGGAAATTGTAAAAACTCTGAAGTCATAAAACGGCCCGAAAAGGTATAAAACTCAGCAAAAGGCCCACTTACGATTTTAGACAGAAATGAGCCTAGTTAAAATGACGGTTTATCAAGCTTCCGCAAGAGAAAAATAGAAAGAAGATAAATGTTAAGTTTTCGGATAATCATAGAAAATTGAGAAGATAAGGAAGATTTCCGCAGGAGGATAAACTCGAATCAAGGGCGGAAAAGGAAAGACGACCGACCTAAAAGGGAATATATAAGTAGAGTCAAGGGAAGCAGCAGAGGGATCCGAAATTAGGTCTAGGAAATTTATTGTTAGCATTAGGAGAACTTACGACCTAGGTGGCTAGACTAGCGAGTTCAGTACTTAGAACGTTTTACTGCTTGGATCTCTTGTTCTCCATTGTTGACGAATTTCATCCATACTGTTTTCGGTGAATCTCTGTAACTTTACTTCATATTAATCAATAAAACGACTCTGAGCAACTTCTTTCGATATTTTGTTATTGCTTCTTTTGTGTATACGTGTGTTTACACAGAGAATCCAGGACCTCAAGGAAAGTTAGGGTTTCTTCACTTTCCTCTGATTATTGAAATCGACAGTGTGAATTTTGGTTCTCACAATTTGGCGCTAGAAGGAGGGGGGGGGGGGGGGGTCAGATTATCCAATTCTAAAATTACCAAACGGTTAGGAAGCGATATGTCCAACCTAACGGACAATACTGTCATCTCTTTCAAGGACATATCAACGGCCGATCGAGCCAACCCTCACAACAATCTATTTGTCATCAAGTTGAAAATCTAGAATGATGTCACGAGAGTATTAGTCGTCACTGGAAGCTCGGCTGATATCATCTTCAAAACTACCCTCAAGAGAATGAAAACCGGACTCTCTGAAATCACGAAAATTTCGAGGCCATTAATGGGATTCTCGGGAGAAGCTACTATGCCCCTCAGCTCAATCAAACTCACGGTTAAAGCTAGGAATGCAACTAAAATTGTGGAGTTTTTGTTATTCCATCGCCCTGCATCATAAAACGCAATCATGGGTGTTTTGTGGCTAAACTCCATGCAAACCATGCCGTCGACATACCACTTATGTCTATTGTTTCCGAATCCCTTCGGAACCAAAAAAATCCAGGAGATCGAATAATAATGCAAGTTTGTCACTGCAGAACTAAAACGAAAAAGTTCGACAGCAGAAACTCTGTCGAAAAAGAATAAGAAATCAGATTTTGTCGAGAACGCCTCCGAACGAGATGAAACAAAACTGTTATGGCAACTATGGAAGGCTGAGGCTTTGGAAGAGAAGCGTGAACCAACTTGAAAACCTATTGTTTCGGTATGTCTCAACGAGAGGTTCCCTGAGTGTTGTGTGGAAATCGGCGCTAACCTCCGCGAGCCATTGAAAATAGAGCTCATAGCTTGTCTTAAAAAGAGCCTCCAGACGTTTGTGTGGGCTGCAGAAGACATGCCAGGGATCAATATAAACATAACATGTCATGAACTCAACGTCGATCCAACTTTCAAAACTGCTAAACAGAAGCGACGAAAGTTGGGACTAGAACACGCAACCGCGGTCAACGACGAGGTTGAGAAACTCGTCAAAGTCGGGTCCATAACGGAGGTCATATACCCAGACTGGCTCGCCAATCCTCTGGTAGTCAAAAAGATTTGTGTAAATAGAAAACCCTCAGCTGAAGCAACTTGCTATGCTATAAATCACCTTCTTCTCTATTTGTGGTCGTCCATAACCTGCAAGAAAAACCAAAGAAAAATCAGTGAGAATTTGAGAGAAAAATCAGAGAAAAAACTGTGAGAAAAATTCAAGAAAAATTAGAGATTAATCACAAGAGCATGGACGACCCTTTCCAACCTTCTTATGCCTTAAATCAGTGACCGTGGTGTGTGAAATAATTATTAGATGGTCCAGAAGATTCATGAGATCATTTCACAGCTTATCAATCTCAAGTATTGAACCGCTGTGTATTAACCTTGAAGAAAAGGATCCGCGGGGACCATCTACACTGTTGGTAAATTTCAGTCAGTGGTCGATATCAGTAAATGACCATTTCATTACTGGTCATTTATGATCAGGGGTGTCACAGCACGCACACCTATGAACACTACAGTTAAACTAAGCATATATGAAGAAGGTACGAAAGTAGATGAAAAACTATACATGGCAATGATCGGCAGTCTGATGTATCTCACAGCGAGTAGATGTGATCTGTGCCTAAGCGTAGGGATGTGCGCTAGGTAACTGGCTAATCCGAAAGTGTCACATCTTCAAGTTGTGAAGTATTATCAAATATGTGAGAGGTCTGAACTATGGTATGAATTATTCCATAGAAACTAACACAAATCATGCTGGTTTTTGTGATGCAGATTGGACAGGATGCTTAGATGATCGGAAGAGCACATCAGGTGGGTGTTTCTTTCTTGGAAATAGTGTTGTATCTTGTCATAGTAAGAACCAAAACTGTTTGTCCTTGTCCACTGCTGAAGCAGAATATATATCCCTTGGAAGTTGTTGTACTCAGCTCCTTTGGATGCGTCACATGCTCGATGAATATGGTATCAACACACACTCTTTTCTTGTGCATTATTATAATACAAGTTCCATAGACATATCAAAAAATCCAGTTCAGCACTCTATAACCAAACATGTTGACATTAGGCATCACTTTGTTAGAGGTCTTGTTGAGAAGAAGCTTGCAATTATTGAACATGTACCATCTGAGAAACAACTTGCAAATATATTCACAAAATCCTTAGACCTCAATACCTTTCTACATCTACGAAAGGTATTGAGGATTTGGTAACAATAATGAGTAAAATTCTTAGATGATTTCCCTCTAATTGGTTAAAAATCCCATAATCATGTTAGTGTCTTTGTTTCACTTGTGAAATGTGTCAAAATACTGTAGTTTATCTTAGTAGTGTCATAATCATCCTCTGAGAGATGAACATTCACTTTGGATTGGATTGCCACAACAGTTTATATCTGACAGTGATAAATATTTGGACTGAGAAATAGTTAGAAAAATGGACTGGAACTCATTACTACTTGTAAAGCCAAAGTGTGTACGATTGCAAATCGTGTTGGTAAAATTAGTATACATTTATGAAGGTAATGCTGAATTTCCAGAGCTTTCATGTTCATGTTGAAGAGAAAACCAACATAAAAGAGAATATAAAAAGTGTGTCATCAGAAACATCTGATAAAGATATGAATGCATCTCAGCTGGGAAACACAATATCTAATAAACGCATTATGAAAATAAGCTAATAAAGCAAGTTCTGGAACAGCGAAATATCTTTCAAAGACTCGAGTTGCCGTCATTGAGCTGCTTGATCAATATGAGATTGACAAAAACAGCAACTATGGGAAAGAGGCACTACATGAGAAAGGTATGAATGCGACTTAGTTAAGAAATGCAATGCCATGTTGAGGCATTCACAATTCTACAGTTGTGGTGGTAGCTAAACATGGGTTAAAATGATTCATGTGCTTGACTTAGAATGCTCATATACATGTTCATATATATCTAAGGGTGAGTGTGCTAAGAATTGGTGGTGTGTGTGTTTCTGGTTGCTTGTGTCATCTCAAGTCAATCTACAAAGACCTTATTTTGGAAATATGTTGGCCTGTTGGCCTTTTATCGATTATCTTGGCTCATCTGTTGTTATGAAAGTTCCAAGAACCAAGATGAGCTTGTGGACCCAGGAACCTCGGTCCACTAAAAAGCATGTGTGTGTTGATCACGCCATATGAGAGTATAAAGGTGTGACGAGACATTTGGGTGTCTCTCTCACTCTCGTTTCCTCGATTCTCAAAATCTTTTCTAGATTTTCTTCAATCCTCTTCTCCAAATCTTTTATATTCTTCTCTTCATCTCGTCTTCGATCGAAATTTCCATGGCTGCCTATCATAAATCTTGCTATCTTTGCTGGAGGACAACTCCCCCTGGGTGTGCCATCGAGAAGATATGAGAATGATGATGATCGTCTTGAGTACCAAGAGTTTGTGCCTGCAAGGGTTCATTGTTCAAGGTACTCTCTCATCATATGCCACTGATCTAAGGGAAGCCCTTAGGATCATTGATAGTGTATAATGGACATATACCGTCCTGCATGTGCGTCCGTTTTGTCCTAGAGTAGTTAGGGAACTCATCTCCAACATCCATCATACGGAGGAAAGAATTTTCATTAGATGGAAACATTTCAGTTTTGATCCTGATGTCATTAACACCGTGCTCTTGACTCCGACCGTCGAGCACTCATATGAATGAGGCAATACGCATCTGGGGACCAAATTTGAACAACCGTGGTACAAGGGGACGCAGAAGTATTGATTGAAGAAATGGGTTTTGACTGATTGTCTCTCATTCAGGGGGAGATCATGTCGTCATCTTTTTAATGTTTTCTTTTAGACGTTTCTAGACGTTTCAGATAGTTGTTTCTTTTTCCTTATGGTCTGTTGAACCTCGTATGCGGAAGTGTGTAATCTCTCATGACTTACAACCTTATGCTTATGTTTATGTTATTCAAGGTTAATCGTGTGAAGGCATATGCATATTTAAAATGACGATTTTGTGGTACTGAGATGTGCTTAGTCTAGCATGAGTTTCTGTGAGTTCGTTTTTGCAAGAAATGAATGAGAAGAATGATGCAGACAAAAAGGGGAGATTGTAAGCTCACGATTTTGAGTGAACATAAAGAAGTTGAGATTCTCATATCGAGAGGAGATATGGTGGCGCAAATAAACGAAACTCGATAATTGACGATCACGAGTTATGAAAGTATATAAGAGAAATGAAGACATCGAGTTTAGGTTAGGTCTTTAGAAGAGAAAATAATAGCCGTCAAACTTAGGGTGAAAGGGGTTACTGGGCTGTTACGAGCCAGTAACGTGTAGATCAAGCAACGTATCTGTTGACTTGATTCCTGAGTTTAGTTACAAATTGGTCAGTCAAGATACACATGTGTGTGTCATCTTATAAACCTGATTGAAATGATTTCTATTTGAAATGCGTTTTCAAAGTGATTAATCTGAGTATATCCAAGTTCTTCGTTCTTCAATATATACACTGTTATAATGGCCGGTATACCATCTATATTACTATTTATTATTTTAGTGGTTGTTTTAAGTTACTATTAATGTGGGCGATTTGTCATCTCTTTAATATATCTTGATTGCTAAATAGACTATAAGTAATGACTTAGTTGAGCTGCCGAATACTTTATTTAGCGTTTTATAAATAATTTTATCACCATACTATTGATAATTAATTGTTTATTATAATAGGGTTATTATATATATGTTTGGTCACTTATATAAAAATATGATGATATTTTTGAATATGATTGACTGGTTATTAAAATAATTTCAGACTGATTTTTGATTTAATCGCTTTACTAGCAACAATAACAAACAATTTGTTTTTCAAAATTTTTACCCTTTTCAAATGACTATGAAAAGTGTTTTCATCTATAAATACACTTATCTTTCAGTCATTCACTTCATCAAAACTTTTCATATTCTCTCAAATACTTTCAAATAATTTTTTCCTGATTTTCTCTCTGAAGAAAGATTATTCGCTTCTTTTAGTTTTATGTGTGATGGTCTATTTGTTGGAGAATTTACTCCAGAAGAATTTACAACTTAATATTGGTTTACTTTTCTATTAAATATTTTTTTATTATAATTGCTTGTATGATTAATGTAAACGGCTCATTTTGAAAATAATAAAATTATTATTTTGTGTTTTAGAAATACAAATGGAAAATATCGAGAAACTTCTGTTTCTTGCTCTCGAAGTAACTACAAGAAATTACATAGCATGGATCACCAATATGGAGCTTCGTCTAGATTCAGACAAAATACTTGACACGATAAAAGCATCTAGATGAAAATCTTACGCATGATTATGCGAGAATAAAAGATCCTCTATATCTTTGGAAATCTATAACAGAGAGGTTCAATAACAAAAATAAAATAACTCTTCCCAATGCACTCAATGAGTGGGCGAACCTACGGTTTCAAGATTTTGAAAAAGTGGAAATGTTTAATTCCACTATGTTAAGCATATCGGCGCAATTATAAAATTACGGTAAGTGTGGGAACCGCAATTCTCACCGTCGATTTAGTGAACGGAGGACAGAAAAGAAAACCCTACTTTCCTTGATTTCCAGATTCTCTGCAAGAGCCAACGACAAGTAATCGGATAAACACAAAAAAATTAAAAGATAACAAAACGATTAAGAAAATTTTGATCTTTATTTCGAATTCTCGTAAGAGCATAGCGATTGTTACACCAGATTGTAAAATCTTCGACCGCAAGATCTGTAAGCGTGTTTTCTAGTTCTAGCCACCTAATACCTTAAACCTAGTTGAGTCGCAACTCAATAACAAAAGATGAAAAAGATAAGAAAAAAGTTTTGATTGATTTCAGACTTGACCTTATGAAAGGCTGACTACGTACCCTCTTCGATGATCAAGCCTAACTTATTTCATTTAAATAGTTTGAACAAGAGATCGAACTGCCTTTGCGAGTTCGTCTAGTAATCGAGTGCAAGACATAGAAAACCAAGCATGTCGAGAATAATGCCTATGGTTCTTAAGTGCTAAGTTCTTGTTGAGTTTTTTTTGTTTGCGCCTCTATCCTTTGCTTCTCTTAAATAGGCCTCCAAGGTCGGTTGTCTTTTCTTTTCTGCCCTATATTCGAGTTTATCCTCCCACGGAAATCTTCCTTATCTTCTTGATTTTCCATAACTATCTCAAAACTTGACATTTATCTTCTTTTTCATTTATCTTCTGTGGAAATTAAATAGAATGTCATAGTAGTTGGGTTCAATCTCGTCTGAAATTGAAAGCGGGATTTTCGCGTCTTAGACCCCTTTTGGGCCGTTTTGCGACCTAAACTTTTTTACGATTTCTTTAAGAGAAATTGATTTTCATACGATGTTGGTTTCTGTATAGTTAGTTCCACGGAATAATAAAACCAATCATATATCCGAGATATCATTGGTGTTTAAGTTAAGTTATCATTTTATTAGATTGACTCGAAGTTTTTACGAGAAAACAAGTCTTTGCTATTTTTTATTTCAGAACTTCAATGGAACTCCAATCAAGATGAAACAGGTACCAGTCCGGTAGAGACCCAAAGGAGAGAGCGATGAAGAGGATATGGTCTAGTCGCCGGTGGGAGACTAGACTTTGTTGGGAGTCTAGTCGCCCATGGGAGAGTAGACGTTGTGTGCGTCTAGTCGCCTATGGGAGACTAGACTTTTCTAAGAGTCTAGTCGCCCATGGGCGACTATAAGTTGAGTGCAGCTAGTCGCCCATGGGAGGGTAGGCTTTGCTGAGAGTCTAGTCGCCCATGGGAAACTAGACTTTGTTGAGAGTCTAGTCGCCCATGGTGACTAGACGTCATGTGCGTATAGTCTCCCATGGGCGTCTAGACATGTTGTGCTCGGTTGTAGGCAAACTCTATAAAGGGAATGCACTATATCCATTTATTAATGTTCCTTCTAGTTGTACCCCTAAGCAGTGTGGATAGTGTTCGGTTGACCACTTTAGTCTGTCCGTTGTTAGAGAGTGGCAAGTAGTGGAGAATAAAATCTTAGTTCCCATCTTCTTCCATAAGGTCCCCCAAAAGTGGCTAAGGAACTTGATTTCTCTGTCTGATACAATAGTCCTAGGTACTCCATGTAAGCGCACAACCTCCTTAAGAAACAAGTTAGTCGTCTTGGATGCATCATTCACCTTGGCACAAGGTATGAAGTGTTCCATTTTAGAAAACCTGTCCACCACCACAAATATTGAATCCTTGTGTTGCACATTTGGTAGAACTAACACAAAATCCATGGGTAGATCCACCCAAAGTGCAGTAGGAATCGGCGTTTGCATATATACACCATGAGGTTGCACCCATGACTTAGCCTTCTTGCAAGTTACACAACTTTCACAATGGGATTCTGCAGCCTTCTTTATATGCGACCAATAGAAATGCTCGCTCACAACAGCCAAAGTCTTATCCACCCCAAAGTGTCCCATGATACTTCCTACATGAGCCTCTCGAGTGATTAAGTCTCTCAATGAGCACTGTGGAATGCACAATCTCCTTCCTTTGAACAAAAACCCTTCATGGAGGTAGAACTTCCATTGTGGTCCCTTGGTACAACCCAAATATATCTCAGCTAGATCCAGGTCTTCTCCATATAGATCATTGATGAATTCAAATCCCATCACCTTGGCTTCCATTGTGGAAATCAAGGCATATGTTGTTGAAAGATCATCGTCCACAATGTTATCTTTACCCTTCGTGTACTTGATGATGTAGGGAAAGGTTTCTATAAATTCCATCCAGCGAGCATGCGTCTTATTGAGGTTGGTCTGACCCCTTAGATGCTTTAAGGTCTCATGGTCAGTATGAACCAAAAATTCCTTGGACAACAAGTAGTGTTGCCATGTCTCCAATGCTCTCACCAGTGCATATAGTTCCTGGTCATAGGTTGGGTAGTTAAGTGTGGCTCCACTCAACTTCTCATTGAAATAAGCAACCGTTTTCCCCCTTGAGTCAACACGGCCCCAATCCCAATTCCAGATGCATCACACTCCACTTGAAAAGTCTTGTTGAAGTAAGGAAGGACTAGGACTGGTGCCTAGGTCAGACGATCCTTCAAGGTTTGGAATGCATCTTGTTGTGCCTTCTCCCATGTGAACCCAATACTATTCTTCACCACAGAAGTGAGTGGTGCAGCTATACTTCTAAAGTCTTTGACAAAGCGCCTGTAGAAGCTTGCTAGAACATGGAAGCTCCGTTGGATTATGTTTGTGGGTTCTGGCCAGTCTTGGACCACCTTCACCTACTCCTCATATACTTGTAATCCCTTTTAACTCACAACAAAACACAGGAAGACAAGTTTATCAGTGCAGAATGTGCACTTCTTGAGGTTTTCAGAAAGCCCTTCTTGTCGAAGTGTCTCTAGTACTTGCTCAAGATATGTCACATACTGAGATAAACTAGTACTATAAATCAAAATATCATCAAAATAGACCACAATAAACTTACTGATGTATGGTCTAAGAATGTGGTTCATGAGTCGCATGAAAGTGATAGGGGCATTGGTGAGTCCAAATGGCATCACCAGCCATTCATAAAGACCTTGCTTGGTCTTAAAGGTAGTCTTCCATTCATCACCCTCCTTCATTCTCACATGATGGTATCCACTCTTAAGGTCTATCTTAGAGAAAATGGTGGCTCCACTTATCTCATCTAACATGTCATCAAGGCGTGGTATGGGGTGGCTATACTTAATGGTGATTGTGTTTATGGCTCTCCAGTCTACACACATCCTCCATGTTCCATCCTTCTGGGGTACTAAAAAAACGGGTACAACACAAGGACTAAGGCTTCTCTAACATATAGCTTGTCTAATAATTCATGGACTTGTCTTTCTAGCTCTTTGGTTTCCTCCGGGTTTAACCTATAGGCTGGTTTGTTTGGCAAGAAAAATTCGGATACAAAGTCTATTTGGTGTTCTATGCCCCTAAGTGGTGGTAAACCGTGTGGGATCTCCTCTGGAAACACATCTTTGAACCTGTCAATAAGCTTAGTAATCTCTGGATGAAGTGTCAACTCATCTAAACCTGCACTCAAAAGCTCCTTAAAGATCATCAGTAGCATTGTGTGTTTGGTGGCAGCAGCCTTCCAGATATAGCTAGGCCTAATAAGAAAATTATACTTAACAAATTTCTGTTTCTCCTTAACCATTTGTAAATTTAATTTATGGACTTGTGCTGGTGTGAGAGGTTCTAAGCTACGTTTATCATGCATGAAAGTGTACATATTAGATCAACCATCATGCTTAGTTTCTTTATGCCATTGCCATGGTCTACCTAAAAGGACATGTCGAGCTTGCATAGGTACTACATCACAAACCACTTCATCCTGATATTTACCAATGCTAAATGGGATGGTCACTTACTATTTAATTTTAAGCTCAACCTTATCATCTAGCCACCTTAGTCTATATGGATGAGGATACTTAGTCTTTTCTAGGCCAAGTTTATCTACCATGTATGCACTAGCAGCATTAGAGCAAGACCCACCATCAATGATAAGATTACATACCTTGCCTCATATGGTACATCATATGTGGAATATGTTCTTGCTTTGGATGGTCTCAGGTGGTTGCACTTGGACACTAAGTACACGCCTGATCATTGTGGGAACCGAAATTTACACTGTCCATTTTCAGATAAAAATAGAAAAGTTAAGTAAACCTAACTTTCCTAGAGGTCCCGGCTATCTTCTAAACCACACACCAAGCAATCAAACAATGAGAACAAACAAATTTATTATGAATCAGTAAAACGAAAAGAGAGCAAAGAAGATCTTATTCCGAATCTGTGTTTTGAGCATTACAACAGGTAAGCCTAAGAGGTACGAGCCGTCGGCGAGTTCCTAGTTCTAACCTTGTAAGACCTGATTAAACCTAGTTGAGTCGCAGCTCGATAACAGAAAAGTGGAAATATGCCTAAATTTCCCTAAGTGTTGTGTTTGCTCTGAGTAAAGAATTGTGTGTCCTTGCTTCTTCAACTTCGACCTCCTTATATACTCCTCCTAGAGACGTTTTACTCTTTCCCTTTCTGCCCTTGATCGAGTTTATCGCTTTCTGGGAATATTCCATTTTCCTTCGATCTTTGTGTTTATCTTCGGAAACTTTACATTTATATTTTGAACTTGACATTTATCTTCTGAACTTGACATTTATCTTTTCCTTCAATACAAAATACGAATGATCATAGGGATTGGGCTTAATTTCGTATAAACTCATGAGTGGGCCTTTAGCCGCGTTTAGACCTTCTCGGACCATTTTTTGACTTAAGCGTTTTTACGATTTATCGAAAGAGCGCTTCCAAAACGACATCATTTCGAAGAAAGTTCGAATTCCCCGTATAGTGGAGGTATCTTTAGGTGTTTAGTTAACCGTTTCCATCTTACACGACTAATTCAAACCTTGTACGAGAAAGTAAATCCTTTAAGTCGTAAAGTTCAAATGGTAACTCCGATCGAGATAAAAATAGAACGAGTCCTACCCGACCCCGAAAAGGAGGCTACGAGGACAAGATAAAAATGGATTTTGTTGATCCATCTTGCCGAACAGGCGAGTTTCCCGGCTTGCTTGGTCCAACTCGCCGAATGGGTGAGTTAACCATCATTTTTGTTCTAACTCACCCTTTCGGCGAGTCGGACTGGTTCAACTCGCCGAACAAACGAGTTGACCATCATGCTCGGTCCAACTCGCCGAACGGGCGAGTTGACCATCATGATTGGCCCAACTCGTCGAACGGGCGAGTTGACCGTCATGATTGGCCCAACTCACCGAACGGGCGAGTTGACCGTCATGATCAGTCCAACTCGTCAAACAGGCGAGTTGACCGTCGTGCTTGGTCCAACTCGCCGAGTGGGTGAGTTGGCCATCGTTCTTGGCCCAACTCGCCGAACGGGCGAGTTGACCATCGTTCTCGGTCCAACTTGCCGAATGGGCGAGTTGGCCGTTGTGCTTGGCCCGAATCGCCCGTTCAGCGAGTTGGCCATTACGCTTGGTCCAACTCGCGGAATGGGCGAGTCGGACGATCGAGACTCATGGTTGTTTCGATGCTTGAGGACTTGTCGTATCAATCCTTTTAAAATTTATATGAAACTCGATTTCGTTTTTCCCGCCCTTCTTTTCTTTGAAATATTATCTTCTTTTTTATAAAGAGGACTTTCTCAGGGATGTTTTAGGCTTTGATCCCGTCGTAACTGATTTTGACCCCAACAGTTAGCCCCCAGCTCGTTAGAATTGTCATGTTCTTGCGAGCGATTTAGACGAGTCGGGTAAGTTAAGTGGAATCCAATGTCTGAAAATCCGGGGAGAATAGTGAATTTTCTTGCCTATAAGTAAGTGGAGTAAATTTTTCAAGTTCTTCACTTGCTCATTTTCCACAAACTCTTTTCTAAGCAAATATCATTTTCTCCTATCATTCCTTTTGGTATTATTTTTTAGAAAAAGGAAAATCATGTCTTCAAGGAGAAAAATTTCCACCAAGTCCCTTCCCGATCGTTCTGTTCCTGGTAGTTTTAGCTCGCAACATAGCGATGTTGCACCCAAGGTGGAGTTTGCAGCACACTCAGTCGATCCTGAGGAGGCCGAGGCGTACTATGATGCTAGGGGTGAGGTGAAACCTTCTAGGCCCAGAACATGGGCTCCTCCTCCGTTTGATGCCAACCCCATTGCTGTCTGCCCGAGCGAGAGCTGCCCTAATGGACTCGATTCCATTCGGAATTTCTGCGGAGTTCCGGAGTAAGTAGAGTTTCTTCTTCCGAGAGAGGGAGAAGTTTCTGGATCTCCACCCGAAGGTTATTTTACGTGCTACGAGGCATATTTAATGTAGTGCCACTTATGGTTTTCCATCCCAGAAGTTAACGTGCTGCTGTTCAACCGATTCAAGCTGTCGCTCAGTTAGGTCAACCTGTGCGGTTTGCAGCACATCGTTGGGATTTTGGTTCTGAGTTACGAGCGTGGTATGAGCATTGACGTTGATCATCTTGAAGCCATCTTGATGAATCGGGGGAATTCAGCCATAATTCAGCTGAGGCCTCGGCCGAGAATGACGATCATAACGAGATTCGTATCAAACTACCACGACTGGAAGGAGCATTTTTTCTTTGTTCATGTCAACAACGCATATGTGAAGGAGACTTGCATTCCCCTTTCCAGGACTAGATGGTGCCGGAGAGGTATTCTCGATTGGGTACCCGCTAGCTTTGGTTTTGATGATGTTTTGACCTTACATGTCTATTTCGGTTTTACAGAGACTAACCCTATCCGGAAGGCTTGCAAACCACCATGGATCTACTTTGGGGTGGTCCATTATTTTGGGCAAGGTTCACTCCAAAGCGGGTTCTTTGTGCTTTGGCTCTGCACCGTTCTCGGTTTCAACCAAATTTAGCGGTGGAGGAAGGGAATAATCGAGCATGGACGGGTTCATTCCACACGAATCTCGGGCGAGGAAGGAAAGGTCTAGGTCTCGCAAAGTGAAACACGTTATCATCGACGATGACATGGTCGTCGATCCATGTTCTCCTGACAACGTACTTAGAGATTATCTCAACAGTCAAGTGGACGGAAATGGTGGTGAATGGATTGATTTTGACGAGCCGTTCGACTTTGACTTTCTTCCTGTCAGGGAGGATCCAGCGAGGTGTCGGGGTTTACCAAGGCCTCGAGGATGGTCAATTGGGTAAGACTCGGTCCATGAATATATATTTTTTGGTAAGGCCAAACCTTTCTTAACTTCAAGAACTTTTGCAGGGTCTCCTCATGATGAACCGAGCTCTTGATGCGAGCAACCAGGAGGCTCGCAAAGCTCAATTCAGGGCCGAGATGGCTGACAAGGAGATTGACCGTCTGAAAGATGAGTTGGAGAGTTTCCGTCATCGTGAAAGAGAAATAGGTTGCGATGGAGGTTCGCCAAGCCTACAAGCGAGGAAAGAGAGAGATGGCCGAAGTGATGAGGAGCCGTCACGACAGGTTATCGAGCGATTTTGGGGAACAAACGATGCAACCCTGATCAGCCTCCTAGACCAAGTTACGAGTACATGTCACGAACCAGATAGGTCCATGATCAAGGCTTGGCTTAATAGGCTGTTTATGAGCCTTATTGGTATGATCCATGAAGTTTTGGACCGTGAGAAGGCTTGGGCTTACACAATGGACGTGATGGGCTATTTTATGAGGATTTTTGGGCTTATGTTTAGAGCAAGACAGAGGGGAAAGAAGAATAAAGAAGAAACCAGCTGGGGAGAGAGTGTGCTTGACCTGAAACCATCTGAAGATACTAAAGATGAAATGAATCAAAGTGACACTTACCTAGCTGAGCTGGATAAGCTAAACAATCAAGTGAGCGGGAGTGACACTGATCCTGGAGCTGAAGCTGAGCTGAGTAAGAGTGACTCTGACCCTGGAGCTGAAGCTGAGCTGAGTGAGAGTGACACTGATCCAGGAGCTGAAACTGAGCTAAAGAAGAGTGACATTGGAGCTGGTTTGGAATGAGCTGAAATGTGGCCTAATGATCAAAATGGACCAGGCCATTTTTATGGAACCAAGCCCAAGGTAGGGATCCAATCTCTCTTGCTGATGGACATCCACAAAATTCAAGTCCAAGAATCCATGGGAAGCTGTTTTGGATCCAGTGGCTTAAAGAGAAGTGATATCAGCCCATAACAAGTTCTTATGGGTTTGTTTCTTACCAAATTCGACCAGGCCTTTCATCAGATTGTTTTTGACCCATTTCACCAAAAAAATATCAGAAAGGAGTCAAGGAATCAGTCCTGGTCGTCACTTACCAAGATTTATTCAAAGACAAGTCAAAATTCAACATCTCGGTTCTACAAAAGTCTTTGGTCTTAGTCTTTGTTCCTAGTTTCTAAGTTTCTTATTTTCTGCACTTTATCTCTTCTTTTCTACGTTCTTGTAGCCTATATATGGAGGCTGCACGACCAATATGTAATTCATTCACCTTTTTATCAAAAAAATCTCTCTAAATTTGTGAATCCTTTGTTCATCTTTGAACATCGAACTGCTAGGAGTTCATTCTCTGCAAGCAAAACCTGTCTTTGATCGAAAACAGAGTTCATTCTCTTGATCAAGGACACATCTACACAAGTGTTGATCAAACCACAGATCCTCACTGAAGATCATCAACCATTTCGACTTCTATCCATCAAAACCATCATTATCTATCATCAAAACCATCAGATCAACCTTCAAAGAATCAGGGACAAAAAGGATCTCCTCTCCAGGGGTTCATCAACTAATGGGGATTTATACGGCTCTTGGTGATTATCGCGAGTGTCGTGGTGCCGTGGGCAGACTGTACCTTACACAATTCCCTGATTATTCGTTCGACGTCGAGTATGCAAGGCAGAATGGGCGTATGTACGATGCCAACAGGGATTTTGCAATCCCTCAAATTGAGGAGAGGATTTGGGAGAAATGGGATCTGATTCCTGTTTCTCCCGACACGATGGAAGTCGATACGGGAGCTCGTGATGAGACGGGTGAAGTGAATCAGCCGACGGCTCCCCTGGATGTGAACGATTACTCAATCGGGAGGTTGATGACCAGGTAATTTGACCCTGGCGATTCATCCTAGGGTTATCTGACTTACTGGGGAAGTGTTCCCTTGTGATATATTTATATTGTGTGGTCCTGTGTAGCGGGACTGGCCGTATTTGGCTTATAATCCCGGGTGTTTATCGGTCTTTGTATGAATCATGTTTTTCGTATAAATCATGCTTTCCATTTTAAAAAGATTGTCTGGGTTTTTGTTAAGTGTAGAGGGAAGGACTCGAGTTGTCATCTTCGGATCGTCCTATTCGTTGCTCGTCCATGATGTTGAGTAGTTTTTAAAGTTTCGCGAATGTTCAGATGTGGACGAAGAGACATGCTTTCAGGATCTCGTATCTTTTTGATATCATGCCTTGAGACTTTATAGATTAGTGTGCTGGGTTTAGGGTATGACCTAGGTTTACTTTTGGTTTGAGGCTTTGAGATGACTAATCGGCTTTTGTTTTGCCTGTTGCGATTTTAACCTGACTCCGTTCCGTTTTAAAATGCGCGATTGGTTCTCGGCTTATACAACTTGTCTGGGCGGAGTCGAGAATCTCTCCGGAGACAGTTTTTAAGTCATCCGGAAGTGCTGACCAAAATTTCGGATTTCTTTTATAGCGCGCTATTTACCCTAGTCGAATGTATGAGGATCTATCCCTTAGGACGGACCTAAATGCGTTTGTTTAGGATGGTTAAATTTCTCAGTGGGGCCAATCGACGATTGTTCGTAATTTAAAGTCATGGGTGGAGAGGGAGTGTGTCCTCAAAGATCTAGGTGACGTCTCGCCTATTTTTTTCCAAAAACATTCTTTGGGTTAATATCTTCCTCAAATGTGTGTGAGACCGGGCTCTCGTTTTTTCGTCGGGAGTTGGAGTCGACGATGCGACCGAGAAATGGTTGGCGGAATTGGTTGATCCCTTAGTCGGATGTATGAGGATCTATCCCTTAGGACGGACCTAAATGCGTTTGTTTAGGACGGCTAAAGTGCTCGGCGGGGATAATCGACGAGCGTTCGTAATTTATAGTCATGGGTGGACAAGGAGTTTGTCCTCGAAGATCTAGGCGACGTCTCGCCTGTTTTTTTTCGAAAACATTCTTTAGGTTAGTAACTTCCTCAAGTTTGTGAGACCGGGGTCTCATTTTTTTGTCGAGAGTTGGAGTCAACGATGCAACCGAGAAATGGTTGAC
The DNA here is from genome assembly GCA_905132885.1 of Moricandia moricandioides. NCBI lineage: Eukaryota > Viridiplantae > Streptophyta > Magnoliopsida > Brassicales > Brassicaceae > Moricandia > Moricandia moricandioides. The sequence goes on from CAJHQQ010000135.1 coordinate 329,994, forward strand.
GGAATCTGTTGATCCCTTAGTTGATGTGATGAAGTTTCTTTGCTTGATAAGTTAGTGTGTTGTTGATACGTTTTGAGGCGGGATGATTTTTTGCGAGTTTCCGTTTTCGGGTTGGTGCGATGATCGTTTTAATGAAGTCTTTATTGCCAAATTTTTTTTTTCAAAAATATTGAGTACAAGGCGTATATTTTTGATTGCGGGAATATGCGAATTTCGTATATGTACCCACTCCCCCCTTTTTTGGAGAGGGGGATAGCTGCACTCGTCGTTTGGCGAGCTGCCTACGTACCCCTTTCGCGTATCAAGCCATCTCGTAGTTCTGTTTTTTGTGAGATTGTGTTTTCTCGGCTGTTGTGTTTGCATCGATAGTGCTAGTCGCGGGAGTGACGTCTTCTGTTGGGCTTGTCTTCTCTGGTTGGGTCAAAACGTTGGGTTTCTGAACTTGTTGTCCTTTGGCCATTGCTCGAGTTGTTGATTCTAGATCGTTTTTGGTCGTTGACTGAGTTAGCTTCGCTCGTTTGGGCTTCACCATTGCGGTATTTGTGATTTGCCTTAGTTTATGTTTGGCCAGGAAGCAGCGTCTCGACTGTTTCTTGCATCCCCAAATCGCAGCTATTCCGTTGTGAGTCGGGAATTGATGCCCAGGTGATAAGTCAACGGGACTGCCTTCATGGCGTTTAACCAAGGCCTGCCCATGATGACGTTGTAGATGGCCGGGTGATCGACGATCGCAAAGTCAATGATCTTGGTGATTTATTTTGCCGAGACGGGTAGTATGATAGATCTGAGGGTCATCGACGTTGTGCCTGAGAAATTGTTCAATGACTTGGGAGACGGTACTACTTCTCCTAGCTCAACGTTCATCCTTCCTAGAGTATCGCGGAAGATGACATTGACCATGATTCCTGTATCAATGGCAACTCTGGCGACCCCAAGATCTCTTATCACGAGATCCATGATGAGTGGGTGGCAGTGGGGTTGATCGATCCCGTCGGCTTCTTCCTTTCCGAAAGTGATCGCTCTTTTCGGGACGTTACGGGGTGCATACCAGTTGGGTGAGTTTGCGCTCAGCCTAACGCTGATAAGCCTTGATGGCTGAGATGGTGTCACTGTAGTACTTGGATCCCCCGATGATCATGTTAACTCGGCGGCGATTATTGTCGTTACCCTTCTCATCTTTCCTCCTTTCACGCTTTTCTCCTCATTGGTTTCCACAGGAAGGATTCTCCGTTTGGGGAGCCTTATCGTTTTTTGGAGGGCGGTGTGAATCGCGAACCATGTCTTTCACACTGGAAATTCAAAAAGTTCCCCTGCGATCAGCTTCGCGGCTAGTCTGGCCCCAAGAACTTTGCAGTTGATGGTTGAGTGGCCGCGAGCTTGATGGAAGTCGCAGAAGACATTCTCTTCATAGCTTGGATTCCGGGTTTGTGTTTCCCGTTGTCCGACCTTGCTTGTTAAGTTGAGGTACATATTTGGGGTAAAAGGATTAAGGAATGGGAGAAGAATGGTTGGGACAGTAAAATGGTAAGAAGATCATCCGGGTAAAGAGAAGAGTTACCATGCGCCTATCCTTGGGTATTTGCCCTTATCCATCCATGGGAAAGGAAGAAGGGATAAGCCTTGACAGGCTGGAACAACTGGAAAGTAACCAGCATCTAGTCAAAGATGTTGGATACCACTTGAATGGTTCTCCTTCCCCTTGATTCAAATTAAGGCGCTCCCCTACTCATCCTAGACCACATGTTCCATCTTTTGTTTCTGAAAACCCTTGTAACCTCTACTCTATATATTTGTAATCTCATTTTAATGAAAAAGTAGACAGTTCATAATCCTTTCTTAGACTCTTAAACATGATTACATTTTAGACTTGTTCTTTGGTTAAACCTTCTTTCTAATCTCTATACTATCATCAAACCTAAGATTATCCAAAACATTTTATGGTATCAGAGCCAGGTTCCTCATATTTTGGGTTTGATTCACACCAATACTCAAGACTTTTAGATCTCATACTTTGTTGAAGACAATCAAGATGGAAAACAACAAGGCTGTGGTTCCGGTTACACTCAAGGGAGGAAACTACCTCCTATGGTCTCGGTTGGTGAAGACTGCTGTGAGAAGTAAGGGTTTGTGGGGACATATCACGTCTGGTGAAGCTCCCAAACTCATTACTGAGGATGAAAATGATGAGGAGGATCTCACAAGCGAAGAGGACAAGTGGTTGCAAGAAGACATGCTCGTTATGTCTATTCTCCAAAGCTCATTGGATCCCTCAATTTTGGAGGTATATAACTACTGTGAGAAGCCAAAAGACCTTTGGGATATACTCAAGAAGGTGTATGGGAACATCGCAAACCTGACTAGGGTGTTTGAGGTGAAGAGGGCAATCAACAATCTGGTTCAAGAGGACATGGAGTTTACAAGACACTTGGGAAGTTTAAAGCTTTATGGTCGGAGATGGAGATGTTGAGGCCAAACACTACTGACCAAGATGATCTGAATGAGAGAAGAGAGCAATATAAGGTTTTCGGACTCTTGCAGACCCTAAATTCCACTTACAATGATCTGATCAAGCACATACTTAGGGCTGGAAAACTTCCGGATCTAGAGGATGTATGCGCCCAAATTCAGAAGGAGCAAGGGTCTCTTGGACTCTTTGGAGGTAAAGGAGAGCTCTCTCTAGCCAATCAAGTTGAAGTTCCTCACGCAAACAGAGTCATGCACAACCGGTTTGAAGAAAGGAAGTTCAATGGGACATGTGATCATTGCAAGAGGCATGGACACAAGAAGAGTCAGTGTTGAATATTACACCCACACTTGAAGTCGGCTAAGTTCATGAAGGAAAAGGATGCAAGATCTCACCTCTCCTATGGAACTAGTGAGCAACATGGGACAAGTGCTGCGGGTACCTTAAAGCGGATCAATGAAGGAGATGGACGAGAGATGGTGGCCATGTCAACACAAACCACTCAACCAAATAACCAGAGGTTTAATGAAAATGACTTGATTAGGAGATCAGACATTGATGCTCTAATCAAGATCTTCAAGGAAAATGGTAACACCCTTGGGTATTCTTTTGATGCATCCTTGGTTAGAACTGGTAGTATTGATCACGCTAGGGCTGAGTATGATCCAAATAATCATCTAGATCAGTCTAGGATTACATATGAACCAGATAGAAGTTGTCATTCATATAATGCTTGCAATATGTCTAAGCCTTTGATAATTGACTCTGGTGCATCCCATCATATGATTAGTGATCCTAGAATTATTAAAGATATTGAACCTGCTCATGGTCATGTAATGATAGCTGGTGAGAAGGTCCCAATTAAGGGAATATGTAATCTGAAATTGGTTGGTAAAGAATCTAGGGCCTTCTACATGCCTAACTTCACTTCAAACTTGCTATCTGTGAAAAAGTGTACTTCTGACTTACAATGCAATGTGATCTTTAGCCCTAATGATGTGAAGTTTCAGGATATTGAGAGCAAGAGACTAATTGGGAAAGGAGTAACCAAGGGAGACTTATATATGCTAGAAGATCTTACTCATGTTCCTGATTATGTTTACTCATTTATTTATGCTTCTATGTTGAATAATGATGCCTTATGGCATGCTAGACTAAATCATCCTCATGTTAGAGCTTTGAACTTGGTTTCCAGGTGTGGTGTAAAAATAATGAATGTGAAGTTTGCATTTTAGGTAAGCATTGTAAGACTGTTTTTCCAACATCTAGTACTAATGATAAATGCTTTGATTTAGTTCATTCAGATGTGTGGACTGCACCTTGCCTGTCTAGGGAAAATTATAAGTACTTTGTGACATTCATTGATGAAAAATCTAAATACACCTGGATAACTTTGATGCCATCTAAGGATAGGGTTCTTGATGCATTTAAGAGTTTTCAAACTTATGTGAATAACCATTACAATGCCAAGATTAAAATTTTTAGATCAGATAATGGTGGAGAGTATACAAGCCATGCTTTCAAACAACACCTTGCTCAACATGGAATATTACATCAAACAAGTTGCCCTTACTCTCCTCAACAAAATGATGTGGCCGACAGGAAAAATAGGCACCATATGGAGGTGGCACGGTCAATGATGTTTCACTCCAATGTCCTAAAACGTTTCTTGAGTGATGCAGTGGCATCTGCATGGTACTTGATCAACTGTATCCCCTTCAAGGTTATTCAAGACCAGTCTCCATTTAAGGTCATAAACAAATACAAGCCTCCATTAGATTATCTCCGGGTGTTTGGGTGCCATTGCTTTGTGCTGGTGATGTAGCTTTTATAATGCACTCTCAATTAACCCTATTAGCTACTTTTTACTCTCTCAAATAAGAGGTTCAATTGTAGTACTTAGGGATCGAATCCACAGGGAGCGTGGGCACACAATAGACTATAGATGCTTAGATTAAGCTAGGCAAACAATTTATTAAAGAAGTAATAGTAGACAAGTAAGCAGGTGATTGGTTTGATAACAAAAGATGAAATAGCTACGCCTAAGGATTTATAAATCAATAGGTTCAAAACACAAATCAAAGATGCTAAGGGTTGTATAGATCAAATTCTAGAACTCGAATTCAATAAGCAAGTAATCCAGCTCTCGCATGCAATTACTTATCAGATGCCTAAGTTCTATGTTCCAGCTCTCGCATGCAAACAAGAATCGAGCGTCGATCGAAAGAAATGCTTGGGTATCGATCGATACTACCTCAGACAATCATTAACACACATATCGATAATTTTCAACTAGATCCTAGACCAACTCTCGTATGCGCCTAGATATCTAATCCACACAGGGCTTGGGTTCCCTTAATTAATTGCACTCTCGTGCCTCTCAATTGTCCTATGATTTTAGGTTCAAGCAATCAGTCACACTCTCGTGCTATTCCACTACTCTAGATCCTAATATTACAAGCCACCATGGTGTAGAGATCAATTGATAACCTAGCAACCCTATGACTATCAGTTTGACATTAAGAACATGAAATCACTAAACCTAACAAGATGATTACTCAGACATGGAAGCAATAACACAAATCATAGTCTGAATAAATAATAAATATAGAAATCAATATAAAACCAAAGGTTTTCCAATCAATCTCTGAAGGAGAATTGATCTTCTCTCCAAAACATAAGACAAGGAATAAAATAAAGCTTAGCCGTCAACAATGACTTAGAAAACTATATAAATTAGGTCTAAACTCGTCTAGGGGTATTCTGGTAAATTATGGTGTCTTCTGGGCTTAAGTCGGCCATACAAAACGTTTGGACTGTGTTCTAGGATCACCGCCGATCGACACCGAGGCTGTGCCGTCGATCGACACTCATTCATCTTCTCGACAACTTTCTCTCATGAGGCAGACAAACCACGCTTCAGTAAATCGGGCATACGTTAGATCTAACTGTCTGATGGACCTCACACCGGTGGCATTGGAAAGATAACTCATAGATATATATGCAGTCAAAATATAAGCTCAATAGCACCGTGGGAAGATCTCCATCCATTGCTAAACATCTGACACATTTTCGCAGTTCTGCATCTCAAAAAGCTCCAGAATCACCAAAGTTCTCCAGAATGTATAAAATACTCTAAAACATACTCCAAACACATATAATAGACTCTAAATAAGGTTGATATCATGACACAATAGTGGTAAATTTCAGGCCCTATGAACTCCCCCAGACTTAATCTTTTGCTTGTCCTCAAGCAAACAAGCCCGTGGAAGAGGTTTTGAAAAGCGAAGACTCACATAATATCTAAGTATAATGGTCAACTTACTTTGTTGCAACCACATCCTATCAAGTCAATCACAGAGAAACTTTATATACCTTATCCTAGTATAGCAATCAATTCCATTCTACCAACAACTTAGCGAATACTAGTCTGACTCGCCCCTCTACTTATTTCATTTCTTTGCATAAAATAAAAGTGCAAGCTTTACCTTGCGAGTATCGATCAAAGGATATATGGACTCTTACCTCTGCAAATATCTGAACATACATGTAGTCTTCTATGATTCATTTCCTCTATCTCTTTTCACTTCTTCTCAGTCAGTGTCTCCCTTCTTTTGAGGATATTATTTTATTTTTTAATTGACTTAGATATTTGGACAGGTTTCCATGAATTAAGCCCTAATAGTTTTTGCCACCAGATCGTGTTCACTTCTTTTTGACCTTTATCTCTTTCTAGAATCATATGAATCAAGCTTTAATGGTTGTAGCCACCAAATCATGTCCGATTCTTTTTATTCTGAAGGGGAGAGAGAGGGAATCAGAAGCACACAGACTTTTACCTTCCAGACTTGCAGAAGGAATCCGATCCAGTGTATACCAAATCCCAAAGAAAGAAAATAATGTCAGAATTTGTGTTGGAAATCAGCTTCGGTTCCTTCAAACTTTCTAAGCAAGTGTGATATAGTGGTAGGATGATCCACTTTGGTATCTCTAGTAATCTCTGCAAGCAACCTTCTAAGAATGATGCTAAAGTGTGGTTAATCAATAATAAATCTTGATCATAGTCCTCTTCTTGACTAAATAAAACTTTTTGAAAAACTTATATATATAGTAAATAAAACTCAAAAACAATAAAATAGCATTAGCGAACCTCCCCCAGAATTAAATTACATTGTCCCAATGTAATCCGTCCCGGATTGGTTAGGAAAAATCAAATCATAAGTAAATAGCTTAAGTAGAAAACCCGATACCTCTCTCTGTAAGAGGGTGTCGATCGATGGTAGGCATGTGTCGTCGATCGATGGCCGCGATCCAAAGTCGACCGATGGCGCCTCTTGTTAGAATGAATAAATAAATAAAAGAAGAAGCAAGCTGGTTGAAGATAGAATCTGGATCAAACAACTTGACTCACAAGGAATTATGAAGGTTGCCCTATACCACTTGACCTAACTTGACTTGCAAGGCAAGGAATTAGTTAGGGAGGACCTTGTGGACGTTGCTAGGCTCCAGAAACCTAAGGATACTCAGTTTGAATTCAAAAGGAAGGATCTTGTTTGATTTAAGCAAGAAGAAGTCACATGGGTGCATAAGGAGTTGTGTAGACCTGTCACTATCACCAAGGAAGGTTGTGCCTCTCCTCTTGTCCCTTTCTACTCTTCCTGGACGTGCCAGACCTTGGATGTATCCCCTTTGGCTTCTTCTCATTCCATACAAAATTATTTGTTTATGTTTCCATGTTTTAGTAATTGTTTAATCATGTGTATTGCCTATTTAAAGGCTTCCCCATCACTTGTAACACTACCAGAATCAATAGACAAGTATCTCTCTCTAAACTTGTGGCTCTCTCTCTTGCTTGTGTCTAAAAAATATTCACAATGTAAGGAGTTAAGTATTATGGTTTAGAGGCTTCCTTATCTCTTTCTTTCTTAAGGCAACCTAATACTTGTCAAACTCACTCTAAACTCTTCTTTATCTACTGTCTTAAACTCTAGCTTACTGATTCTAAATCTCATTCATCTAAGTACACAAACTCTAAGTTTTGTGTTACTTCTCAAGGATTAGATTCATACTAGAGAGTTTCTACTTCATAAAACCAGTTTACTGTCTAGGATTCTTGGTTATATAGTAAGCTGTGTATGAGGATTCAATCACAAGTTGGTTGTCTCTTCCTTTGAATGGTGAGTTTCTGTTGTATGGTTGAAGAAGATTCAGTTACAAGTTAACTGAAGACTCTTGACATGGGACAAACACTTATGAATTCCAACATGGTATCAGAGCCTAGTTGCTCTTCTTTGGGAAAACTCACCTCATTCTCTGTTTTTCTTGAATCAAATCCTTTATTTCCCACTCTGATATAGTGTAAGCTTGGTCAATACTTGTTAGTATCTTGAAATCAAGTTTCAGGTGAGGAAAGGATTCGAAAATGTTTCACCATTATGTTTTATCCATTGGATAATAGCTCTCTCTTAATGGAGCATATCTTTGACCAGTGGACAAACTGTTTTGATCCATTGGCTTCATTGTTGTCTAAGCCACAAAAAACACTTGTTCATGTGTTATTCTGATGGTTCTCTTGTTGCAAGCCCTAGAAAACATCAGTTCATGAGTTATTCCAGTGGCACATGTCTATGATCAGTGGGTAAATTGATTGTCCAATGGTCCATTGTGTTTCAGCTACTAAAGCACCAAACTCTTGATGAGTATTGGATGCTCCTGACTGTCAATGCTTCCGCAAAACTCAAGAAACAGAGCAAAACTCTGTCCATTAGAACTCTTGAGCAAATTCTCTATTTTCTATTCTCTCATTCTCTGATTCTCCAGACTACTTATTCTCCATCATTCTCCCATTCTATGGCTATTAATACTCTGGTTACATCACTCTCTACTTATTCTTTGGTTACTTATACTCTATTGTTACTTAAATCTCTATTCTCACAATCTTGTTTAGAATCTGCCTAAGGTTGTTAAACTGTCTTGAAGTTAAGCTCTCTTGAAAGAATAGTCTTGCTTCTGTCCTTAAGAAAAATTGATTGTGTTGCTTCTTGAATGCTTAGTCTTGTTGATTAGGATTCAGAGAGTGTTGCTAGGATAGAATCATGAAGATATCTGTCCATAGCTTGTTTGAAATGTGTTTTAAAGGTCAGACTTGGTGAAAACCCATGATCTGATCTCTTGGTGTCTACTTATGCTTGTCTTAGTTTTTGTTGACATGCTGTCCATGTTGATCAGAGCCTGCACAAGATGCATATTCCTGACCATGGAGATTGCCCACTGACCATCAACACTTTGGACACTGATTATGTCCATTAACTTCCAAGATAGTTGAGAGGATGAATGGAGCAGTGGAGAGATTGCTCAGAAGTGACTTACCTGATGCCAAGAGAGTGGAGAGGAAGTACACTTAAGAGAAAAGATCACAATTCAAGCCAAAAGGGCTGTGGTCTCAAGGCATTGGTGATCATCATTGGCTCTCATCTTCCAAGCTTGACCACATACTCTTATTCTGAGGTCAAACTTGAGGAGGGGTGTTAAAATGAGAAGCCAATGTCCATTCTTCAGAAACTTATGCAAGGGAAGTACCTAAATCTATATTCATTCTTATGATTGAATAGGTTTGCCCCTTGAGAATTGATGCATGTGTTTGTGCATTGTTTTAATCAGGTACTTGGAGCTCATGAGAAGAGTCTGGTCGTGGATTAAACCCTTTGATGATTGCAGGATGTCAAAAGAAAGGGGGAGACAAAGAACCAGCCACATAGAGAGTTTCAAGCAATTTTGAATGTGAAGCAAGGAAGGCATTGGTGCATGCTTACCATTGAAGAAAGGCCATGATCCAGGGTTTATGAGTTCCTAAACTTGATCATAAGACTCATAAACCCACTGGCCAATCCCCCAGGCCTTGTTGAATCTCTACTCTTTTCCTTAGCTGGTTTTATCCCAAATGGGTTTTCTGGCTAAGGTTTTTAATGAGGGAGCTTCTTTAAGGTTCCAAGCTTGTCCAAGGATCTCCTATGATCAAGCTTTATGGGAGTGTTAGAATGAATAAATAAATAAAAGAAGAAGCAAGCTGGTTGAAGATAGAATCTGGATCAAACAGACTTGACTCACAAGGAATTATGAAGGCTGCCCTATACCACTTGACCTAACTTGACTTGCAAGGCAAGGAATAAGTTGGGGAGGACCTTGTGGACGTTGCTAGGCTCCAGAAACATAAGGATACTCAGTTTGAATTCAAAAGGAAGGATATGGTTTGGTTTAAGTAAGAAAAAGTCACATGGGTGCATAAGGAGTTGTGTAGACCTGTCACTATCACCAAGGAAGGTTGTGCCTCTCCTCATGTCCCTTTCTATTATTCCTGGACGTGCCAGATCTTGGCTGTATCCCCTTTGGCCTCTTCTCATTCCATACATAATTATTTGTTTATGTTTCCATGTTTTATTAATTGTTTAATCATGTGTATTTCCTATTTAAAGGCTTCCCCATCACTTGTAACACTATCAGAATCAATAGAAAAGTTTCTCTCTCTAAACTCATGGCTCTCTCTCTCTTGCTTGTGTCTAAACAATATTCACAATGTAAGGAGTTAAGTATTATGGTTTAGAGGCTGCCTTAGCTCTTTCTTTCTTAAGGCAGCATAATACTTGTCAAACTCACTCTAAAATCTTCGTTATATATTGTATTAAACTCTAGCTTATTGATTCTAAATCCGAATGGGAAGGAGAATTTGCTCTAGAATAACTCTCAGTGTCCCTCTTCCTCATTTTGTTGATGATGTTGATAAAAGCTCTTGCAGAAGCTTCCCCTTTGTCTTTCATCTCTGGATCAAATAGCACCCTGACCTTGGTAAAAAGTTGCATACTTCCTTTGCAGCACATCATATACTCAAGACTTCACTCCTAACATCGCGAAGGAACCGGTGACAAGAAATCTGTATATACTTTCTTTTTATTTTTCTTTTTCTTGGCCCTTCCCCCAGACTTAGGCTTTTCAATCACAGGTTGCTCTAAAATCTGGAGAGTGTCGATCGACACTCTTAGGCGAGTGTCGATCGAAGGTGATGCTGGTTCTGTGGTTTCACGGTTTGAATCAGGTGCTGGATCTTCAGACGGCTATATCCATGAAATAAACCCCACACTTTTGGTCTTTCCCACAGGATCATAGAAGACATTTTCATCAACATTAGTAAGGCACATCCTATTCTTCTTGAGATCACAAACTGCCCCTATTGTAGCCATAAAGGCTCTTCCAAAGATAAGAAAAGATTCTCGACTTGATTTGCTTCCCAAAACGTGAAAGTCCACAGGAACAACGCATTCACCTATGGATTACATAGATAACCCTGAGGGTCATGCAAGTCTCCATTCCCATCCCTAGTCAGAATAAATGCCACAACCATCTCTATTCGCCGGTTACTGTCGATCGATGCTAGAATAGAAGTGTCGATCGATGTTTGTCCAAGAGTAATGTCGATCGGCGTCAAAGTGTTGTTTTCGACCAATGCTAGACGTTTCTCTCTGCGGATGGTGCGTTCAATAGCTTCTGAGTCTGAGAAAATTAAGTGTTTTTCCTTGTTCCTCCTGGTACTGCTCTGCATGTACCTCAAAGACAAAGAAAATTTTATGTAAGTAACTGAAACAGAAAATGAAAACCTAGACTAAACTTATTAATCAAGTCTAATGGCGATCCTCGCTCCCCGGCAACAACGCCAAATTTGATATAACTTTTATTATGCACTCTCAAATTAACCCTATAAGCTACTTTTTACTCTCTCAAATAAGAGATTCAGTTGTAGTACTTAGGGATCGAATCCACAGGGAGTGTGGGCACACAATATACTATTGATATTTAGATTAAGCTAGGCAAATAATTTATTAAAGAAGTAATAGTAGAAAAGTAAGCAGGTGATTGGTTTGATACCAATAAGATGAAATAGCTAGGTCTAGGGATTTATCAATCAATAGATTCAAAACACAAAACAAGGATGCTAAGGGTTTTATAGATTAAACTCTAGAACTCGATTCAATAAGCAAGTAATCCAGCTCTCACATGCAATTACTAATTAAATGCATAAGTTCTATGTTCCAGCTCTCGCATGCAAACAAGGATTGAGCGTCGCTTGATACCAATGATTGGGTATCGATCGATACTACCTTAGATAAACATTAACACACATATCGATAATGGTAAACTAGATCCTATACCAACTCTTGTATATGCCTAGATATCTAATCCACATAGGATTCGGGTTCGGTTAATTAATTGCACTCTCGTGCCTCTCAATTGTCCTATGATTCTAGGTTCAAGCAATCAGTCACACTCTCGTGCTATTTCACTACTCTAGATCCTAGTATTACAAGCCACCTTGGTTTAGAGATCTATATATAACCTAGCAATCCAATGACTATCAGTTTGACACTAAGAACATGAAATCCCTAAACCTAACAAGATGATTATTTAGACATGTAAGCAATAACACAAATCATAGTCTGAATAAATAATAGATATAGAAATCAATATAAAACCAAAGGAGTTCCAATCAATCTCTGAAGGAGAATTGATCTTCTCTCCAAAACTTAAGAAAATGAATAAAATAAAACTTAGTCGTCAACAATGGCTTAGAAAACTATATAAATTAGGTCTAAACTCGTGCATGGGCATTTTGGTAACTTTCCATGACATATGGGCTTAAGTTGGACATGAAACAAGTCAGGTCTGTCTTCTGGGATCACCGTCGATCGATGGTAAGGCTGTGCCGTCGATCGATGGTAAGGCTTTGCCATCGATCGACACTCATTTATCCCCTCGACAGCTACCTCTCGCGAGGCAGACAAACCACTCTTCAGTAAATTGGGAATAACTTTAGATCTTACCATCCGATGGACCTCAAACCGATGGAATTAGAAATATAACTCAAGGATCTATATTATGTCAAAATATCAGCTCAATCTCACCGTGGGAAGGTCTCCATCCATAGCTAAACATATGACGCATATGCACAGTTCTGCATCTCTAAAAGCTCCAGAATCACCAAAGTTCTCCAGAACATGTCTGAACCTGAAAATACTCTAAAGCATACTCCAAACACATATAATAGACTCTAAATAGGGCTGATATCATGGCACAATAGTAGTAAATATAAGGCCCTATCAACTTCCTCAGACTTAACCTTTTGCTTGTCCTCAAGCAAACAAAGCATGTGAAAGAGGTTTTAAAAAGCGAAGACTCACATAATGTCTAAGTATAACTGTCACCTACTTTGTTTCAACCACATCCTATCAAGTCAATCACAAAGAAACTTTATATACCCTATCATAATATAGCAACCAAATCCATTCTACCAACAACTTAGCGAATACTAGTTTGACTCGCTTCTCAACTGATTTCATTTCTTTGCATAAAATGAAAGTGAAGGCTTTACCTTGGGAGTATCGATCAAGAGATATATAGACTCTTACCTCTGCAAGTATCTGAACACACATGTAGTCTTCTCTGATTCCTTTACTCTCTCTCTTCTCACTTTTTCTTAGTGAATGTCTCCCTTCTATTGAGGGTATCATTTTATTTTTTTAATTGATTGAGATATTTGGATAGGCTTCCATGAATCAAGCCCTAATGGTTTTTGACACCAGATCATGTTCACTTCTTTTTAACCTTTATCTCTTTCTAGAATCATATGAATCAAGATTTAATGGTTGTAGCCACCAAATCATGTTCGATCCTTTTTATTATGAAGGGGAGAGAGAGGGGAATCAGAAACACACAGACTTTTACCTTCCAGACTTGCAGAAGGAATCTGATCTAGTATATACCAAATCCCAAAGCAAGCAAATAATGTCAGGATTAGTGTTGGAAATCAGCTTCGGTTCCTCCAAACTTTCTAAGCAAGTTTGATATAGTGGCATGATGATCCACTTTAATATCTCTAGTAATCTCTGCAAACAACCTTCTAAGAATGATGATAAAGTGTGGTTAGTCAATAATAAATCTTGATCATAGTCTTCTTCTTGACTCAATAAAACTTTTTGAAAAACTTATATAGATAGTAAATAAAACTCAAAAACAATAAAATAACCTCCCCCAGACTTAAATTACATTGTCCCCAATGTAGTCTGTCCCAGATTGGTTAGGAAAAATCAAATCATAAGTAAATAACTTAAGTAGAAAACTCGATACCTCTCTCTGTAAGAGGGTGTCGATCGATGGTAGGCATGTGTGGTCGATCTATAGTCACGATCCAACGTCGACCGATGGTGCCTCTATGGTGTCGATCGATGGTGGACTCAAATAGTCTGTAAAAATAATATAAAACTCGAAATAAATAGTAGTATAAGTAGAACCTAAATAAAAACTTACTAAAGAGTGGGTTGCCTCCCACTAAGTGCTTGGTTATAGTCTTAAGCTCGATGTTTCAGAATTCTTATTCAGTCCGGATGGGAAGGAGAATTTGCTCGAGAATAACTCTCAGTGTCCCTCTTCCTCATTTTGTTGATGCTGTTGATAAAATAAGCTTCCCCTTTGTCTTTCATCTCTGGATCACATAGCACCCTGACCTTTGTAAAAGGTTGCATACTTCCTTTGCAGCACATCATATACTCAAGACTTCCCTCCTAACATCGCGAAGGAATCGGTGACAAGAAATCTGTATATACCTTCTTTTTATTTTTCTTCTTCCTGACCCTTCCCCCAGACTTAGGCTTTTCAATCACAGGTTGCTCTAAAATCTGGAGAGTGTCGATTGACGCTATTAGGCGAGTGTCGATCGACGGTGATGCTGGTTCTGTGGTTTCACGGTTTGAAACAGGTGCTGGATCTTCAGACGGATCTATCCATGAAATAAACCCCGCACTTTTGGTCTTTCCCACAGGATCGTAGAAGACATTTTCATCAACATTAGTAAGGCACATCATATTCTTCTTGAGATCACAAACTGCCCCTACTATATCCATAAAGGCTCTTCCAAAGATAAGAGAAGATTCTCGACCTGATTTGCTTCCCAAAACGTGAAAGTCCACATGAACAGTGCATTCACCTATGGATTACACAAATAACCCTGAGGGTCATGCAGGTCTCCATTCCCATCCCTAGTCAGAATAAATGCCACAACCATCTCTATTCTCCGGTTACTGTCGATCGATGGTAGAGTAGAAGTGTCGATCGATGTTTGTCCAAGAGTAGTGTTGATCGGCGTCAAAGTGTTGTTTTCGACCGATGCTAGACGTTTCTCTCTGCGGATGGTGCGTTCAATAGCTGCTGAGTCTGAGAAAAGTAAGTCTTTTACCTTGTTCCTCATGGTACTGATCCTAGTAGTACAAGCCACCTTGGTTTAGAGATCTATATATAACCTAGCAATCCAATGACTATCAGTTTGACATTAAGAACATGAAATCCCTAAACC